>OY740784.1:42580893-42904632 GCA_963514005.1 Raja brachyura | reverse complement strand
AAAATGTATAAACAAACTGACATTTAAAAAAAATATTAAGGTTGCCCAGCTGCTGACCTCACAATGCCTTTCCTCGTGCTACCGCCCCCCCCCCCCGCCGCTCTTGATATATGCGCAGTTTGCCATGATGTACGTTAGCCCACCCACCCCCCCCCCCCGTTCTTCAAAAGGCACAGAAAGATCGAGAAAGTTCTGCAGAAAAGATCCAACAGCTCAACTCCGCAATAGGATCTTTGTTCTGCAGTTCTTGAGGTCTGAGGCACCCACGCGCTGAAGACGTTTTCTCCTCACAGCTCAGGAAGCCACGCCCCTCCCATTCCCTGTCCGCTCGCTCACTCAGCTGCCGGTTTCTAGAGAGTCAAGCCGCTTTTGCCTCTGCATTTCGCAGCCCACTCACTCACCCGGCTGCCCCCCTCCTCTTCTCACCTCCTCCCCTCTCCTCCCTCTCTCCTGGTTGTCTGTGCCCCCCCCCCCCTCCCCCGGGCCAGGCCCGACTTTGTCACGCTGATGGGTGTGCTTCCTTTTGCTGGTCCCCCCCTGCTTTTCACCATCCTCAGATCGCTCTGTGCATTGCTCGGGCCCCCGCGAGCTGCCGCCCCACCCCTCTCCTCTCTCTCTCACTTTCTTCTCCCCCGCCTATCTCTCTCTCTCTCTCTCTCTCTCTCTCTCTCTCTCTCTCTCTCTCTCTCTCTCTCTCTCTCTCTCTCTCTCTCTCTCTCTCTCTCTCTCTCTCTCTCTCTCTCTCTCTCTCTCTCTCTCTCTCTCTCTCTCTCTCTCTCTCTCTCTCTCACCCCCCCCCCCCCCCGCTCTCTCTCTGCCCTCACTCTCTACCCCACCCCCCCCCTCCCCCCTGCCTCTCTAGATGCACCTGCGAGTCGGGGGCTGTGCGTCAGTGGATAGGGCGGTTATGGGGTAAAAGGAGAAAATCAATAATATTAATATAATATCAAGGGGGATAGTTGGCGTGTGTGTGGGGGAGGTTAGTGTGTTTGACGCCGCATCCCACCACAGAATGGACTGTTCATTTGAAAATCAAACTCCTGCCCAGCTGCAGCAGCTGCGGACGTCACAATGCCCTTGCTGGCAGCACCGCCCCCCCCCCCCCCCCCCGCTCTCGATTAAAGCAGATGCTCTCAACACGCGGACGCAATTTCCACCCCCCCCCACTCAGTCATCTTTTCGCCTCCCGCTGTGCTGCGGTCCAAAGATCGTATAGCGGGCTTCCCAGAGGGAGTAACGGCCGCCAGGGCCACCTTCTCATCTCGTGCCCCGCGCAAAATGACGGCCGCCGCCTCCATGTTCTACGATCGGGCGGGGGAGATGGAGAGGATTCAGAAGCAAGCCGGTGCCCTCCAGTTGTGAGAGAGCGGCTGTGAGCTCACAGGGGTAGTTAGTGTGTGTGACACCGCAGGGGGGAGGGGAGTACAAATGTAAATTGGAGCCACTGAGCATCTGTCGTGGAGTGAAAATGTGGATTGATTACTCTGGGTCGCCACAGGTTGAGGGGAGACCTGATAGTATATAAAATAAGAGGCATAGATAGGGTAGACAGTCAGAACCTTTCCCACAGGATGGAAATATTAAATGGTAGAAGGCTTAGCTTTTAGGTGAGAGGGGTAAAGTTTAAAGGAGATGTGTGGGGCAATTTCTTTACATAGAGAGTGTTGGGTCCCTGGAACGAACAGCCAGTGGTGGTGGTGGTGGTGACAGATACGATAGTGGCATTTTAGAGACTCTTGGATGAGCACATAGAATGGAGTGATATTGATTATTGAGACGGTAGATAAGAGTTAGTCTAGGCATCATACTAAGTATAGTTGTTGTGGGTTGAAGGTTTGTTCTTGTGCTATACTGTTCTAATTAACATTCTGGGTAGTGAATGTGGTGAAGAACAAACTGGTAACTTTGTTCTCGATGGTGTTGAGCCTCTTGATTTCTATTGGAGCTGCATTCATGTAGGCAAGTGGATATGTGTAGGAATGAACTGCAGATGCTGGTTTACACCAAAGATAGACAAAATTGGAGTAACTCAGCAGGTCAGGCAGCATGTCTGGAGAAAAGGAATAGGTGATGTTTTGGGTTGAAACGGTTCTTAAGACTGCCTGGCCCATTAAGTTACTCCAGAATTCTTTTCTATCTTAGGCAAGTGGAAAGTTTAGCATCATGTTGCTGACTTGTGTCTTGTGGCTGTTGTAATCCCATGGGAGGTTGGCTAGCAAAGTTACAGGCACAAAACATTTAATCCACAAATCCATGAAGGGGGATCAGCAGAAAACAACATTGATTGCGATTATCCTTTATACATTCTTATTTTCCATGTTTTTGTATTATTGCAGACTGCGTGGAGATTTTATGCCACCACCATCACCAGGAACGATCTTACTGCCACCTGGAGATACTACGAGACTGTCATAGCAATTCCTTTCTTCAGGCATGTATGCCACTGCTCAGTTCAACTCTACAAAAGATAATGCATAATTAACTGATATTTTATTTACCATTATGTTTTTTTTCGCTTCCATTCCCTTCCCAAATTGATAATTTATCTTAAAACTTTAGTGTGCATGGCGTTATGCTCCTGATGAGAATTCAGTTTGCGTAGCAACATGGAAGCCAGTATTGAAGGCCTTGAATACGTGCAAAAGTAGGTACATAGGTCACTCATTTTCCACATGTTTATTCTATGATTTGTTTAATTTATATATGTCTGTCTCTATTCATTTAAAATATATATAAAATAAAATCATTGAACAGGAATTCTGCGATGAAAAATAAAAACACTTGATTTTGCGAACTTAATGCTTTGAAAACTCACAATTGTTTTTATCTACATTACTAAAAGTCTGATCTTGACCACTTCCTGTTGTTCTGCATATTGATTTTAGAAAAACGCTGTCACTTACTGCTGTGATTTTTGGCCATCTTACTCAGAGTTCCCCTCCGCTGCACAGGACAAGAGGATTTTTCCTATCGATGAAAAATAAATGAGTTATTAGTGTTTTATAAATGTTGAGATTCTCTCTCCTGAAGGCCATGCCCCTTTTGGAGGGACTATAAAACCCAGAAGTGTTGAGTGCCTCAGTCTCTGCAAGATGGGGGAAGCAAGAGGGTCACGTCTCTCAGTCTGAGCTGTGAATAACACGGAACACATGTCTACTAAACTGTGAGTGTGGTTTTACTGACCTTGAGTGCCCTTAATGTGGTTTGAAAATGAAAATGTGGTTGGTTTGAAATAAAGCACAGCAAATGGTTGGTGGTAGTTGGTTTGAAATAAAGCACAGCAAATGGTTGGTGGTGGTTGGTTTGAAATAAAGCACAGCAAATGGTTGGTGGTGGTTGGTTTGAAATGGCAAATTATTAACAGACTAAACTTGACAATTTCCTGTTTGCATTGTATATTGATTTTAGATAAAGCACTACCACTTATGGCTGTGAGTTTTGGCCATCTTACTCAGTCCCCCTCCGCTCACCAGGTGCAGAGGATTCTTCCCATCAATGAAAAATAAGTGTTATTCGTGTTTTAAAAATGTTGAGAATCTCTCTCCTGTCAATCACACCATGAAGCCAACGCCCCTTCTGGAGGGAGGGGGAGGGATTATAAACCCGGAAGTGTGGGTGTGGCTCAGTCTCTGCAAGATGGGGGAGGGAGAGGTCACGACTCTATTTGAGCTGTGAATCAACTGAACACACTGAATGTCTACTGAACTGTGAGTGTGGTGTTTATGTGGTGTTTTGTGTGGCTTTATGGTGGTTTCACCCTGCTTAAAATGGTATGAAACTGCATTTGAATGTGGTGGCTTTGCACCCAGCATGAAATGGTATGAAACTGCATTTGAATTTGGTGGCCTTGCACCCTGCATGAAATGGTATGAAACTGCATTTGAATTTGGTGGTCTTGCACCCTGCTTGAAGTGCTACGAAACTGCACTTGAATTTGGTGGCCTTGCACCCTGCATGAAATGGTATGAAACTGCACTTGAATTTGGTGGCCTTGCACCCTGCTTGAAGTGGTAGGAAAGTGCACTTGTGTTTGGTGGCCCTGCACCTTGCTTGAAGTGGTAGGAAACTGCACTTGAATGTGGTGGCCTTGCACCCTGCTTGAAGTGGTATGACACTGTACTTGAGTTTGGTGGACTTGGATCCTACTTGAAGTGGTATGAAACTGCACTTGAGTTTGGTGGACTTACACCCTGCTTGAATGGTATGAAAGTGCACTTGAATTTGGTGGCCTTGCACCCTGCTTGAAGTGGTAAGTAAGTAAACAAGAAGGTTAATGGCCAAGTATTCACATACAAGGAATTTGCCTTGGTGCTCCGCCCACAAGTAACAACATGACATACAGTGACAGTTTGAATTTGCACTTGAATGGTAGGAAACTGCATTTGAATTTGATGGTCCTGCACCCTGCTTGAAATGGAATTTCAAGGAATAGCCTTTAGTCAACTGCCAGTCCACCAGCCATGAGTGAGCTGCCAACAGAAGAATCCATTTGGCCCACAATGTCCATACTAGCCCTCTGGAAACCTGTCCCTTCAGCCCACAACATCCATGCTAGTGCTCCAGAAAGCCCCCCTCCCCCCACCCCCACCGGCCAACAATACTAGAATTGGTGGATAGGTGGAATATCGCGGGTCCCACTTAGTCTAGTTTAGTTCTAAATGTCTTCCAAATTAGGTCATAAGGTCATGTGATAGGAGCAGAATTAGGCCAATCGGCCCATCAAGTCTACACCGCCATTCAATCATGGCTGATCTATCTCTCTTTCCAAACCCCATTCTCCTGCCTTCTCCCCATAACCTGTGACCCCCGTACTAATCAATTAGTGCCTTTAAGCAAAAAAGGCTTTCAACCCCTTTTATTTAATGATTTAGATACAATTTAGTATTTTCGCCAAATAAGTTTGGATTATGATAGCTAGCTGGAAAGCTAGTATTAACAACTGCAATATTTGACTTTAAAAAAACCATTTTTTAATATTTGAAAACAAAACTGTTTTACATTGTAGGCAGTGGGGTAGGTCTATGATTTTTTTGGGAAGTAATGAAGAAAAATAAATTTAAGTCTTAATTTTTTGGGAAATTATTCCGACATTAAAACTAATTTTGATTTAACAATGCTATTAGCTTCACTCAGACCAACGATTGGTTTTCAGAATTAAAAGTTTAAAATGTCCTTTGGATTGCCTGCCTTTTCCTTGGCTGAACTCCCAGTGAAACTCTATATGCCTATTGATCGTGCATCGGACAATTAAGGGAGCTCTGTAGAAATTCTACAACTTTACTGCAGCATCAGATTTAAGCAACTCCCATGTTTTTACAAATTGTACCTATAAAGATTAGAAGACTTAACTAGGTGAGTGCCCTGGTGAATGCCATTTCAGTAAAAACAAATTAAACTGCTGAAAATTAATCTGATCTGATTTTCTGAGACTGAGTGGAGAGGGGGGTCGCAATTGGCAGGGAAGAAAGTGGAGCAATGTCTTAAATTAAGAAAATGTACAAAAGCTATTTGTATTATGTGAACCACCTAAATGTTGTTATATGAATTTTGAGGTTTGTATAAAATATGCTAATGTCAATGGGCAAATAGACATAAAGGTCTCAACCATTTCAATATTACATTAGAATAATGCTCAAAAAAAAAAAGATAATACGCTGGAAATGAACCACAAGGCCATCAGCATCCGTGAAAAGGTAAAGACAAGGTCATTGTTTAGCAGACCTATCATCAGAACCCATCACTTCTTGAAAATGCTAGGACTGTCAACTGCCTGAACTTATCCATGGAAATCTCAATACGTTTGGGATTCCCGTGCAAATGTTCAATCCTGCTGATAGTTTCACGGTCGTGCTCTAACACTGGAATTACTCTGGAGGCAGAATTCCTCAGTATAAATACCTGCTACACCTATGCCAATTTATCCCTTGTGCATGAACAATAGGTCCATTCATTAGAATGGAGAATACGTCTATGAGGGAGAAGGGTAAGTAAAAGGTAATTTTTCTCTTTTTAATTCCTCTTTCTGTTCATTGTTTTAATTATTGAATACTACAGGTCCACCACTGATTTTCCAGCATCCTTGATTCTAAAACCTTGCTGGATGATCTATTTTCCTGGACCAACAAATTGTCACATATTAAGGATACAACAATACACTTGACTCACTAATTATACCCCTCCTATTTCTCTAAAGCACCGTGGACTGCTAGAAACTTATGTAAAACAAGGATTAAATGTATGTAAATGTGCTTATGCTTGACAGACACCACGACTGCCACTTGGACCTTCATTAGAAGCCATAGCTAGGGGTAAATGAAAGCAAAATATACTAATGATTGCACAAAACCGAGGGATCACCACCAACAACTGCAGATATAAACAAATAACATTTGGGGCAGAGGGACATGTCCTGAAAGAGGGCAGGCCACACACAGCGCCATCTGTGGCCGCCCAGTGAACTTCAAACACGCTCTCGTAATTTTGTCTGGATTATAGGACTGGCCAGATCATCAGTTGCCAGAAAATCGGGTGTTGACCTGCATTAATATTTCAACTAATTTATTTATTTTTCTTTTAATAGGTTAAATAGTTTTAATTATTTAATTTATTTCCAATAGTCTTTGACTGAAGGTCAGGACTTTATTCATCTGATTCATGGGCAATGCCAAGCCACACAATAGCATTATGCCACATGCTGGCATGCAGTAGCTCACCATATAAGACCTCTCAGCATGGTGATGTTGAGGCATCTGCTAAAGGTAACTTTTTATTGTACTATACTGTATATTAGCAGGTTTTGGCATCTATTAATTGAGATGACCTTGAACTTAGTGAATAGATAGTTTGCATCTCTCTGGGTCTTCAATCCCAATGACTTCAAGAAACTTATTTAAGATGGACCTCTGACACATTACTTCCCCTTTTACATTATCAGCCAAAGTCAAGTTTGCCATCAAAAATAGACACAAATTTTGGAGTAACTCAGCGGGACAGGCAGCATCTCTGGAGAGAAGAGTGAAGGGGCTGTCCCACTTGGACGACCTAATTGATGAGTTTAGAAGAGTTTAGGAGAGTTTGAAAACATGTCATGTTGAAGACCTCCATCGACTATATAGAAGACCTCCTTCGACTATGTTGAAGATTAGCTATGACTAGCTACGTCTAACTTCGGGAAGATTGGACACCGAATAGTGGAGAATGAAGCTGACCTCTTTCGGTCTCCTTCGACCGCCCTTCGACTATGATGAAGACTATCTCTGACTATCTTCAACTACCTTCGACTACTCTCGATTACCTACAACTAACATGCCGACATACTACGACTAAACCTACGAGTAAAAAAAATATCGACCTAGCTGAGGCCTCGAGTACACGGGGACTACTCTCGAGCATGAAGGAGAGTTACAAAGACCTCCTACAACCTCATGTCAACCATGCTGCGAGTATGAGTCGAGGGCAAACTCGCCAGAACTCGCGGATTAGGTCGCCCAAGTGGGACAGCCCCTTGATGTTTTGACACTTCTTCAGACAAGCATTGCCATCAATGCTTGACACTGGGCAGAGAAGTAGAACCAAGTATTCCTTTTAATTGTTGGAGCAAAGAAGGCTTGCGCTTTGAGATTTGGCCCTGTCCCACGATTCAAGTTCATTCAAGAGCTTTCCCGAGTTTAAAAAAAAATCAAACCCATGGTAAGCACGGAGAATGAACGTAGCGGGTACGTCGGAGCTCGGGGACGTCTCTCAGCTGCTTGTAACGCTAACGGCAGGTACTCGGGAAGACTCGCTAATGGCAGGTAAGCTCCGGAAGACTCGTGAAGATTTTTCAACATGTTGAAAAATGTCCACGAGAGCTCCGAGTACCGACGAGTGGCCATTATCGTAAATCTCGGAGTTCGAATCAGGGAAAACTCGGGAGAACTCTTGGAATGACCTTGTACAGTGGGACAGGGGTTTAAGTGTGTTGCGCAGCACAGACATCTTCTTGCACTCTAGTCCCATGCATGGTTCAAGTGTTACCAGTTCAAAGTTGTAAATGTTCCGTGAGTCATTGGCTGTGGCTATTGAGGAACATATCTCTTTTTGCCAGTATTAAGAGCAGCCCAAGTTTAGGGGCTTTCTACCATGTTTATAGTAAATTACACAAATATACCAATGTGTCCAATGTGTCCAGTTCCATCTCTAAACTATACCTGTAACCTAAAACAGTCAAGGAAGAATTGCAAAGACTTGTAGTGATGAGATTTCTATTTATGGGGAACAGTTGTACAAATTCATAATGAGAGACAGAGCCTTCATATTTTTTTACCATACACAGGATGTAAAATTAGCAATTAATTTACCTCAGTGACAGTAAAGTAAAAGTAGAAAACACCCCATAGAATGTTTTTTTTCTATTTATATTTCATAATTTTACATATGAAAATGCTCACATTTTCTGTGCTTCTAAACATGTTGCCATTTTCGTTAGGTATAATATTGCAGAACTGTGTTAACAGTCAATTAAACAATGCACAGAATTACCAGCACTCTGCTTTCAAGTTTACCCAATGGCCTCTGGCGCTAATGGGATTAGTGGTGTTTAAAATCATTTCTGATGAAGCAGAAAATAAGCAGTTTATAATTACAAAAATTGGCTTTCTTCCAAGCCTCCTCAGGATTAGTTCAGTTGTAAGGCTCTCCGGATTTTTAAAGTAATCTTTTAAAATAGGCCCTCCAATTTGACTATCTTTATTTTAATAATTTTTATTATTTTGTTTTGCAGCAATGCTTTCTAACGTTTTTGTGTAATATTTTCCACTCGTCTTATTTTGCATCTTGCAATATCAATATTCATCCAACTAATTAGTTTAGATTCCAGTTTAGTTTTGAAATACAGCGAAGAACTAGGTGCTTTGGCTCACGGAGTCAGTGATGACCAGCAATCCCCACACACTAACACTATCCTGCACACACACCAGGGACAATTTACTATTTTACCAAGCCAATGAGCTTACAAACCTGTACGTCTTTGGAGTGTGGGAGGAAATTGGAGCACCCGGAGAAAACCCACGCAGGTCACACGGAGAATGTACAAATTCCATACAGACAGCACCTGTAGTCAGGATCGACCCCAGGTCTCTGGTGCTCTACCTCTGCGCCACCATGCTGCCCTCGGCTCTACTTACTCTTGGAAAGTTAACAATGACTCTCCCTTCTGTTTTGCCTCTCTCCATTGGGCCAGCCTTAGAAATTGATTGGACCAGAGCTGTGGCTATGGTAGGGCTTTAATCAACTGGCATTCTCCACGCTATATTTAACGGATATCTGTACAACGATGAAAAGTCAGCAGGGAATGAATATTGATTATCATACAACACCAATACAAGACTTCACATTTATCACAAAGATAGTTTTGGTTTCTGGTTAGTAGATGATTCACACAAGGGACATATCCTGGAGCAGGAGCAGAACATCAGTTCAAATTATTTATCTCCTGAATATTATGTATCCCTTATTATGATTCAGGCACTGTGAATCTGACTTAATGTAAGATTTTCTTTTCAATACAGAAAAGGAAATTACACCATCGCTCCCAGCTTCACCATTCTCCTCTCAATCCTGGCAAATTGATGAATGATGCCATTAACAATGTACTAAAGCAGCATTTATCTACATGCTGGATTCCTCCAGCAGCTTGTTATTTTGCTCCAACTTCCAGCATCTGTGTTCCCTCGTGATACCATTTAACTTTCAGGAACTTGCTGTTGATTCTCAACTGATGGGTTGCCAGGGATTTTTAGCCGCAGGCGTTGTTACAATCTTAGTGTAAATATTAATGAGAGGGCTGCAATCCAGAAGTAAGGTAAGATCATTAATGGCACAACATCAAGGCATCATTTAACTGGGGAGTCCAAGTGAAAGCAAAGTCAATGTCAAAGGGGACGCAAGCGTTTATACTGCATGAATTAAGCAAAGCACAAGGATGATTGAATTTGAAGGACGGAGATTTCAGTCCCATGCATTAATGCAAAAAATCCCTCACCCCAGCCATCTTCATCTGCTTCATCAATGATCTTCAATCGTTCTTAGAGCCAGAATGGTAGGTGTTGATTAAGAAAGGCGCAGTGTTCATTTCCACACATCATTCCTTGGGAACAAAGCAGTCCTTGCAGCAAAATCTTGACAACAACCAGGCATGATTCAATAAGTGGGTGGTAGTTCTTGGCAGGTTCCTGGCAGTGATCATCTCCACCAGAGAGCATAATCATATCTCCTTTACACTCATCAGTATTACTGTAGCTGAATCCCTGCCAGCAACATCCAAGACTTAGTCACAACTGACTATAGCTCAACTAGATTGGCTAAATAAATGTCATGATGCCAAGAATGGGTCAAAGGTTGAATATTCTGTGGTGGGTTCTGGCGCTGTAAGGCAACAACTCTACCGCTGTGCCACCATGCTGCCTTCTGCTCTACTTACTCACACCTCTTGATGCCCCAAACCATTCTTTAACCAACAAAGCTGCCTATTAGATTGGTCTCCTTGCCGCCATTTTAATCATATGCTCCCGACATCACCAGTTGACCACAAAGTGAATGGCAAGCAAAACAGCCACATGGGAACTGTAGAGAAGAAACTGTTCCTGAACCTGGACTTTACAGGTTTCAGGCTCCTTTACCTTCTTCATGATGGCAGAAGTGAAATGAGTGTGTGGCCAGGGTAGTGTGGGTCTCAGATGATGCTGGCTGCCTTTTTGAGGCAGCGACTCTTGTAGATCCCTTCGATGTTGGGGAGATCTGTACCCCTGTTGGACTGGGCGGTATTCACCACTTTTTGCAATCATGTTGGTGCTCACTGTTAGAGTAGAGAGTAGCATCAGCAGTCAGGTCGTTAATGGGGTCATGCAGGAGGTTGGTAAATGGTTGGTTGCACAGGCTGACAGATTGGTGGTTGTGACTGTACGGAAGAGAGAGAGGGAGAGACAGAGATTGTACAGGCCATCTCATGAGTGAATGTACGAGGCCTAAAGGAGAGCTGTTACATTGCGGTGCACTTTTATTTACAGGAGCACTTACCTAGTGCCAAACTTAGACAGATGTTCTATAATGTAACCCTGAGATTAGGCCTTAAATGTACATTGAAAGACATGTTTGCATCTTAATAGCCGTCACAATCCAAGTGCCTCACATCTGTTAATGATAATCCTTTGGTATATACCTGGGTTCCTCTATTTTCTTTTTAGCTTTTCAAGAACATGGAAGAATTGGAGAAAAAAATGTTGGCCATCTAGCTCAACTTATTTTTTAATTTGACTGCTTTTATTATTGTAATTGAATTGTGCAATGCACAGAAATCTGACACTGGATAATCCAGTTTCCAGGCTTGGGAATTTACCTTATCTTTTTTATCCATTACCGATTCCCATACGCTTATTTGTTGGTGTGTGTTGGAATTACACTCACCTGTGCGGTTTAAGTAATGGCCCAGATTTGCAATGTTACAGCAAGGTGCAAGAAGGTAAGGACGATGTTAGTTATGCATTTTAATAACTTCTGCTTGCAATGTTTGTAATCATTTGTGCAATGGGTGGATTTTAATTTTTAATATATTTTGTTTGCTCATTTCATTTTTAATTTTTTGTTTGCTCATTTCATTTTTAATTGATTTGAATGTTTCTGAATAACTAAAGCTTTCTGAAGTATTGCAATACCATGACAGCTTTGACTGACATTAAGAATGGGGCTGAAGGGTAGGAAGGGAGATGTGTGCATTTTTCCTGCCTGTGTATGGGATTTTGCCAGCTAGACTTTTTCCAGGCCTGTCACGTGATCCACTACTTCGATTATTCTGCATGTCCCCGCTCAGCATCAGAAGATTGTTGGTCAGTAACATTTACCCCCCCCCCCCCCCCCAAATAGGACTAATACCCTGCAATAGGACTAATCCTGGACAGGTTCTGAGGTAAAATCTGGGCCAGGAAGTTATGTAACACATTTCTGAGAAGTTTCACTTCTGTTAATTTGTTCAGGGACTTCATTAATATTTAGAGGAAAGCATGCAAATGAGTCAATGGTCGAAGTATCAATATCACGCAGCATAATTTAAAACCATCTGTTACAGGAAATGTGTTTATATTTGTGATGGAACTGTAATATTTTGCACTTTTACTATGTTCATAAGCTATGAAGATCACTGCAGAGCTAAAAATTGTTAAGAAAAGAGAGGAGGTGGTATATGTGAGAAGACTTGAGGAGGAAGGAGAATGGTGGGGTAGCGGTCAGATGCATAGTGGGTTTTTTCTAAGATGAGTTTTGAAGGTAGAGATGAAAGCTAAGATTTAAGTTCATTTCAAAGTCCATCCCTGAGGAGTCATTGACCTAATCTATAATTCTCTCTCTGAACATGTTCTGTGGGATGTAAAATATTTCTGATGTTTCTGTTTCGTATTACGGGTGTGTAATGTCAGACAACTCCAACAACAATCCATGAGCAAAGGGCTGTAGTGGACGGGTTAGAAGATTTATGATGGATGTGTGGGTGAAGAATCCCTCTGAGGGATCTGAAAATTACAGATGAAAGACGTGGAGCAACCAGACTGGGAGAGCACACAGGAAATGGGAATAACTTAGAGTTTGTACTAAAGTCAATATAGATAGTGTTGGAGAAGACATGAAAGAGATTGAAAACCATCCCAGAGTTTGGTTTTATAAGATAGCAGCACAAATTGGCCACATTACATTGCAGTGGATGAGATTGAGGGTGTGAAGCTCAGTTCAAGGCTGCAGAGGTTGAAGATATGACTTTTGTTTAAAATCACAAATGATTCAATGATACTTCATTGTCACATTAACCTAGGTGCAGTGAGATGTCTTGGAAACATTCTTAAGAACACATGAACATAAGGCACAGGATCAGAGTTAGATCATAATCACCCCTGTCCTCACTTTGAATAAAGACTATAGTTGATTTGATTGTTGATCTGAACTCCATAATCCAATATTCCAGATATCTACATAGCCTTGAATATGTTCAATGACACATCCAAACGACTTTGTGGCAGACAATTTGAGACAGTTATAACCCTCTGAGAGAAGAAATTTAGATTTATGTCTTAAATGAGTGGTCAATCCTGTTGAAGCACCCCTAGTTCTAGATTCCTGTATCAGGGCCAACATCCTTGAAGGCACTTTTCTATCAAATTCAATCTTATATTTCAATAAGCATGGATGTGATGGGAGAAATAGTTTTCTTGTGTGCTGTGTTGCTGTTCCAGTTTAATGACGTTTTCTTCATAAAACAATTCCCACATTTCAGGATTTATCTAGCATAAGATCACAAGACATAGGAGCAGAATTAGGCCATTTGGCCCATCAAGTCTACGCCATTCAATCATGGCTAATCTATCTCTCCCTCCTATTCCATTCTCCTGCCTTTTCCCCATAACCTCTGACACCCGTACTAATCAAGAATCTATCTATCTCTGCCTCAAAGATATCCACTGACTTGGCCTTTTGTGGCAAAGAATTCCATAAATTCACCACCCCCTGACTAAAGTAATTCCTCCTCAACTTCATCCTAAAAAAAGTCCTTTAATTCTGGGGCTATGACCTCTAGTTCTAGACTCTCCCACTAGTGGAAACATCCTCTCCACATCCATTCTATCAAAGCCGTTCACTATTCTGTACGTTTCAAGGAGGTCTCCCCTCATTCTTCTAAACCCCAGTGAGTACAGGTCCAGTGCTGCCAAACGCTCATCGTATGTTAAATGATAGCAAATCATGAGAGGCACATCCTTCCTTAAATAAATTCCCTCAGCACTCAGCAGAACTTCAGATATGCTCTCACTGAATTGCTAAACAAGTGGAGCATGTCCACTTTTGTCGTCCATCTCTCTTGCAACACAAGGCTATATTCATAGAAACATAGAAACATAGAAAATAGGTGCAGGAGTAGGCCATTCGGCCCTTCGAGCCTGCACCGCCATTCAATGTGATCATGGCTGATCATCCAACTCAGTATCCCGTACCTGCCTTCTCTCCATACCCCCTGATCCCTTTAGCCACAAGTGCCACATCTAACGCCCTCTTAAATATATTCCATGTGGCTTAATAATTAAGTGTGTTTCTGCATTGTGATTTTCTGTGAAAATACTCCAAAACCTAAACAGGAGCATTCATTCATCTTACACAATTTGAGTAACAGGCTTTTCTATTCTCCTCCACCTACTAACTTTAAAGTCTCTATGTATCCATGCAGACTTGATGGCCTCCTCAAACATCCTCTCCCATTTACACTTGTGATGTCAACCAAATGACAACAACAGGACATCCCAAAGCACTTTACAGCTAATGAAGGACTTCTCAGGTTTCGTCAATGTGATAATATAAGAGATGCAGCAGTGAGTGTGCATATAGCAAGTTCCCACGAACTGCAATGTGATAATGATCAGATGAATGCACAGCTTTCTGACTCCGAAGTGAAAAAGCTGTCAGCTTACCTTGGCTGACGCTGTTTAAGTGTGCAGACACTAAGACTGAGTATGAATACATATCTTGGGGGAGTGAATCACCAGCCGAGGTGGGAGCAACAATGTCTGTTGTTGATGAATTCTAACAAACAAAACTCCTCCGCAACTTGTTCCTCTCAATAAGGATTCTGAGGGTCTGCCTCTACTTGCAGCAAGCCACGGCTTCCAGCTTGCTTGTGATATGTGAATAACCTTGCTATCAGCGATAACTCTAGGAAAACCATGTAACAGAGTCCTGTCTATTCAGCTTTTCTGTTTATGGGTAGGAAGGAATGGCAGATGTTGATCCATACCGAAGATAGACATAGAGTGCTGGAGTAACTCAATGGGACAGGCAGCATCTCTGGAGAGATGGAATGGGTGATGTTTCGGGTCGAGACCCTTCTTCAGACACTTCTGAACTTCAGACTTCTTCAGAAGAAATTGAAACATCACCCATTTCTTCGCTCCAGATGCTGCCTGTCCTGCTGAGTTACTCCAGCATTCTGTGTCTATTCCTGTTTATGGGTGCAGATCAGGCAGCATCTGGCAGAGATAGACTCAAAGTGCTGGGGTAACTCAAAGGGTCAGGCAACATCTCTGGAGAAAATGGATGGGTGATGATCCGGGTCAGGATCTTTCTTCAGACTGAAGGTGAGGACTAAAGACATAGAAGAGGACATGCTTGAATCAGAATTACTGGAACTGAGAAGGCCAAGGGGGTGACAATGAAGAAGGATATACAGTATAGTGAGAACCCTTCCCCTATCTATAAACACAAGGCACAGGTATAAAATAAGGCAGGAGGAATTATTTTCAGGCTGAGGTTGGTTGAATTCTGGAATGCACTGCCAAAGGGGTTGGTGGAGGCAGGTATTCTCATAATGCTCAAGAAGTAGTTAGGTAAACATTTGAAACATCCAGGCTTAGAAGGCTGCAGGACTTTAGTGGAAAATGGGATTAGTGTGGGTTGTCATGGACACAGTGGGATGAAGAGCTAATTTCATGCTGTTTGACTCTATGACTATGAATTGCACTGTTCAAACTCATTCCAATGCCAACTGTTTAAAGAGCCTGATATAGCTACTGGCGAATGTCAGAAGAGAGCTACTTAAAGTTCTCTAGAAAAGCAGCAGTGCCTTTTGATGCAACCTGAGTTTAGGATAAACCTCACTACCAGCCATATTATCCTTTTTTTCCAATCAGTACTATTTCACTCTGCTTTTCACTGCACCATTGTTATGTACTGGCAGCAGAGAAGTTAAGGACTGATCAGTAATGCAGGCTAGGTGAATCTTGCACTCCTGCAGAAAGCACCACATTCGAGAGTGAAGAAGAGATTTATGAGTCATCACTCCAATGATAGATGGTGGCGCATTTAAAACGTTTCTTGTGAGTTTCCTCAAATGGATCAGTCAAATGCTCAGAGATCAAACCCTGTTCATAAATTCATATACTCATGTGATTGGAGCAGAATTAGGCCATTCAGCCCATCAAGTCTACTCTGCCATTCAACCATGGCTGATCTCATTCTCTCCCCTAACCCTCTTCTCCCCATAACCCCGGACACCCGTACTAATCAAGAATCTATCTATCTCTGCTTTAAAAATGTCCATTGACCTGGCCTCCACAGCCTTCTGTGGCAATGGATTCACCACACACTGATTAAATAAATTCCTCCTGTTCTGAACTCTGGTAATACATTTCAGCCAAAGTGGTGGGAGGTGCTATGTAATCCCCATGTAGGATGGAGAGTTAGGCTGCAACCTCCCCCAGAGGTATAGGGGCAGGATGGGGTTAGGATGTCTTTTGAATTGGGTAAGGTTGACAACATTCAGTATCTAACCATATTGGTGAATGGTGTTGCTCAGATATTAGTCACTTGTTGCTACCAGGCATCTCATGAACTGCACCTCAGCTAGGCATGACACTGCAAATGAATTGCAAGTGATATTTTTTAATTTGTTTTATAATCAAGGCATTATAAACATTTTGACCACTTTTTATTTTAAAATTACCTTTTAGATTTTTTCATATCCATATTAATATTCAGCAGTTCACGTCTCAATAGCACATATGACTCATATATTCCCTGATCATTTGCAATGATGCTCTCACCTCAAACTATAACAATTTAAATACGAGGAGCTAAAATGAGAGATAACCTGTTTTTCCACAACTCCTTGTAGATTAGTTACTGATCATGGACTGAAGGGTCTGTTCCTTTTCTGTATAGAGTAATACAGCACAGGATCAGGCCCTCTAACCCACAATTTACGTGGCGAACATGAACTAATTAAGCGAATCACCTATGCCTGCATATGATCCATATATATCCCTCTATTTCCTATATATTCACGTGCCTATCTGCCTCCACAACTGTCCCTAGCAGTGCATTCCAGGCACCCACCACTCTAATCTGTCTTGCATGTCTCCTTTAAACATGGCCCCTTTCTCCTGACAGCTATGCCCTCTAATGTTTGATATTTCCATTCTGGGGAAAAAAGGTTCTGACTGTCTGCTCTATGTACGCCTCTCATATGTTTATATATTCTATCAATCTTAACCTGCCATTTCAGAGAAAACAATCCAAGTTTGTTATCAAGTCTATATCTGAGCTGTTTTGTAACCAACCCCCAATATGTTCCATGAAGTCTAATGTTAGAAGACACCATCATTGATAATCTGGTTCATTTTATAAACTGGCTTACAATTGGAAACTTCTACTCTGACTATGATGGATCTGAAATTACTATTTTATGGTGCATCTCATACATAGTGGATGGGAAATTACTGTTTTATGGTGCATCTCATACATAGCAATAATATATTTATTGAGATTATTTTGCTTGAGGATTGCATAGAAAATGTAAAATCTATTATTTGTAAAAACTGTACTTTTTTTTGTCTTTTTAAAATCTCATTCTATGGCTGATTGTAGAATACTCTCTTTTTTTCCACTTTATTAATTCTAAAGAAAAAATCAAGGGGATGAAGCTACCAGGTTTGTTGATTTCTTTCACTTTTTCACTTTCTGTATTTGGTTTATGAAATATATAAAATGTGCTTAAAGGAAAACCGTTGGTTACAGAAGACAGGATTAATTTGGTAACTTCTTAAGATTTTTAATATCTAAAACAAATAGGTGTCATGTATTAGGAGTCAATCATGTACATTATGGAAGACTCATAAAGTCAATGTGATCTAAAAATTCAGCCTGCAATTATATTGTTATGAGTCCTGCATATATAGTAAGTTTCATTTGTCTAAACTCAATTCCATTGATATTTTCATTGTTGAATATTTCCATTTGAAAGTGATAAAGGTCTTCCCGGCAGAGTATTGTTAACAAATCCTGCCAGTTGATTATGAGTAAGAAATGGTGACTTGAAACAAAACACTGTAGTCATTGCCCATTAACCTCAAGGCCTACAGAAGCATCTGTTGTGCAACAATGATCCTTGTTACCTACATTGGACAGGGAAGGTAGGTGGGAAGGATAGTTAATGGAAGAACAAAGCAACAGTACTGACTAAAAACCTAATACATATCAGGAAAAAAGCTATAGAAGTGTGAAAATGCACACCACCAGATTCAGGGACAGTTTCTTCCCAGTTGTTATCAGGCAACTGAATTATCCTACCACAACCAGAGAGAAGTGCTGAACTATTATCTACCTTTTTAACGCCGACCCTCGCTACCTCCCCGATCCCTCTGACTATCGCCACCAAAACGGGACCTACTCACTTCGCCATCTCACTGGGACCGTCGAACCTCGCCGCTTCACCGGGACCGTCGAACCTCGCCGCCTCACCGGGACCGTCGAACCTCGCCGCCTCACCGGGACCGTCGAACCTCGCCGCCTCACCGGGACCGTCGAACCTCGCCGCCTCACCGGGACCGTCGAACCTCGCCGCCTCACCGGGACCGTCGAACCTCGCCGCCTCACCGGGACCGCTGCACCTCTCTGCTTCACCGAGATTGCCGAACCTCGCCGCCTCACCGGGCCCACCAAACCTCGCCGCCTCACCGGCCTCTGCTGACCGGGACCTCCTACATTTCGCCCGCTGACCCGGACTCCACTCCTCGCGGGCCTCCACCATCAACTTTACCGACCCTCGCCACTCCACCGATCTCCAGCAGGCCGCAGCCGTCGCCTTACTTGAGTCCTAGGCTCAGCACCGGGCCTGAAGTCTCCACGCTGCAGGCTCCGACATCACGGGATCTAACTGTGCTGGGTCCTAGTGCTCACCACCCTAACACAGGGAACCTCAGTGGTTGTTCCACTGGATCTTCTCCTTCCCCTTCAAACCATGTGACCCCAGCTCTTCCCCACCCACACTATAGTCCTCATACCCCCCTTCCTCCCTGACCACCCATAACCCACCTACCAGACATCGCCTTGGCCTCAGTCCACTCACCTGCCTTCCTCCAGCCCCAACCCCCATCCTTGCTGTGTGTTCACCATCCCCCCTGACATCCCCCTCTCTGATACCGAACGATCTGTCCTCAGCAGAGGCCTCACCTTTGCTTCCTTCCGCCCCCACCTCAATGAGTTCCGCCCCCGCCATGATGTGTAGTTCTTCCGTCACATCTCCACATCAAAGCGTTTTTCCATAGGAAGGAGTCCTCGCCCCCCAGTGTTAACCCCTACTCTCGTATACAACGGACCCCCTCCTCTTGGACTCCCCCTCATGGCCGTCTACCGGCTTTAGACCTTTTTGTTTTAAACTACCGGTGGGACATAAACCACCTCAATTTCTCCACTACTCTTTCTCACTCTAACCTCACCCCCCCCCCCCCCCCCCAAAACGTACAGCCCTTCACTCACTCTGCTGGGTGATCAAACCCGCCGACAAGGGAGATGCCATGGTAGTCTGGCGCGCTGATCTCTACAAGTCTGAGGCCACGCACCAACTCTCAGACACCTCCTCCTAATCCTTGGACCATGACCCCACAGACCAGCACTAGGCCACTATCTCTAACACTTTCACTGACTTCATCACATTCCCCAGCCCCGCATACCTTCTCCCCAAAATCCACAAACCTGACTGTCCTGGCAGACCCATAGTTTCTGCCTGTTCGTGTCCCACCAAACTAATTTCCACATTCCTCAACTCCATCCAATCCCCCCTGGTTAAATCCTTCCCTACCTATGTTCAAGACACCTCACATGCTCTTCGTCTCCTCCATAACTTCCATTTTCCTGGCCCTCATTCCCTCGTCTTCACCGTGGATCTCCAGTCACTCCACACCTCCGTCCCCCACCAGGAGGGTCTCAAAGCCCTCTATTTCTTCCTTGACTGCGGAACCAACCAATCCCCGTCTACTAATACTCTCCTCCGCCTAGCGGAGTTGGTCCTTACCCTTAACAACTTTTCATTTGACTCCTCCCATTTCCTCCAAATACAAGGCGTAGCTATGGGCACGCGCATGGGCCCAAGCTATGCCTGCCTCTTTATAGGGTATATCGAACAATCTTTGTTCGAGGCTTACCATGGCCCTATCCCCAAATTCTACCTCCGCTACATTGATGACTGCATTGGTGCTACCTCCTGCACTCATGCAGAACTCACTGACTTCATTCATTTCACCACTAACTTCCATCCGGCACTCAAATACACCTGGACCATTTCCCACATTTCCCTACCATTTCTGGACCTCACTATCTCCATCGCAGGTGATACTGACTGACATCTACTATAAACCCACTGACTCCCATGGCTATCTGGACTACACTTCTTCCCACCCTGCTTCCTGTAAGGACTCCATCCCCTACTCCCAATTTCTCCGTCTACGCCGCATCTGCACCCAGGATGAAGTGTTCCACACCAGGGCATCGGAGATGTCCTAATTCTTCAGGGAACGGGGGTTCCCCTCTGCTACTATAGATGAGGCTCTCATCATGGTCTCCTCTATATCCCGTAACTCCGCTCTCACTCTCCATCCCCCCACTCGGAACAAGGGCAGGGCCCCCCAACAAATAATCCTCCAACATTTTTGCCACCTCCAACGAGATCCCATCACTGGCCACATCTTCCCATCTCCTCCCTTGTCTGCTTTCCGCAGAGACTGCTCCCTCCATGACTCCCTGGTCAATTCGTTCCTTCCCACCCAAACCACCCCCTCACCTGGCACTTTCCCTTGCAACCGCAGGAAATGCTACACTTGTCACTTTCCCCCCCCCCCTTGACTCCATTCAAGGACCCAAGCAGTCTTTTGAGGTGCAGCAGAGGTTCACCTACACCTCCTCCAACCTCATCTATTGCATTTGCTGCTCTAGGTGTCAGCTGCTCTACATCGGTGAGATCAAGCGTAGGCTTGGCGATCGCTTCGCCCAACACCTCCGCTTGGTTCACAATAACCAACCTGATCTCCCGGTGGCTCAGCACTTCAACCCCCTCGCATTCCAAATCTGGCCTTTCTGTCCTGGGCTTCCTCCATGGCCAGTGAGGCCCACCATAAATTGGAGGAGCAGCAGCTCAAGTTCGCTTGGGCAGTTTCCACCCTAGCGATATGAACTTTGACTTCCCTGCTTTCTCCTCCCCTTCACAGCTCTCCCTCAACCCACTGTCTCCACCTCTTACTTTCTTCTTCCCGCCCCCCCACCCTCACATGAGTCTGAAGAAGGGTCTCGACCCGAAACGTTGCCAATATCCTTCGCTCCATAGATGCTGCCTCACCTGATGTCCTTTGGACTATCCCTGATCGGACTTTGCTGGCTTTACCTTGCACTAAATGCTAGTCCCTTATCATGTATCTATACACTGTAAATGGATCGATTGTAATTATGTATTGTCTTTCTGCTGACTGGTTAGCACACAACAGACGCCTTTCACTCTACCTCAGTACACATGACATAAACTAAATTAAAACTAAACTAAAACAAAATGTGTCTTATTTCTCAGATGCTAAGAAGCTTTTAGGTGGGCACATGAATATGCAGAGAATGGAGGGATGTGATACATGTGCAGGCAGAAGGGATTATGAGGCGAAGGCAGGAGAATGGGGTTGAGAGGGAAAGATAGATCAGCCATGATTGAATGGTGGGATAGACTTGATGGGCAGAATGGCTTAATTCTGCTCCTAGTACTTATGAACGTGAAGTTCGTTTAATTTGGCAACATATTTGGCACAGACATCATGGACTGAAGGCTCTGTTCCTTTTCTGTACAGTTCTATTTTGTAGGTTTTTTTGAATTACTCATTCACTACTATTGGATTAATCTTAAATAACATTAAGCCCTGATGGAACAGTTCATAGTTCTGGGATTACCTTGGAATGGAAAGGTAACCCTCAGCTTCTTTGTTTTACTGTCCATCCAGGTCCAGGTCACTAAGGTTGTCCATCTGACCAGTTGCCACTGTCACTCCTCTCTTCCACATTCCAACCAACTAAATTTCCTTGAAGGGGTTTCCCTGCCCCAACTTCATACAATACAATACCTTTTATTGTCATTTTAACCTCAAATGAAGTTCAAACAAAATTTGGTTTCTGCAGTCATACAACAAGAAAAGTACCAAGACACACACCAACACAATCCACACAAACATTCATCACAGCAAATCTTCTCCTCACTGTGATGGAAGGCAAATTCTTGTCTCTCCCCTGCTCTCCAATCTTCTCCTGATGTCAAAGCCCTCAGCGGGCGATGGTAAGTCTCGTGGCCATTAAGGGCGCGCCATGCGATGCAAGGCCGCGCTCTGGGTCTTGACATTGGAACCCCCGGCGGGCGCTAGCAAGTTCCATGCCGGGCGATGTAAGGCCCTGCTGCGGGTCTTGATGTTGGAGCCCCCGGCGGGCGCTAAAGGTCGGGTCCCCTGTACAGGGAAGAGATTTAAAAGTTTCCCCCCGCCCCCTACACATACACAGTCAACAAGATCTTTCCCTTATTTCTCTCCTCCCTCTCCATGTGCACTCGCTAAATTTGCTTTGTCTTGGCACCCACCATCTGCTCGTCCCACTTGAATCACGACTAATAACCTTTTCTTCAAGATCACATACTATGAGATGATGTTAATAGTTTTCTCTTTGACAACTTTATCCCACTCCTTCAAATTTGCATCAGAGAAATCAACCTTTGTTTCTTCTACCCCTGCAAGTTATCACCCCTTCTCTGGGCTCCTTGTGGGAGCTTCCAAATCCATGACTATTTCTCCTGGAATTGGATGATGATGTACACATGTACCTAGGTACAGTGAAATTCTTTGTTCTTCATAAGATCATATCATGTGATAGGAGCAGAATTAGGCCATTCAGCCCATCAATTCTACTCTGCCATTCAATCATGGCTGATCTATCTCCCCCTCCTAAAGCCATTCGCCTACCTTCTCCCCATAACCCTTGACACCTGTATTATTCAAGAATCTACCCATGTCTGCCTTAAATATATCCACTGACTTGACCTCCACAGCCTTCTGTGGCAAAAAATAATCCACTTGCATACAAAGTACACAAAAGAGTTGCCACAAAGACGCCGCCAAAGTTACAGAAAGTACTTATACCTTCTTCCCCCTTCCTCGGTCATCCTTAGTTCTCGGCAGCCCCCTCCCCCTCCCCACGATGGTTGAACACCATGGTTCTACCCAGGCACAGGGGCAAAACACCTCGCTCAAACTCACAAGCAGCATCCAAGCTGGTGTTACGTATCTCTGCTTGCCCTTTGTCATCTCTCTGTAAACTTTTACTATGATTGACCGCACTGTTCTTCTTTAATGCCTCTCCACCATTCTGCAGCACTGGGTAACACTGCAATTGCCCAATTTCATTCTCATGTATTCTATCGTAGCTAAAGAAGCACTTGCTAAAACTTATCTTCCTATATATTGTTTCATTAGATGTCTTCCCTATTCCTGTCGTAATTCAGGCAATGAAATAGCAACTATTCATGCTAACTGTTGATTTTAAAGATTTTCTGCTGCCCTTCCCTCATTTAAGGCTCTGGCACATAAGAGATATAATCCCCAGGGCTGATCTGTGACCCCAGGGATCACTTTTGTTTTGTAAATGATTTGTTTCTTGATTAGTAAGGGTGTCAGAGGTTATGGGAGAAGGCAGGAGAATGGAGTTAGGAGGGAGAGATTCAGCCATGATTGAATGGCAGAGTAGATTTGATGGGCTGAATGGCCTAATTCTGCTCCTATCATTTATGACTTGTGTGTGCAGCAGGCACAGCAAAGCTATGGATCTATATCACTGAAATGGGCAGTGGGCATTTCCAATGCCCCCAGCTATTTGTCCATTGCAAGCATCCGACCAACTTTAACCCAATCAGCCGGGATAACCTGCAGGGTGGAAGTGATGTCAGCACTAACAGCATTCTAATTTTAGTGCGCAGTTTTTTATAGGTTAAAATTGTTCCCCCAAGTCCCTTCTGCTGGCATGGAGCCAAAACTGTGATAAGGTGTCGACTCATTTAAGTTCCTTTTCAAACAACTTCACTCTGTGTTTACTTATGGGCTGCCTTCGGCAAAATTACCTTTGGCTCATCATCTGTGGGAAATAAGGAGACTGTCTTAAGATGTCGACACATAGGAATAATTACTGCTTCCATTGTCGAGTAGTACGAGAACATGACTGCAGGTTTATTCATATCTTACAAGAAGGGAAAAGAAATATTAAAAATCAGACTGATCACAGTTGCAATGTTCTTTCAGATACCGCGGTTGGGCCTGCAGCAATTTTGCTTTCTGGTTAAGTCAATACATATTTCTTTCACTTCTAATTTGAACTGACAGATAAGGTATTTCTCATTCCCGGTGAGATTTAGGGGAAATTGTTTGACTTGTTTGCTGAAGCAAACATCTTATCTACTCATTGGATAGCTACTGAACAATAAATTAGTGGTGGAATAAGAACAATAGCATTTATTTTCCGTATGTTTTCATTGTAGAATAATGGAATATGTTGATTCATCCATGATCATACAAATCTAAATTCCCACAGGAAGAGACAGAATAGAACGGTAGAGCCATACAGCATGGAAACAGGCCCATTAGAACCAACTTGCCCATGCCGAGCAGGATGCCCCATCTCCTCTAGTCCCACCTAGCTGCATTTGGCCCATATCCTTCAAAACCTTTCCCATCGTTGTACCTGTCCAAATGTCTTTTAAATGTTGTGATAGTATGCCCCTCAACTACCTCTGGCAGCTCATTACCTTTATCCACCTCTCTTTGTGTGAAAAAGTTACTCCTCAGGTTCCTATTAAAGCTTTCCCTGCTCATCTTAAACCTCTGTCCTCTGGTTCTTGATTCCCCTACTCTGTACATTTATCCAATCTATTCCCCTCATGATCTTGTATACCTCTATAAGATCAGCCCTCATATTCCGCTCCAAAGGAATACAGTCGGAGGCTGCCCAAACTCTACCTATAGCTCAAGCCCTTGAGTTCTGGCTACTGTTCTAGAACATAGAACAGCACAGCACAGTAACAGATCCCTTCAGCCCACAATGTCTGTGCCAAATATAATGCAAGGATAAATTAACCTCATCTATGTACACGTGATTTATACCATTCAATTCTCTGCATATTCATGTGCTTACCAAAAAGCATCTTACCTAAATGCCACTATGTTCTGTATTATAGTCTTTAGAAGGTATTTTTATGCTTTACCCATACCCTATATCTGACTTTACTCAGATAGGCAAGACACAATATAAAACAGCTCATAGATCAGTGGTTAGTCTATCGAACAAGTCAGTTTAATAAAGGTCTTAGTGATGTACATCGGGAAGCAGTTTGAGCAAGCCCTTGCTACTTCAAAATCCTAAAGTAACTGTAGGATTCTTATACCCTCATGACACAATGGTTACTTGAGTAGAAATAATCCATAATTAATCAATGTCTCCCCAAAGTTAACTTTAATCTTGCGTTTCTCGTTGTTTAAAAATATCCCTCCCATATATCTAACATGTATATATCATATAAACCTAAATCAAATATAAATCTCCACTATAAACCTACTGACTCCCATGGCTATCTGGACTACTCTTCTTCCCATCCTGCTTCCTGTAAGGACTCTATCCCCTACTCCCAATTCCTTCGTCTATGCCGCATGTGCTCCCAAGATGTGGTGTTCCACACCAGGGGATCGGAAATGTCCTAATTTTTCAGGGAACTGGGGTTCCCCTCCCCTACTATAGATGAGGCTCTCACCAGGGTCCCTTCAATACCCCATACACTGCTCTCTCTCCCCATTCCCCCACTCGTAACAAGGGCAGAATCCCCCTAGTCCTCACCTTTCACCCCACTAGCCGTCACATACAACAAATAGTCCTCCTTCATTTTCGCCACCTCCAACGTGACCCCACCACTCGCCACATCTTCCCAACTCCCGCCGTCTGCTTTCCGCAAAGACTGCTCCCTCCGTAACTCCCTGGTCAATTCTTCCCTCCCACACCACCCCCTCCCCGGGCACTTTCCCTTGCAACCACAAGAGGTGCTTTACCTCCTCCCTCGACTCCATTCAAGGACCCAAGCAGTCGTTCCAGGTGCGACAGAGGTTCACCTACACCTCCTCCAACCTCATCTATTGCATTCGCTGCTCTAGATGTCAGCTGGTCTACATCGGTGAGACCAAGCGTAGATTTGGTGATCATTTCGCCGAACATCTCCGCTCGGTCCGCATTAACCAACCTGATCTCCCGGTGGCTCAGCACTTCAACTCCCCTTCCCATTCCAAATCCGACCTCTCTGTCCTGAGCCTTCTCCATGGCCAGAGTGAGCACCACCGGAAATTGGAGGAGTAGCAGTCTGGGCAGTCTGTACCCTAGCAGCATAAACATTGAATTTACCAATTTCCAGCAGCCCCTCCTGTCTCCTCCCCTTCTCAAACCTCCCTCAGCCCTCGGGCTCCTCCTCTTCCTTGTTCCTTTCTTCTCCCCATCCCCCCCCCCCCCCAGTCTGAAGAAGCGTTTCAGCCCGAAACGTTGCCTATTTCCTTTGCTCCATAGATGCTGCTGCACCTGCTGAGTTTCTCCAGCACTTTTATCTACCATGTATATATCATAAATGTCCAGATTCCCCTCGTAAAAGAGGTAATTTGATAAACTTTGGGAGATTCCCTTGCTAAACACAGTGACCAAGAGCAGCTGTAATAAAGGCTGGCAGCATCATCAAGGACCCACACCGCACTGGCCACACACTCATCTCCCTGCTACCTTCGGGTAGAAGGTACAGGAACCTGAAGACTGCAACAACCCGGTTTAGGAATAGCTTCTTCCCCACAGCCATCAGGCTATTAAACTTAGCTCGGAACTCTGAACATTAATATCCCTCCATCTGTTATTTGCACTTTATTAATTTATTAATTCATGGGTGTATTTACGTATAGAATTGTAGTCAATGCCTTCTATGTACTGTAGTGTTATGCAAAGAAAGATTTTCATTGTCCTGTCAGGGACACATGACAATAAACTCTTTTGACTTTGACTTCAATACAAGATTGCAACAGGTAAGAATCTAGACAGAACTGCGAAGGGCTATCCTCCCCCCGACTGATAAGGAAGCTTGCTCTCAGCAGAATGTTGCAGCTTTAGCTATTTTCACTACATTCTATCTTGGCCATTTTCCCATCATGCTCCCAGTATATGAGCTCCAGGGTTAACCAAACTGTAACCTACTCATCTTCCTTATAATTCTCAAAATTCCTGACAAAATTGTCCCAGTACTGCAGGCCCCGAGAATGGTGCAAGGAGAAGTACGGATGGAAATGACTACTTGATGTTCTTGATAAGGGAAGTGCCCCATGGGGAAAAAGAAGCAAAAATCCATCATCCAGTGAGATGAGATCCACAAAGTGGAGAGAGAAGAAATTTGTTGAAATCTGTGAAAATTAGCAATCATTACATTGGGGGAAGTGTTAAATACTTTCTTCAACAAGGTCATAAGGAATAGGAGTAGAATTAAGTCATTTGCCCATCAAGTCTACTCCACCATTCAATCATGGCTGATCTATCTCTTCCTTCTAACCCCATTCTCCTGCCTTCTCCCCATAACCTCTGAAACATGTACTAATCAAGAATCTATCTATCTCTGCCATAAAAATATCCACCGATTTGGCCTCTACAGCTTTCTGTGGCAAAGACCACCACCCCCTGTCTAAATAAATTTCTCCTCATATCCTTCCTAAAAGAACATCCTTTAATTCTGCGGCTATGACCTCTAGTTCTGGACTCTGCCATTGAAGGAGCACCTCAACTTCACTTTCCTACATGAAATGTCAGGAAGACTTTTGGATTTGTAACTCCCTTTAACTGCCGAGTGTCCTGATTTGAAGATAACCTACCTGCAACAGTAAACAATGGAAGTCTCGGCAGTTCGGGCAGCATGTAAAAGTAGAGAAAATCAATGTTGACATTTCACCTGAAATGGGTGGAAAAACATGGTTAAAGCGATTTTAATGCAGGAAAAGTGTGGGGTGCAGAAAGAACAAAAGAAAAGCCTGTGGCATTGTGATAGATAGCAAAGAAGAAATGACAAAGGTTGGCAATGCCAGGTAAAAATAACGAAAATGGACTAGCGGAGAAACACAAGATGGATACAAGGGAGGTGAAAATAGGATTAGTATAATTCATTAGCTGCATCATTAAATTGCAAAGTATACACTCATTCAAATTGCGCGAGTCCAATTTAAATACATTAATTAAGTGTCTCCACTCCATGGCAGTATTTAATATCCTTTGCCATTTTAAAAAGAAAGGTTGTACCCACTTTGGTTGCAAGTACTTTGTCCCCCCTGACCTCAATTCTCACCAACCTTCATTAGCTTTCCATCCTTGGATGCTCTGACTTCCAAATACTTTCCGCAGGATTACGCATTTACAGGATAATTACAGATGAAGAGAGCGATTTAGCTCATTTCTGCTCATCCATTCTGAATGATATTTGCAGCATCCAGCTGCTTCTTAACTAATATTATCTGGGTTTCCAGCGCCACATTTGCTTTTATATTCAAAATAAATCTATTCAATGCTCTATTCAGAGAACACTTCAATTCCTTAATTCTGTAAACTACCTTCTGCTCTTGCTCTTCCTTTGGCTGCAGAGTGTTCATGGAATAATAGTGCAAGGAGAAAGGTCACTTTCCTTCACTCTGCCGACAATGATTCATTGAATCTTTTCCTTCCCCATCATCTTGCAAATATCACTTTTTTGAATGTTCATGCAAGTCTATGTTGAAACTTATTACGGAATTTGTCCTCTCAGCAAAGTGCGTTCCAAATAATCATATCAGGCTGCCTTGCTTTTTTTCATACATCAGCTCTGATTAACTGGCACCTTGATCTACATCGGTGGAGGGAGGAACAAGTCGAAGAATCAAAACGTCACCCATTTCTTTTCTCCAGAGATGCTGCCTGACCCTCTGAGTTAGTCCAGCACTTTGTGTCTGTGCTGTACATCCGTGTCCATTTGGTGTCAAATTTCCCACTACTGGGAATAGTTTCTTCTTTACTTCAAAATTCGGTGCGATTTTGATCTTCTCAAACAAATCTCTTTTAAAACTTTGGATAGACACAAAATGCTGGAGTAACTTCGAGGGACAGGCAGCATCTCTGGATAGAAGGAATGGGTGATGTTTCGGGTCGAGACTCTTCTTCAGACTAAAGTCACGGGAGAGGGAGATACAGAGATAAGGAAGAATTAGGTGTGAGAATGAGACAAAGGGGATGGAGATCAAGGAATAGGTAGAATAGATCATTGTTAGCTCGGAGAAGCTAACAACAAAGCAAATGAGATAAAGTGTAATTGGAGAGTCAGACTGGTTGGAGAACTTGGAAGAGGGAGGAATCGAGAGAGAGGGAAAGCAAGGGTTACTTGAAGTTAGAGAAGTCAATATACCGCTGAGGTGTAAGCATCCCAAGTGAAATATGAGGTGATGCTCCTCCAATTTGCGCTGGGCCTCACTCTCACAATGGAGGAGGCCCAGGACAGAAAGGTCAGTGTGGGAATGGGTGTTTAGCAACCGTATGATCGGGTAGGTTTAGGCAAACTGAATGGAGGTGTTCAGCGACACGATCGCCAAGCCTACGCTTGGTCTTGCTGATATACAGGAGTCCACACCTGGAACAGCAGATATAGCAGATGAGGTTGGAGGTGCAAGTGAACCACTGCCTCACCTGAAAAGATTGTTGGGGTCTTAGACGGAGTTAAGGAGGGAAGTATAAAAACAGGTGTTGCATCTCCTGCAGCTGCAGGGAAAAGTATCTGGGGAGGGGGTAGTTTGGGTGGGAATGGACGAGTTAACCATGGAATTGCAGAGGGAATGTTCTCCGCAGAAAGCGGAAAGGGGTGGAGACGGTAAGATGTGGCTACTGCTGGGATCCCATAGGTGGCGAAAATATCAGAGGATTGTGTGCTGTATGCGATGGCTGATGGAGTCGAAGGTAAGTACTAGGCAAGTCTGACTGTGGGGAGGTGGAGCAAGAGTGGAGCTGTAGATATTGAGGAGACCCTAGTGAGGGCCTCATCGATGATCAGGGGAGCCCCAGTTCCCTAAAGAATGAGGACATGTCTGATGTCCTGGTATAGAACAGCTCATTTTGGGCGCAGATGCGGCATAGATAGAGGAATTGGGAGTAGGGGATAGAGTCTTTACAGGAAGCAGCATAGGAAGAAGTGTAGACTAGATGGCTGTGGAAGTCAGTAGGTTTATAATAGACTAGACTAAGTGGGACCCGTTGGGTCCCATGTTCACATGGGAGGGCTGGTCCCTGAACACAATTTTCCAATATTGGTGGCCAGTGGGGCGGGGGGGGGGTCTTTCTGGAGTGAGTATGGGTGTTGTGGGCCAAAGGGACTGGTTTCCAGAGGGCTTGTATGGACATTGTGGGCCGAATGAATTCTTGGGCTGGCAGCTCAGTCACTCGGGCCTGGTGGGCTGGCAGCTCAGTCACTCAGGCCTGGTGGGCTGGCACCTCAGTCACTCAGGCCTGGTGAGCTGGCAGCTCAGCCACTCACAGCTGGTGGGCTGGCAGCTCAGCCCTTCATGCCTGGTGGGCTGGCAGCTCAGGCTTGGTGGGCTGGCAGCTCAGTCACTCAGGCCTGGTGGGCTGGCAGCTCACTCACTCATTGCTAGTAGGCTGACAACCGACTCACGGCTGGTGGGCTGGTCGCTGACTCACAGCTGGTGGGCTGGCAGTTGACTCACTCATGGCTGATGGGCTGGCAGTTGAATCACAGCTGGTGGGCTCACACACATACACCCTCCATCACACACACACACACACACACACACACACACACACACACACACACACACACACTCCATCTCACACCCACACACAGACACACACACTCACATACACACCCTCCATCTCACACACACACACACACACCCTCCGTCTCACACACACCCGCCATCTCACACACACACCATCTCTCACACACACACACCATCCATCACACACTCATACACAACATATATATGACAGTAAAACTTTCTTGAATCTACTCACTCGGATGAGCACACCCTCTCCCCTGAGCATGACATTCAGTTCAAGCAGCACAGTGCAGACCAACCCTTCCATTCAGTTCAAGCAGCACAGTGCAGACCAACCCTTCCATTCAGTTCAAGCAGCACAGTACAGGCCAAACGTTCAATTCAGTTCAAGCAGCACAATGCAAACCGACCCTTCCATTCAGATCAAGCAGCACAGTGCAGACCAACCATTCAAAACATGCACAGTGCTGACTCACAGTTCAGTTCACTCACGGCGTAGACTCACAGTTTTGGACTCAACCCTCACTCACGGTCTTCTGGGGTGACTGACTCACACCCAGCCTGCTTTATGCTCCTGGCCCCCCAGGCGAGAAGACCAATCTGCTGATCTCACAATTTTTTAAACATTCATTACTTTTTTATTATTTCATTGAACGGAAAAAACCTTGGGGCAGTTGGAGGAGAGGAGGACGGTGAGTAAGATGGTGAAAAAATCACAGTGATATAGGGTAGCGTTTTTCCTAAAATGTATTTACAATGTAGACAGGAAGTGGTCAAGATGAGACTTTTAGAAATAGTATAGATGTTTTTTAGCTTTTTGTTCTTGGGGAACAACGGTGTCATTAGTCTTTTATCCCTGGATAGCATCCTTGTAAATTTCCCTTTATATTCTCTCTACTTTGGGTCCTTGATCTTATCTTATTTCTATCTCGACAAGACTTTGAAACTTTTCCTGAAATGTGGCATGCCCAAAATTCACCATAGAATTCCAGCTGGTGCTGTCTTTTAGCTTCAATAATATCTAATGTTATCCCCTATGTTTTTGCACTTGATTGCATTGTTTTTGTTTGTACCTTTTAGAGTGCCTTCTCTAAAAGACTTGCTCATCCATACCCCAGATCTCACTATTGCTGCAATTTGTTCAAAATTATACATTTGGTCTATATGGAGCAGGTTCATTCTTTCTATGAAAATTAATCACTTCACAAATTTGTGATTGAGAGGTTGAGCAGGCTAGTATTCTAGTCCTTGGAGCGCAGGAGTTTGAGGGGTGATCTTAAATGTGTATAGGATCATGAGAAAATAGATCAGGTAGATGCACAGTCTCAAGCTCAGAGTAGGGGAGGGTAAAATATTTAATAGGAACCTGAGGGGTAACTTTTTTCACACAAAGAGTGATGGGTGTATGGAATGAGCTGCCAGAGGAGGCAGTTGAGGCAGACAATTAGACAGGTACATGGACAGGACAGGTTTGGAGCCAAATGCAGGCAGGTAGGACGAGTGTAGCTGGGACATGTTGGCCAAATGGCCCGTTTCCATGCACTGTGACTCCCTGACTCTCTATCTATGACTCTACATTTCAGTGTCTGCAATTCATTGTTGTCAATTCCTCTGGAAGTGAGGTGTCACTCTCCTCACTACTTTCTACAATTTCCAAATTTCATGTCATCTGCAATTTTTGAAATATGCCTGTCTAACCAAGGAAGCATCTTTAAATCTTGTTAAACGAGGAAGTATTTTCAACACCTGGAAGGCAACAGTGCACATTTTCCACAAATCTGGAAAGTGCACGTTCATTAAAGATGATGTTGTCAATGTCAGAACAATTGAGGAAATAGTGAACTTTTGTATGGGATAAAAACTATATAAAGGAGGTGCTTAAAAAATTGCTTGTTTCCGAAATACCAAATTACCGATTCAGAATGCATCTATCCTGCCTGTCCTTTTACCACACTTGTATCAATACAATAACTGATTCATTAATCTCCAAGGGTTCAAAATATATTACCGACCTATTAATTGGGTCTATATCAAAGATCATTTGAACACACACACACACACACACACACACACACACACACACACACACACACACACACACACACCCACACCCACACCCACACACACACACACACACACACACCCACAACACCCCACCCCTGCATTATCCACTTTAGCCATCACCTAGTACTTTGTTAAAGAACTCACTAAAGTTGTTTTTAATACATACTGGTGATGTGCCTAAATGAGCCCACGTTTCCATTTAATTCCGCAGTGAGAAGGTATCTTGCTATTTCCGCCTACTAACAATGATTCAGGTTTGTGCTTTGATGCAGGATTACTAGATTTTTTGGCCTTTAGACTTCAGGCGTGATTAACATGCTGACTAATACTCCAGCCTCATTCTCTCATTGGCATGATGAAACCCCTCATTCTTATTTCACTGCCTTCACCGTGACTCAGTGTTAAATCTTTACTTGACTGATATTACTAAAGCTTTTCGGACAACACCGAATCACCAGCTTCCTCAGAAAATAGTGATTTCTTCTGAAATTGCTAATTGTAACAATATGGAGAGAGAATAAAAGTAGTTTCTGTCTGAAGACTTCATCGTGTCACAGAGCAGGTGAGAAGGGTAGAGTATTAGTCAGCATGTTCATCACACAAAGGGTGGTGGGTGTATGGAACGAGCTGCCTGAGGAGGTATTTAAAGCTGGGACTATCCCAACATTTAAGAAACAGTTAGACAGGTGCATGGATAGTCCAGGTTGGGAGAGATATTGACCAAACACGGGCTGGTGGGATTAGTGTAGCTGGGACATGTTGGCCGGTGTGGGCAAGTTGGGCCAAAGGGCCTGTTTCCACGCTATGTCACTCTATGACTGATTCTGAGGCAGGTTTGTTTAAATATCTGTCCACAATGCCACTAACGCCAGTGGTGATGGTCTCATTATTTTAATGTTATTCAAATACTATCAGCTCAAAAAAATCTGCTTATTGCATATTATAGTTGGAAATAAAAAATTGACATTTTCATGTCATGTACAATGAGTTTCTAATATTAAATGGTATAATAATGGCCACCGTAGAGAATAGTTTTAGAATATTCCCATTGCTAATAATTAATATTTTATGATGTTATTTCTGTTGGTTATAAATATTCAAATTGAGCAAAAGGTATATGTGAAAATGTAACAGAAGAAATCAAACTGGATTTTTGTAATCCTCCAGTTTATCTAGCTCCATAGGACTTATTTTCATATGTATCTAGCTGAGCATGTGTATCCACACACCTGGCTGAGCCATCTATTGCCTGATCTAACGGCCACATAATGACATACGACATAGGAGCAGAATTAGGTAATTTGGCTCATCAGGTCAACTCTGCCATTTAATCATGGCTGATCTATTTTTCACTCGCAACCCTATTCCCCTGCCTCCCCATAACTTTTGACATTCTTACTAATCAAGGACCTATCAAACTTTAAAATACCAAAGGACTTGGCCACCACAGCTATCTGTGGCAGTGAATTCCACAGATTCATCCGCCACCTGCCTAAAGAAAATCTTCCTCCTCTCCTTTCTAATATTACATCCTTTTATTCTGAGGCTGTGTCCTGTGGTTCTAGACTCTCCCACTAGTGGAAACAGTATCTCCACATCCACTCCACATCTACTCAGTCCATGCCTTTCATTATTAGGTAAGTTTTGATATGATCCCTCCTCAACCATCTAAACCCCAGCGAGTAGTGGTCCAGAACCATGAAAAGCAGATTATACATTAACCCAATCATCCCTGGGATCATTCTCGTAAACCTCTTCTGGACCCTCTCCAAAGCCAACATATCCCTCCTCAGTTATTGGGCCCAAAACTGCTCATTCCAAATATTCCAAATGCAGCCTAACCATTGTCCTACAAACCCTCAGCATTACACCCCTGCCACTGAGCCTTACTCTTCCAGGCTGAAACTGCTTACCAGGCCAGGATAATGTTGGAAGCCAAAAATAAAACCTGGCCACCTTTTTCCATATACATTTATTTCCATAGACCCGGGACTTCACCCTCAATAACAATAATGACAAGAAGTATACAGATATTTCTCTCCCTGCTTCTCTCCTGTCACTTTCCTCTCCAATCCAAATCCCCCCAGGACCATAACACCAGGCCTGAACTGCCAATTTTCTCTGATGTTTCTTCCATCTCCTCTTTTGGTTAGTTTTTCATCATGACCAGAGCATCTCAAATAACGGCCTCTCATGCATCCCCACCCAAGCATTCCAGAGATTAAACTTTCAACTTTATTTTAGAGACACAGTGTAGAAATAGGCCCCTTTGGCCCACCGTACCTGTGTCGACTAACGATCCCCTCGTACACTAACACTATCATACACACTGGGGACAATTTACAATTTTTCCCAAAGCCAATTAGCCTACAAACGCACACATCTTTGGAGTGTTGTAGGAAACCAGAGCACCTGGAGAATACCCAAGTTGTCACAGGGAGAATGTAGAAACTTCATACAGACAGCAACCATAGTCAGGATCAAACCTGGGTCCCTTCCGCTGTAAGACAGTAACTCTACCACTGTGCCACCCTGCTGCCTAATGATCCATTCAAGCATCCATTCTTAGTTCTCTTCCTCAACTACCCGATGCACCTGGGTGATCGCCTCAGTCTAGAGCTTACATGTGCATTTTCATTGGCAATTCAGAGCAGACCTCACACTACATAATCTTTGATGTCCTATTGGAAAATAAAATTAATTCCTCACCCCATTCCATGTGAGAAAAAAAAGTCAGTTTATGCTTTCCACCAATGACCATATCTCAACTCCTGCTGGTGAAACCTATTTATTTGTCATGGCAAGATCTATTATATATCAAATTCCCATCAATGATGCCTCTGTTCTTATTGACATAGTATTTTCTGAAACACAGCATCGCAATTGATGCTTGTGTTTAAATCCTTCTATGTCCTCACTACTTCCGCCATTAACCTCTGCCCCCTCTATAGACCAGTTAGCCTGACATCGGTGGTTATAGACCAGTTAGGCTGACATCGGTGGTGGGAAAGATGCTGGAGTCAATCATAAAAGATGAAATAGCGGCACATTTGGATAGCAGTAACAAGATTGGTCCGAGAAATCATGGATTTACAAACGGGAAATCATGCTTAACTAATCTTCTGGAAATGTTTGAGGATGTAACTAGGAAAATGGACAAGGGAGAGCCAGTGAATGTAGTGCACCTGTACTTTCAGAAAGCATTTCATAAAGTCCCACATAGGAGATTAGTGGTCAAAATTAGGGCACATGGTATTGGGGGTAGAGTGCTGACATGGATAGAAAATTGAGTAGGGATTAACGGGTCCCTTTCAGAATGGCATGCAGTGACTAGTGGTGTAGCGCAAGGCTCGGTGCTGGGACCGTCGCTTTTAACAATATACATCAATGATTTAGATGAAGGGATTCAAAGTAACATTTGCAGATGACACAAAGCTGGGTGGCAGTATGAACTGTGAGGAGGATGCTATGAGAATGCAGGGTGACTTAGACTGGTTGGGTGTGTGGGCAGATGCATGGCAGATGCAGTTTAATGTGGAAAAATGTGAGGTTATGCACTTTGGTAGCAAAAACAGGAAGGCAGATTATTATCTAATTTGTGTCAAGTTGGGAAAAGGGGAAGTACAACGGGATCTCCCTGTTCATCAGTTAATGAAAGTAAGCATGCAGGTACAGCAGGCAGTGAAGAAAGCAAATGGCATGTTGGCCTTCATAACAAGAGGAGTTGAGTATAGGAGCAAAGAGATCCTTCTGCAGTTGTACAGGGCCCTGGTGAGACCACTGGTGTATTGTGTGCAGTTTTGATTTCCAAATTTGAGGAAGGACATTCTTGCTATTGAGGGAGTGCAGCGTAGGTTCACAGGGCTAATTCCCGGGATGGCGGTACTGTCATGTGCTGAGAGAATGGAGCGGCTGGGCTTGTATACTCTAGAATTCAGAAGGATGAGAGGGGTTTCTCTGCCTCAGAAGGCGGTGGAGGTAGGTTCTCTAGATCGAGCTAGATAGGGCACAAAGATAGTGGAGTCAGGGGATATGGGGAGAAGGCAGGAACGGAATACTGATTGTGGATGATCAGCCATGATCATATTGAATGGTGGTGCTGGCTTGAACGGCCAAATGGCCTACTTCTGCACCTATTGTCTATTGTCTCACCTTGTCCACTCCCAACTTACTCCCAAACTCTTGTGTGACTCCAGCAATTCATTCACCTACTCTCTTGTTGCCATGTGATAAACAGGTTGAGTAGCAATCAACTTGAGAATCCCTTCCCAAACCACTTTTTATCCATTGCTCTTACATCCTTTAAGGTTCCACTTTAGAACAATGGATTTAGTTTAGTTTAGTTTAGAGAAACATGGTGGAAACATGGCCAACCAAGTCCACACCGGCCAGTGATCCCTGTACACTAGCACTATTCTACACACTAGCGACAATTTACAATTTTTATTGAAGCTAAATTAACCTACAAACCCGCACGTCTTTTGAGTGTGGGAGGAAACCGGATAATCCAGTGAAAACCCACAAGGTCACAGGGAGAACATACAATCTCCATGCAGGCAGTAGCCTTAGTCAGGTTCAAACCAGGGTCTTTGGCACTGTGAGGCAGCAACTATACTATTGTGCCATCTCCAAATTAGGTCTGTTCTAATGATCTCAAATCAAAATTCTCTTGGTGGTTTTGTGAAACATTTTGGGATATCTTTCCACATTAAATCTATTTTGCATGTTAATAGAAACAGATTTTTTGAGAAACCTATAATTTATTTTCCAATTAGCTGTGATATATGTCAATGTAAAAAAAAAAAATCTAGAATGTTGGATCAGCACATTTTTTGTACATTAATTATTTCAGGACGAAAGACATTGAACATGAATGTGACATTTTGTCATTAGCCTTCTCTTAAATGCAGTGCTGTATTTGATGTTTATACTCTAATTGAAAAATGAATAATTTTGTATAATTGCCTGTGATCAGATCCAGAGCTAAAAACTAAGATCACATTTGTCCAATTTCCCAAATAACGATTTGATAATCTTTACTGTGGTTGAGATTATTAAATATGATTAATAATCAATAATTACCTAAGTAACAGCCTGCCTGCCTCAAGCTTTAATTTTTAACACTAAGTTGACTGTAACTCCACTAAGCATTACACAATAAGGCTGGGAAACGTGATGAAAGGAAATATTTAATGAGGCTTTACTTTGAATATGTAACTGGATCAAAATCTCTCCTTCACGCAGCAGTTTGCACTCACTGTGTTACATTTAATCTGAATCCATAGGGTTACTGTCTTTTATTTACACTTTGTGGTGTATTTGCACCTCCTGAGTTTTGTCATCTCCAAGAGGTTGCTGATCCCTTTAAATTACATGCAGAACATCCAACGCTAATGTTTCAGATTATATATTTTTTTGTGGCGAGGTTTCTGTCCGTAAATTTTTTTTTTTTTTTAATCTGATCGTTCGCAAAAACATGAGTGAACTAAATTACACTGAGTTACAAAATCCTTAATTTTCTATGATATCAAAGACACTTAACTTTTCTGGTAACCTATTAAGAAAGTAGTGGAAAGTTTTAAAAAAAAACTTAGACAGTGAAAGATTTAAAATCATTCTGTGTTCTATGTTTTTAAATTTCACACAATCTAATACTAATATACTTCCTGATAATCACTTTGAAGCTTATCCGAAGGTACAAGGAACATTTATAAAAAAATCAAATGGGAAGATACTTGGCGCATTGACCTGTGCTGGGCTTGCTCTTTAAAAACACATTGGTGCTCATTCCAGCTCTCAGTTCTTTCAGGTATGATTTATACTTGGAAGCACCCCTGTCTGATTGCGAATGGGTACATGGAATGAATGTATTTCCTTCTGAGTGTTTCAATGGATTGGCTCTCAAATAATATGCATGCCTTGTTTAATATTTATGAATACTGATACCATTATTTTTAATTATTTAACACAGCTGATCACTTATTTCAATAATAGTGCAAACAAAACCGTAACTTATGTCAAAGGGAAGAAGATGTATCTGGGCTAATAGTATACTGGATGATATTTTTCTTAAGTTCCCTTCAGCAAGAAGTTTGTTATGAGCTTTATTCCGTGGACTCATTTCCTCCCACTCTCACACAAATATAAACCTGGTTGAATGATGTATCTGATTTTACTTCGGAGTCACGTGAGTGATTCCGTGAAGAACCCCGCCAGTCTGCATGCGCGTCATTATGTCTGACGCATGGCGCAGCGACCAGCTAGGAGGAGCAGCGCTTCTCCAGCGGTAAGTTTAAAATGCCTCAGGTAAGTGTCAAACTTGATGGAGGTTGTTTCTGCGCTTGTTAAATCTTGTTACAATAGGACAAGTCCAAGCATGGAGAAATTGTTGAGAGCAAGGCGAACCATTGCAAAAGTAACTAAAGACCGCGGGAGTGCGGGTAGCGGGCGGCTGCCTAGCTCATCTACTGAGTCGCTAATAACAAGACCAGCGACTACAGACTTGGTGTCTGAGGGCACCGTGGCTGCGCCGGAGGGGCATAAGGCCACCAGAAAGTCTGTATGGCCGATAGATTCGGACGAGTCCGGTCGGGCGAGTTCTCCCTCGGAAATGGATACCATAGCACGGATATCCAGGATGGAGCTCCTATTGGAGAGGATGCTCCATCAAGAGCGCCGGCCTCTCCAAGAGCCCGTGCCAGCAGCACCTACAGGGCTGCCTAGCGTCTCCCTCTTGGAGGAGGGAAGCATAACGGGTCCATACGATTCTGATGCCGAATCTGTGGGCTTAGCATTGGAGGCTGCCCCACGGGACGAAGGGCACGAGCCAGAGGTTCCATTCCTGCCGGCTAGGTTTGCCGTTCCAATAGACTCCGGAGAGCTGCTGTGGGAAGAGCTGGCTGCCAGTATAAATTAATTGGCCTCGCACCAGCTTCAGGAGCTGGCCATGGATACAACGGCCAAAAAGTATGAAACCCCAGCGAATTGTATCCTGCTTAAAATACCGGCCATAAACCATCCCATCTGGGGCCATATGGAAGTAGGCATCAGGGTGCAGGAGATAAAACTGCAAAGGGTGCTGAAGTTGCTCGCATCGGGCATTATGGCTTTCCGTACTTTGGTGGATGGTGGGCACCTGACTGATGTTCAGCAGGATGCCCTGGCTATCATGTGCACTTTGAGATAAACTGCCTTAGGAAGAGCACCATCCGCCCTACCATTAACCCGAGGTTCGCTGCCCTGTGTAAGCCTAGTAACATCCAGCCACCGAACCTGCTGTTCGGGGAACACCTCGCAAAGCGGGTGAAGGAGTTAGACGATGAGGCAAAAACCGTCGGGCTCATCAAGGCGCCAGTGACCAGCAGAACCCTTCGGAGGCAGTACCCCTACAAGCGGTTTGCTGAAACCTGGTCTGGTCAAGGACCAAGCCGGCCATTCAATGTGCGCAGCTGGTGCACTCCAGCAGGAGTACGGGCAAACATGCCTTTTCCCTCCAAAACCAGGGGATAAAGAACTCCACCGGTATCCATGGAGGTAGGTGGGCCTGGATCTTTTCGAAACATATTGAGTGAGAATTACCTACCAGTTGGGGGGAGATTACACTGGTTCTGAAAGAATGGTATGAAATAACATCAAACTTGTTTATACTGCAGCGTATACAAGGGTTTTGAATTGAATTTATTCCCAATTTGTGTCCACCCACCCAGCACAAGCCAAAGCGGGCACTCATTTTCTCACAAAAAGAGAATTTGGAGATTCAAGCTGAAATTGCAAAATTATATTTTAAAGGTGTAATTGAGAAGACAGTTTATCAAACTCACCAATTCTTATCTAATATTTTGTCTAGACCAAAGAAAGATGGTGAGAGTCAGATTATTTTGGACCTAACAGGACGTGATCCGTTTGTGCAGTATAATCATTTTAAAATGGAAACATTTGCTACTGCCAAGCAATTGGTTTCCAGAGGGTGTTATATAGCATGTATAGATCTTCAGGATGCATATTACCCAGTGCCTGTTCATAAAGAGTATCGGAAATATTTGAAATTTAGCTGGATGGGACAATTATGGCAATTTAAAGCACTGCCTAATGGGTTAACCTCAGACCCTAGATTATTTACAAAGTTGCTAAAACCAGTACTGGGGTTACTTCGGGCTCAGGGTCATATTGTAATTGCTTATTTAGATGACATCTTAATAATTGGAAAAACACTTGTGGCAGCTGAGTTATCGGTTTCAGCTGTTAAACTCATGATTGAGAGATTGGGGGTTATCATCCATCCAGCTAAATCAAAATTGGTGCCAGTTAAAGTAATTGACTATTTGTGATTCATGGTTAATTCAACTCACATTTCTGTGACTCTGCCCTAGGGCAAGAGATTGGATTTAATTGAAGGCTGTGTCAAGCTCTTGGGGGAGCAATCACCTTCAATTAAACAGGTGGCCAGCTTGATTGGCAAATTGGTAGCTGCCTTTCCAGCTGTGCAGTATGGACCTTTGCATTACCAAAATTTACAGAGGGCAAAGGTACAGGCATTCAGAATACATGCAGGTCATTTTAACTGGCCCATGCAATTACCATCTGAAGCCATTGCTGAATACAGTGGTGGATAAGAAACATTGCAAATTGTTCTAGCAAAATTCTGATGGAAGCACCTTCAGTTGTTCTGAAGACTGATGTTAGTGCCCTAGGTTGGGGTGCATTGATACATGTCTAGCTGTGGAGACAGATGGAATATGCATGAGGCATTTATTCTCTAATCACATGGAATTAATTATTTAGAGCTTTTAGGAGCATTTTACGGGCTCAAGGCTTACTGTATCACTAAGCATCACTTACATGTTCAACTTCAGATTGACAACACCACGGCAGTGGTGTATGTTAATCACATGGGTGGAATCAAGTCGAAATCTTGAGACGGATTGGTTAACCTTATTTGGCACTGTTGCATTAAAAAGAGCATTTGGATTTTGGCTGTCTACTTGCCAGGCAGATTCAATATGGTGGCAGACACCAGGTCACGCAAATTCAATGACAACACAGAATGGATGTTGAATCATGATGTATTTAATGAAATTGTTGTTCGGTATGAGATGCCAGATATCGATTTGTTTGCATCCAGACTCAATCACCAGATACCAAAGTATGTTTCATGGGAACCAGATCCAGGGGCAGTAGCGGTGGATGCGTTTTTGCTACACTGGGGCGGAATGTTTTTATATGCATTTCCCCCCTTCTGCCTCATCAGTCGGTGCTTGACCAAGATCAAGAAGGCTCCGCTTCAGGAGTTTTAGTGGTACCCGACTGGCCGACACAGCCATGGTTCCCTCTCATTTCGGACATTATTGCACAGCCTATTATGGTGGTTCCAAAATGTCATGATCTATTGGTGGACCCTGTGACTGGAGATCAACACCCGTTGTATGATCATGTTAATTTGCAGATTCTAAGAAGGCCATACCTGGGTCTGGGACTATCCAATCGTACCGTGGATGTCATCACATCATCCTGGAGGGATAGTACGATAAAGCAGTAAATCTCTCATGTCAGGAAATGGGAGGAGTTTTGATTACATGGGAACATTACATACCACACAGCTTCCATCCCAGATGTGCTCGAATTTCTGTCCAAGTTACATTTTGATGAAGGGTTGAGCTATAGTGCCTTCAACAGTGCCAGGAGTGTCCTGTTATCGTACCTATGCTGGGGGTCGGAACTTCAGTCTGCAGGATCTCATCCGTTAATATACAGATTTATGAAGGGTGTTTTTAAGTCCAATCCCCCCCCCAGGCCTAGGTACTCTGAAATCTGGGATGTGAGCATGGTACTCACGCTGCTTCGTCAGTGGGGTACAGCCACATCCTTGTCATTGCCAAAGATTACCCTAAAGTTGGTTATGCTCATGGCACTGGTATCAGTGCAAAGGGTTCAGACTTTGCACAAACTGTGTGTGGACAGGATGGTGTCATTAGGGAATTACGTTATATTTTACATCTATGACCTAATTAAACAAGGCAGAGCAGGGGTGTCAGGATTCAAGCTTGTACTGTCAGCGTATCCTGTGGATTTATGGCTGTCTGTAGTGGCGCACTTGAGGCGCTATATCGAGGTCACCAAGAAGTAGCATTGTTTATTAGCCACAAAAAGCCACATAAGAAAGTGTCAGTTCAGACCATTTCAAGATGACTGAAACAAGTGCTGGGTTTGTGCAGGAGTTAATACTGACAATTTTAAATCTCACTCCACCAGGGCAGCATCAACGTCAGCAGCGAGGGCAATGGACGTCCCTCTAGACCATATCCTCACGGCCGTAGATTTGTCAAATGAATTGACTTTTCAGAGGTTTTTTAATAAAGCACTATTGAACGCGGGGTGTTCGCCCATTCTGTTTTAAATTCTGTTTCATAGCTTCTCCCTGGGAGAGAGGAGTCGCTATTGTGTTTCTTTTGTTTATTTGTGAATTAAATCATCAACATGTTAATCAGTACCATATTTCAATGTATTGCTCATTATTCACTCCTCCTGAGTTGCCTGGATTTGGATTGGCGTGAAATCACAGACCTTTGAAATCTTCATGGAATCACTCACGTGACTCTGAATTAGAATAGTAAGATTAAACTAGAACTTACCAATTTTAAGTTTGATCTTTATTTTATGAGGAGTGACGATGAGCGATTACGTGCCCTCTGCTCCCGGCCCTCAAAATATTCAAGGTCAACTGGAAGGTCTGGTTTATAATCTTACTATGTTACTTCAGTTACTGTTATCTGTGATTTCACACCGCTGCTTTGAAGATTGACGTGCATGCGGACTGGCAGGATTCTTCACGTAATCGCTCATCGTAACTCCTCATAAAATAAAGATCAAACTTCAAACTGGTAAGTTCTCATTTAATCGTGCTATTATATTTCTTCTAAGCCAGGCTTGTATGCTGTCATGGGAAAAAAATACAATGATAACTGTCATTTTTGTCAAACTATCAAAAATGATAACTTTCATTCCAATACTAACCATTTTCTTCATCGAACTAACATGAGGCTTTACAAACCTCAATACTGCATGTTTTCTGATTGCACTCTTATTGCTGTTAGATGGGAAAAGTGTTGATTGTATATTTCCTCACTTAAATAAAGGCAATGTAAAAGTAAAATAAGATGGTAGACAAAAATACTGGAGAAACTCAGCGGGTAAAGCCCCTGTCCCACTTAGGAAACCTGAACGGAAACCTCTGGAGGCTGTGTGCCCCACCCAAGGTTTTCGTGAGGTTCCCAGAGGTTCCCAGAGGTTCCGGTCACTCTCCATGAGTCACCAGAGGTTCTGGTCACTTCCCTGGAAAGCCTCAACCGAAGCGTGTGCTGCATTTACTGATCAAAGATCCTACAGGATCTTTGCTGCCGACCAAAAGCAGAACTCGCTATCAAAACATGGAGGGGACCGGGGGACATGGGGGGGGCACAATTTTTTGGTGGACGTGCGCACATGCGCACACTCACACACACATGCACGAGAGGCTTCGGAGGCTCAATCCAGCGCTAAATGCAGCTCAACTTGCCTGTCTTGCCGGGTTAACTACAGCCCTGACTGGACTGACGGGACACCAGCGCTGCTTCTCCGTGCTGCCCATATTTCCCACAAGCCCAGGCAGGTTAACCAGGCAGAGTTGAGCTGGGTTTAGCGCTGCTTCTCTGCGCTGCTTCTCTGCGCTTGCTGTGGGCCTGGGGGCGCTGCGCCCATCTGACTGCCGACATCTCTGGCCACCCGTGCGGGGGGGGGGGCGGTTAGGGATAGGACAGCGCCGGAGACCGGATGGGATCGATCCTGGCTGTGGATGAGGCGCAGGTCTGTGCCACGTCTCCCTCCTCCAATCATTGCACTCTATCCTCAGTCCCAACCCCCCCCCCCACTCCTCCCTCTTCCAATCATTGCGCTTAATCATCATGTCCCGCCCCCATTGCCTCCTGACCAACATCTCTCTCGTCCAATCGGCGACCTCGATCAGCAGTCCCACCTCCACTGTCTCGCGGAAAGCGGAAATTTTAAAATCCGGATTACAAAAACTTGGGGGGGATGTCCCCCACCTCTCAAAACATGGGGGGGATATGTCCCCTCCGCCCCTGCTGCCGACCACACACACACACACACAGAGCGAAGGTGGGGGCCAGGGACAGCGGAGGAGCGCTTTCTGCGCGTTGAAGAAGAAAGTAAACGGCTGCCACAGAGCATGGTAAGTCCTTTAGAGAGCGCGGGAGTGAGAGAGAGAAGGACAGAGAAGGGGAGAGAAGAGGAGTGAATGTGGGGGAGAAGGAGTGGAGACAGTTTTAATAAGTTTAATAAAGTTAGCGGGCATTTTACCTTCCAGCGGATCTTCCCACTTTGGAAACCTGAACGGAAACCTCTGGAGAGCTTGCGCCTCACCCAAGGTTTCCATGAGGTTCCTGGAGGTTCCGGTCACTCTCCCTATTGGTGGAAAGTTGTTTCCGCGTAGTCGCGGCTTCTTCTATTTTCCTGCGATTATTTCAAAAAAACAAAACCGGCCTCCACTAAAAATAGGTTGCCGTTTTGTCGAAGCCAGTGGAGTGGGGTTGCTATTTACTTACAGGCAGTCGAAGGCCTTCACTGACCGGCCATTCCGATTGGCTCATTGGAGTTTTCAGCAAAGATCCTGTAGGATCTTTGGTTTTCAGCACCTAGAAGATCCACCGGAAGGTAAAATGCCCGCTAACTTGAATAAACTTCTTAAAACTGTCTCCACTCCTCCTCTCCTCCGTTCTCCCTCCCCTTCTCCCTCCCCTTCTCCCTCCCCTTCTCCCTCCCCTTCTCTGTCCTTCTCTCCCTCCTTCCCGCACTCTCTAAAGGACTTACCGTGCTCTGTGGCAGCCGTTTACTTTGCTCTTCACTCGCAGACAGCGCTCCTCCGCTGTCCCTGGCCCGCACATTTGCGATGTGTTTGTGTGTGTGTGTGTGTGGTCGGCAGCAAAGATCCTGCAGGATCTTTGATCAGTAGATGCAGCACTCGCTTCGCTCGAGGCTTTCCAGGCAATTGACCAAAACCTCTGGTGACTCATGGAGAGTGACCGCTCCGGGAACCTCAGGGAACCTCACGGAAACCTTGGGTGGGGCACACGGTCTCCAGAGGTTTCTGTTCAGGTTTCCTAAGTGGGACAGGGGCTTAAGGCAGCATCTATGGAGCAAAGGAAATTGGTAATGTTTCGGGTCGAAACCCTTCTTCAGACTGATGTCAATAAGATGGCACCAGTGGTGCAGCTGATGAGTTGCTGCCTCATATCACTGGAGACCCAGGTTTGATCCGGCCCTTAATTACTGGCATGTGTGGAGTTTGCATATTCTCCCTTTGACCGCGGTGAATACCTCCTAGTACTCCAGTTTCTTCTCACGTCTCAAAGCACTCGCGTCGCAAAGCAGTGAATCATCATTCTCAAACATCATTTCAACTTTAGAGGGTAGTTAGTCACAGAAAGCATTCCTTAATTTCTCAAGAAAGAGTTATGGGCCTGTCCCACTTAGATAATTTTTTAGGCGCCACATGTTCGCCGGTGGTCGCCGGGAGTAGTTTCCTAAGTAGCGCAAAAAGTCGTAACGCCTTTCTGGTCACCGTTAAATTTTCAACATGTTGAAAATTTTTCAGCAACAGTGGGTTTGACACAATGAGCGTAGCTTGACTTCTCCTGATGTAGGTGCTGTTGTAGGTTGTCGCCGGTTTTTCGGCAACCTGCTATGACTATGACAGTCACCGGCAGTTGCCCATAAAATCGCCAAGTGGACAGGCCCATTAGATTTAGCTCTTAGGGCTTAAAGAATCAAGAGCTATGGGGAAAAAACAGGAACAGGGTATTGATTTCAGATGATCAGCCATGATCATATTGAATGGAGGTGCTGGCTCGAAGGGCCAAATGGCCTACTCCTGCACCTAATTTTCTATGTTTCTATGTTAAAAGAGTGACAGCATTAAACAAGCAATTATTGTCTTCAGGATGACATTGCTTTCGACATACGTTACAGCTTCAACCTTTATGACAAGGCCTTGAATGTACAGGGAGTTTCTCACATGCCATGAAAGAACTACATGCGTGGAGCCAATTTAAATCCCATCCACAACTTTGGCTAAACTGTGCTCCCTATTTTGTTTCAATGTGCAGTTCCCAATTCTTGAATTTGATAAGAGCCTTTTCAACACTATCCTAACAAGAAGATGGTCTGTAGTATGGTTTGGGTTAGAATGATTCACTGTGTTATAAATAATTTTGAAATTATCATTAAGCCTTTACCACTTCTTAATTAAGATGGAGACCATTGTAACAAAATGTTATTAAAGGCTGCACAACCTCCATTAGTGGTCCATTAATCTCCTTAGACACTGTCTTTGTGGCAGTAATCAGATCTACTCAAATGTTGCTTGACTTTCTCTTTTACTTTAGATTTACTGTTGCTGCTAGGATCTCAATCTTACAGTCCCAACATGTTAATGTTTTTGTTATTTTTCTAACTATTCCTGTTCTTCTCCCCTATTGACAATCCACCAGTCAAATCATTAACTAGATGCCACCAAAAGGAATTCTGTAGATAGACAACCATGGTCTGATCACATTCATTCTGTCTTTTCTCCCCATCCTTACCCCTCTCTGAAACATTATATGTTTTCTTGTTCTCCGGTTCTAATAAAGTGCCACCGACTTGATACGACTTGACTCTGGTTTTCTCTCTGCGGATACTGCTTGACCTGCTGAATTTTTCCAGCAGGACTGTAGGTGGGCAAAACGGTCAGCATGGTTGTGATGGGCTGATAGGCCCACTGCTGTGTTGTACAACCCTGTGACTCAGTGAAACCTTTGGCCCCTCAACACTTTATCCTTGTCAACATGAACCCTCACCCAAGACCTCATTTGGACCTCCAAATGACAGCTCTCTCACTCCATCAGCCACCCCTGAAACCTGGATTTGGCAACAGTAGAGACAAAGAACTGCAGATGCTGGTTCATACTAATGTTAGATACAAAGTGCTGGGGTAACTCAGGCATGCACTTGGCCAAAAGGCCCTTGCTTTGCTGCACCATTTTACAGCACAAGCCACTTTTCAGATCTTTGTGCTTTATGTCTTTTTAAGACTCCTTATAGTGACACCACACTATGCTATCATTCTATCAATCCCACTCTACTATAAGTGATTGAGATTGATTTTATGTACATAATTAAAGCATAATGAACCTCTTATATTATTATTATTATTATCTTAATCGCTTTCTTCTAGAGTTATTACCTTGATCCTTCTAAGGGAAACAATCATAATCCTTACTTCCTCACTCTATAAATTGACATGGTTCGCTGTGTAAATTAATTTCATTGGTGTAACAAAAGATAATTAGCTGTGAGTCATGGTCTCTTGTTCACCTCCAAGTCATTGCCTGAAGCACTGGTGTCAATAAATATCGTGCACTGGTAGCAGAAGCACTTTTTACGACATCCTGGCAAGACAGTGCACAATGCAGACAAATATGTTTCTTGATAGGGTGTAGTAATGTGGCAGCAATTTAGTGCAGAATAAGGTCCCCCAAACATAAATACCAGGACACCAGAGAGAGTTCAAAGTAGTGTCAATGATAGTTGAGTTTAGTTTATTGTCATGTTTACCAAGGTCCAGTGAAAAGCTTTTGTTGCGTGCTAACCAGTCAGTGGAAAGACATTACATGATTACAATCAAGCCATCCATGGTATGCAGGTACATAATAAGGGAATATAGTGAATAACGGACATTTTACATCCATCTGAGAGAGTTGACTGCACCTCAGTTTAATATTATTCCCTTATCATGTAGCTATGCACAGTAAATGGCTCAATTGTAATAATGTATTGTCTTTCCACTCACTGGGTAGCACGCAACAAAAGCTTTTCATTGTACCTCGCTACACGTGACAATAAACTAAACTGTTAACTGAAAGTGCACCATTACCTCCATGTTGCACTGGAGTGTTGCTGCAGATTTTGTTTGCTTGTGCAGAGTCAGAAATCAGCACAAGTTAACTAGATTTGGAGCGATGTGTTCTACTACCCCTGAGGCACGACTGATATGGCAATAATCTCTGGGGCCTTTGATGGAAAGCCTGGGATGTTATCAATGAGGGGATAATGCACAATAACTACTTTGAGAATATTACCCTGCAATTGTTTCTGTTACAGCCAGAAACTGAGTCTCTTCGACCGAGTTCGCATTTCTGGACCCAGAGGTGCCAATGTAAAGAGCAAGCAATCTACACCACTGCACACTGAGGGAGTAGAAGATAGTCCTTCAAAAGACCAAAAGAGTTTGGGTTTCAGTGACCTTCGAGCTGCAGTTCGCATTAAAGCTTTCGGATTCAGACAAAGCTCAGAAGGTACCACAAAGTTATTTTATTTATTTTCTAATTTCCCAGATATTCCTTGTTAGTAGATAGAAATAGGAAGTTCTGCGGCACAACTGGTAGAGCTATTGCCTTGCAGTGCTAGATATCTAGGTTCCATCCTGAAATTGGGCGCTGTCTGTGTTGATATAATATGTTTTCCCTGTGATCACGTCCCCAAAGACATGTGAATGTGCAGCTAAAATGGCCTCTGTAAATTGCTCCCAGTGTGTAGGAAGTGGGATAAAATAGAACTAATATGAACGGGTGATCAGTGGTTGGAATGGACCTATTGGGCTAAAGATCCTGCTTCCATGCTGTGTCTTTCAATCAATTAAACTTGAATCTGTATTATTCCAGATTTTATTAGTGGGCTTCACAGTCAAAGAGCCAGTGATTTCTTCTTGGTAGAAGTACACCTGCATTAAGATACTGAACTGAAATATTTGCTTTCATGTTAATTGATTGAAGGTGCTGGTGTTGACCAAGACTGCAAGAGAACTCCACACACTTTCCAAGTCAAAAAAGGGGTTTTGTTTGGTTCAGAGATACAGTGCGGAAACAGGCCCTTCGGCCCACCGGTCCGCGCCGACCATGTTCACCTGCACACTAACACTATCTTACACACACTCGGGACAATTTACAATTTTACCAAATCCAATTAACCTATAAATCTGCACATCTTTGGAGCGTGGGAGGAAACCGAAGATCTCAGAGAAAACCCACGCAAGTCACGGGGAGAACATACAAACTCCATATAGACAGCACCCGTAGTCGGGATCGAACCCAGTTCTCCGGTGCTATAAGCTCTGTCAGTCAGCCACGCTACCACTGCACCACTGTGTCGCCGTCTTTGATAAAACATATTGGATTCCCATTGGATTTGAAGTAGATTGCCAGCCTACTTTTATTACACTAAATCCAGGCTCTTTTGTGAGTACACACTCGTTGTGTGTTTAAACAGGTATGTTTATATCCCTATGGTATTAAACATTAAATCCATATTCAATGGGAATATTTAAGTTCATGACCATGCCCCGGTTGCTCAAACCCTTAAATATAATAAGGAGTGATATCTGTGCTATTTCCATGCTCATATTAATGGTTTCAGGCTGTTGAATGGATGGACATAGGAAGTAGATCTTTTATATAAAACGTTATTTTTCCTGGAATACCAAAAGTATCAGGCCTATGACATACTGTGTAGACTGCAGTAGTTCTTCTTCAATGATTACACTATCATAGATAATAGAGCCATTTTCATTAACTTGCAGATGCCGCTGAGGTAGAACAAGAACCTGAGGACAAGGCTTACCAAGCTGATGTCATGAATGACTTGATCCCGACACTGAAGACGGTTATCAGAGCAGCAAGGTAGGATTTATTAAAAATTGAAAATTATGTTTTGTATGGTGCCTTTTTTAAAAATGCTAAGAATTATGATATTTTGAGCTTATTAGAATCACAAATCAAAAATGTGCAAAGCAAGTTTTGTAAAAAATTAAAGTCAACTTTATATTGCTTGATACTTAAACTGCAGAGCCCAGTCAATATATAAGTTCTTAAGTGATAGGAGCAGAAGTAGGCTATTTGGTCCATCAAGTCTACTCCATCATTCTATCATGGCTAATCTATCTTCCCCTCTCAACCCCATTCTCCTGCCTTCTCCCGATAACCCCTGACACCCGTACTAATCAAGAATCTATCTATCTATCTCTGCCTTACAAATAAATTATACGATACAATAGAACTTCATTTATCCCAGTTGGGAAATTAAAAACGCAAAATACATGAAACATGAAATTAAAGTAAAGAATGGAAAGGATTGGGGATGTGCAAATATTGGGAGGTGGGGGGGGGGGGGGGGGGGGGGAGGGAAGTGACTCAGACACAGTATACCCCATGTCAGAAGGGGGAGGAGTTGTACAGTTTGATAGCCACAGAGAAGAAAGATCTCCTGTGGTGTTCTGTCCTGCATCTTGGTGGAACCAGTCTGTTGCTGAAGGTACTCCTCATGTATTCATTGACTTGGCCTTCACAACCTACTGTGGCAATGAATTCCACAGATTTACCACCCTCTGACTAAAGAAATTCCTCCTCATCTCCTTTCTAAAGGAACATAATTTTATTCTGAAGAAACACCAATAAAGCGATGTTTATACACACAACTTCTCTAGCTTCACTATCTTCTATGACAGGGAATAAAATGTTGTTAAAAAGCAAACATGTGCCTGCAAATCGAACGACATGGCTCCATCCAAAGAGCTAACATATATAGAACATATGGGAAGCCATTTCCTTCAGTTAAATATCGGCAAGGCTGAAGTCATCATCTCTAGCTCATGCCATGAAGTTTGTACTCAACCCCCTTTCCAGCCCACTGTCTCCAGTTTAAGACTTCACAGTCTTGCTGGCTTATTTGACCAAGAGATGAACTTCTGGGCCTGTTTGCTCGCCATCTTCCATGTGACTACTCCCATGTTGCTGAAACAGCCATACCTCCTCTTCTGTATGTGATTATTTTAATGTTTATCTTACCTGCCTCCGCCAGCCATAAACATTTAGCTTCTTATACATTCTGCTTATCTACAGTGGCTTGCAAAAGTATTCATACCCCTTGAACTTTTCCACATTTTGTCACATTACAACCACAAATGTAAATGTATTTTATTGGGATTTAATGTGATAGACCAACACAAAGTGGTGCATAATTGTGAAGTGGAAGGAAAATGATACATGGTTTCCAAATGTTATTACAAATAAAAAACCGAAAAGTGTGGCGTGCAAAAGTATTCAGCCTCCCCGAGTTAATACTTTGTAGAACCACCTTTCGCTGCAATTACAGGTGCAAGTCTTTTGGGGTATGTCTCTACCAGCCTTGCACATCTAGAGACTGACATTTTTGCCCATTCTTCTTTGCAAAATAGCTCAAGCTCAGTCAGATTGGATGGAGAGCATCTGTGAACAGCAATTTTCAAGTCTTGCCAGAGATTCTCAATTGGATTTAGGTCTGGACTTTGACTGGGCCATTCTAACACATGAATATGCTTTGATCTAAACCATTCCATTGTAGCTCTGGCTGTATGTTTAGGGTCGTTGTCCTGCTGGAAGGTGAAGCTGCTAGAGTTTTGCAGACTCTAACAGGTTTTCTTCCAAGGTTGCCCTGTATTTGGCTCCATCCATCTTCCCATCAACTCTGACCAGCTTCCCTGTCCCTGCTGAAGAAAAGCATCCCCACAGCATGATGCTGCCACCACCATGTGTCACAGTGGGGATGGTGTGTTCAGGGTGATGAGCAGTGTTCGTTTTCCGCCACACATAGCGTTTTGCATTTAGGCCAAAAACTTCAATTTTGGTCTCATCAGACCAGAGCACCTTCCTCCACATGTTTGCTGTGTCCCCCACATGGCTTGTGGCAAACTGCAAACGGGACTTCTTATGGCTTTGTTTCAACAATGGCTTTCTTCTTGCCACTCTTCCATAAAGGCCCGATTTGTGGAGTGCACGACTAATAGTTGTCCTGTGGACAGATTCTCCCACCTGAGCTGTGGATCTCTGCAGCGCCTCCAGAGTTACCATGGGCCTCTTGACTGCTTCTCTGATCAATGCTCTCCTTGTCTGGCCTGTCAGTTTAGGTGGATGGCCATGTCTTGGTAGGTTTGCAGTTGTGCCATACTCTTTCCATTTTCGGATGATGGATTGAACAGTACTCCGTGAGATGTTCAAAGCTTGGGATTTTTTTAATAACCTAACCCTGCTTTAAACTTCTCCACAACGTTATCCCTGACCTGTCTGGTGTGTTCCTTGGGCTTCCTGAAGCTGTTTGTTCACTAATGTTCTCTAACAAACCTCTGAGGCATTCACAGAACAGCTGTATTTATACTGAGATTAGATTACACACAAGTGGACTCTATTTACTAGTTAGGTGACTTCTGAAGGTAATTGGTTGTACTGGATTTTATTTAGGGGTATCAGAGTAAAGGGGGCTGAATACTTTTGCACGTCACACTTTTCAGTTTTTTATTTGTAAAAAAATTTGAAAACCATGTATCATTTTCCTTCCACTTCACAATTCTGCACCACTTTGTGTTGGTCTATCACATAAAATCCCAATAAAATACATTTATGTTTGTGGTTGTAACGTGACAAAATGTGGAAAAGTTCAAGGGGTATGAATACTTTTGCAAGCCGCTGTATATTGCAACATGCACTCCATTTTGCTTTACCCATGGATTCTATGCTTTCTGGCATCCTGGAGTTAGATGTCTCCTGTTTATATTCTCATCCTTGTAATCAAATCAATAGGTCTCCCATCTCCCTGTCTCTATAAACGTGTCTTAATCTACAACCGATCTCACCCTCTGCATTCTTTGGATTGTTAGCCATGTCGTTTTATTTGCAGGCGCATGTTTGTTTGCCTTTTAGCAACATTTTATTCCCAGTTATGGAAGATAGTGAAGCCAGAGCAGTTTTGTGCAAAAACATTGTTTTATTGGTGTTTTATTGGACGTTCCTTTAGGAAAGAGATGAGGAGTAATTTCTTTAGTCAGAGTGTGGTGAATCGGTGGAATTCATAGCCACAGTAAGTTGTGGAGGCCAAGTCAATTGATATTTTTAAGGCAGAGATAGACAGATAAGAATCTCCACCATTTGCTCCACCATTCCTGTTCATACAGAGGACATAGAACAGTACAGCACAGAAATAGTCATGGTAACCCTAGAGATGTTGAGCTGAGCAATTCTTTGAGGAACCTCATAACATAAAGGGCCTGTCCTACAAGCATGCAACTCTATGCGATGAACGCGATCAAACTAGAAGCGGGGGCCGCGCGGAGGTCGGGTGATCCCCTGTACAGGGCCGTTCCCACCAGCATGCGCCTGCATGCTGCAAGCGCAACCAAACCGGCAGCAGGGGCCGCACGGAGGTAGGGTGAGTGGCGCAACGCGGCGCAAAGTGAGGCGAACTTGGAGCGAAGTCTAAGGTAAGTTCGCCAGGACAGAGAGGGGCACACAGAGAGGGGCACAGAGGCACACACACACACAGAGGGCCACGGAGCCACACGCATAGAGGGTCACGGAGGCACCTACAGATAGGTTCACGGAGGCACGATGTCGGGGCGGTGTGTAATGCAGTGAGGCAACTGCGAGCCGACAAGCCGTTGCCGCGCGGAATTTTTGAACATAGTCAGTTTTTCGGAGCCCCGCGCGATGTCGGGACAAACTCCGCACAATTCCGCATGGCTCCGGCGATCGAAGTGGGACCGGCCCCGCGACGCCGGACGGCTCAAGCGACCACGTTAGGTCACGCTAATCGCATAGAGTTGCATGCTTGTAGGACAGGCCCTTAACACTGTCTCTAGTGGACTTTGTTCAGCATGGGAGAGGCAGTAATTGACCACATCCTAACAACAAATAATGAAAGTCCTGATTATTATCTGTAACACCATCCCACAGAATACAAGGCTCCAAGTAACATTAAGTACAATACTAAGTGATCAGCTTTCCTTAAATCTCTGTTATTTTGGTCAAAAATAATTGTATCCAATGTGGTTTGGAATTCAGTTATTGAGGTGAATGTTATGTTCCCACACTCAGCAAGTGGTGATGCTTAAAAGACTCACAGTAGAGAGAACTGTTGCCTCTGTGCTTCAAGCTTGAAATCCAAACTGGGAATATAGAATTGCATGTTTTCTCCTTCTCATACAAATTGAGACGCCAGGGTGAACATCCAGGACTCTAGTTGCAAGGTGCCATCATGATTGAAAGAAAAGGGTGCAGAGATGCCACAAGAGTAGCAGAATTTATATCTTGCAACCTTGGGTCTTTATGGTTTTGAGGCAAGAATTAGTTTACAGTGAGGTGATAATGCTACCTCTTTAACTTTCCAAACCTTTGAAGTGTAATTGTGACTCTCAAAGCTGGCTCTCGAGACATGGCAGCTCTGTGAATCCTTGTGCATGAAGGATTAAAGTGTACGATCTATTCACTTGTGAATTTCAACCGATACACTAAGCACACAATACCACTCAGCTTTCATATTGCATTACTAACAAAATAAGGACAAAGCCAAAATCACAAAAGCAGATGTTAATTTACTTTCAAAGTTACTGAAACACAATATATTTTGAACAGAGTAACTGTTATGTTGAAAAAGAAAATCACATCACTTTTTGATTAATATGTCTTGAATTACATAGTGAAGTTGAACCAAACAAGCGTATAATTGTGTTGAATCATTTCATGGGTAAAATCTGACTCCAACAGCTCTCCTTCTTCTGGCATGAGTATGAGACAGAAGAATTCCATCCACAATTTAGAAAGAGCATTAATTATACTGCCAAAGTTACAGTGGCTGAATTCATTGTGTTTTGTATTAACTTCAGATTAAAGTCCAAACATTGTAACAATTAAGATGAAATCAGTACATGAATTACAGGAAGGAGACTGCTTGGGAAATTATTTTTTGAGAGATGTTGATTAAGAGGCATGACCTAAAATATACAACACCCTTAATTTAGAAGAGGATAAAAGATCAGATTTATCAAATTAGCAATGAAACACTCTCGGGCCTGGGATTTTGAGAAGGAATAGAGTAAGAGCTCCAATGTTTAAGATTCAAGAGCAGAGGATATGGAGAGTTTTTATTTAAACACAGTAAAGGGAGTAGGATCAGAGGCCATCTCAGAATAAAAGGACGTACCTTTAGTAAGGAGAGGAGAAGGAATTTCTTTAGTCAGAGGGCAGTGCATTCATTGCCTCAGAAGGTTGTGGAGGCCAAGTCATTCGATATTTTTAAGGTGGTGAATGGCAGATTCTTGATTAGTATGGGTGTCAGGGGTTATGGGGAGAATGCAGGAGAATGGGGTTAAGAGGGAAATATAGATCAGCCATGATTGAATGGCAGAGTAGACTTGATGGGCCGAATGACCTAATTCTGCTCCAACAATTTATGAAGGGAGGAGAGAATATAAAACTGTGATAGTGAAGATTGGGGGAGATGAAAAGAGATTTAGAAGAACAACAACCATTAGAGTAATGCTAAAATAAAAGGAGGGTGGAGTGCCCAGAAAGGCAAAGTTAGAACAGTCTGTTAGATTTAGTGATTGCCAGCTAACACTTTCCATCATATATTTTACTATCACTAACTGTTAGTGTTTAAATGGCAAAATGTGTTTTAGGTTTGCAAGGTCTGTTAAATTCTGTTTTATTATGCTTGATTAAATGACAATAGAGATGCTGGTAGACAAAAATGCTGGAGAAATTCAGCGGGTGAGGCAGCATCTATGGAGCGAAGGAATAGGTGATGTTTCAGGTTGAGACCCTTCTTCAGAGATGCTGAGTAAGATTAATGCTGCCATTTTAACAGCAGCATGGAACGGCACATTCTAATTTACAAAAATGAATGCTAGAAAATGAATGATTTAAAAATTATTGGGGAACCTATGCAGAATATCCCCCCAAAAATATGTTTCTGACTTAAATGGCAGCAGGAAGCATTTTACAATTTTATAGTTGGTATTCCAATCCTTAAAAGAGGAATTAAAAAAAACTTATTTATTTCTGCAGTATATTGAAGTTTTTCCTCAACAAGAAAAAATTCAAGGAGACTTTACGACCTTATGATGTGAAGGATGTTATTGAGCAATACTCAGCAGGCCATCTGGATATGCTTTCAAGGATAAAATATCTACAGTCCAGGTAAATGATGGGAACAAAATATAAAATTGAGAAATAGTGGATCTTTAAATTACATAAAAACACTGGAGAAACCAGATGTATCATCCATTCCTACAACATGGTTTATGTGCTGATGTTCTGCACATAATCCAAGGTGAGAAATTTCTGTGAGTCCAATTTTCCAACATTCACCTCTTATTCTGCAACCTTACAGAATCTGGATGAGGTAAACATCATTTTTCTTTCATGAATCAAACTTTTTTTTTCTCTCCGGAATGTCCTTTTACCATTTCCGGGCAGAGTATATCTTTTAGTGATACAGCGCGGAAACAGACCCTTCAGACCACCAAGCCCGCTCTGCCCAACGACCACTAGTACTACATAGAAACATAGAAACATAGAAAATAGGTGCAGGAGTAGGCCATTCGGCCCTTCGAGCCTGCACCGCCATTCAATGTGATCATGGCTGATCATCCAACTCAGTATCCCGTACCTGCCTTCTCTCCATACCCCCTGATCCCTTTAGCCACAAGTGCCACATCTAACGCCCTCTTAAATATAGCCAATGAACTGGCCTCAACTACCTTCTGTGGCAGAGAATTCCAGAGACTCACCACTCTCTGGGTAAAGAATGTTTTCCTCATTTCAGTCCTAAAGGAATTCCCCCTTATCCTTAGACTGTGACCCCTTGTTCTGGACTCCCCCAACATTGGGAACAATCTTCCAGCATCTAGCTTGTCCAACCCCTTAAGAATTTTGTAAGTTTCTATAAGATCCCCCCTCAATCTTCTAAATTCCAACGAGTACAAGCCGAGTCTATCCAATCTTTCCTCATATGAAAGTCCTGACATCCCAGGACACACCTACACACACGAGGGATAATTTACAATTTTTACGGAAGCCAATTAACCTACAAACCTGCACGTCTTTGGAGTGAGGGAGGAAAGTGGAGCACCCGGGGAAAACCCACGCGGTTACGGGGAGAATGTACGAACTCTGTTCAGAAAGCACCCATAGTCAGGATTGAAGCCGGGTCTCTGGCGCTGTGGTGCAAGAACTATCCCGCTGCGCCACCATGCCACCCACCTACTCTTGTGTCGGGTTAGTTGCACGATGGTTGCTCATTTTCCCCGTCTCTCCTTTTTCTTTTGGGGTTATTTGCTACCATCCAATCATTGAGAATACTTTTAGAATCTTTGGAAGTTTTAAAGATTGTATTTTTCTTGCGGTTTTTGTCTAAGTGTCTCCAAAGGAGCTATCCATTTTGTGTTTGGACTCCCCGAGGTGGAAGAGATAGCATTCTATGCAGGGAATACTGTACACTGATTTGAGAAAAGTTCAAATAAACCATCTGGAAAGTGTTTGGAGTTCTGTGTGGCACGAAGGGAGCAGGTAAAAAGGCAGTTTCAATAGTCACTCATCAACTAAAAGATTAACTCAGTTTACCTCACCACAGATCTGACCTGCTCATCATTTAATGTATTTATTTCAGAATTTCAGCGCCTGCTATATTTTTCTGGAGGCAAATTAAAACTTGTAGAAGGTTGCAAAGGAGCATGAGGTGGGGAGGGCAGAAGATATGAGTGATGACTGATCAACTCATTAAGACGTTGTGATGTACATAATTCTTTTGGAATGCTGAAAGTTAAGGGTGGGGGAAGTGTGTGTGGAAGGTAGATAAACCATGAGTCTTGTTGTGGTTGTGATAGGGATTAGGAAGAGTGCAAGTAGAAGTCAGAGGGTCTTACAGCATGGAAACAGGCTCTTCGGCCCAACTTGCCCACACCAGCAACATATCCCATCTACACTAGTCCCACCTTCCTGCGCTTGGCCCGTGTCCCTCTAAAACTGTCCTATCCATGTACCTGTCTAAATGTTTCTTAAAACGCCGCGATAGCACCTGTAAGTGTGGGAAGTGAAATGGACTCAGAATCAGATGAAAAATCATCAATCTGAAACAGCGACTGCTTCGCTCGCTTACAGATGTTGCTTGACCTGCCGAATATTTCCAGCATTTTCATTTTCTTATTTTGCCTGGAAGTAGGTGGGGCTATCTCATGGAAAACCCAAGGTAGACACAAAATGCTGGAATAACACAGTGGGACAGGCAGCATTTCTGTAGAGAAGGAATGGGTGACATTTCGGGTCGAGACCCTTCTTCAGACATGGAAAACCCATCTGGTTTTGGTTTGGAATCTTCTGATTGAGTTCTTTCACTTATTGCATTATTAATGTGTGTGCAGAATTATTGAATGTGTAGAATTATTCTGCTCACAAAACCTGGCGTGATAATTCTGTATCATGCTTTTTCTTTACAGAATTGATATGATTCTAGCACCTGCAAATCCTTCAACTCCAAAGCAGAAGAAAACAAGCCTGAAAGGTTTTATGTATCCTTTACAACAGTCACCCAAGTAAGGAATTTATAGGTTAATTATATATTTATGCATTTGCCCAATGTAATAACTCAAGACAACCCATTCACCATTAATTCTGTAGATTGTATTGCCCTAATAGGATACAGTTTGAATCAGCAATATGATGGTTGTCTTTTCTACAGGCCCTCATTGCAAATGTGTATTATACAATTTAGTATCAGATTATCGTGAAGAAATTGAAATTCATTGACATCTCAGCATTGAGCTACGGGGATTGTGCTTATACTTTACTGAACTGTATGGAAAAAAAAATATTTCACTGTACCTTTGTGCATGGCGTATCACAGTGGTGCAATGGCAGAGTTGGTGCCTTACGGCGCCAGAAACCCAGGTTCGATCCTGACCAGGGGGGCTATCTGTGCAGAGCTTCTACGTTCTCCCTGTGACCACATGGGTTTTCTCCTGGTGCTCCAAAGATGTACAGGTTTGTAGGTTAATTGGCTTCTGTAATACTGTAAAGTGTCCCTTGTGTGGAGGATAGTGTTAGTGTGCAAGGTGATCACTGGTGGCGGACTTGATGGGCTGAAGGGCCTGTTTCTGCGCTGTATCTCCAATAGGTCAAGTAAAGTCTAAGGTGATGGGACAGTGGTGGTGGGGATGTGTTTATAGATCAGCAGCAGCCTTCATTTGATTCAGTGAAGACCACATCTGGTTTTCCTGGCTCCTGATAAACACTGCTTAAGAAAGGAACCTGTGTTTTTTTTGGTCATGGACACATACAGGCCACACACACTCCTGGATAGTTGAGTGGTCAATATTTTTAGATAACCTCGATTCAGGATTATCCCAGAAGTGGAGGCCAAGTGACTGGATATTTTAATAGCAGAGATAGATAGATTCTTGATTAGTACAGGTGTCAGAGGTTATGAGGAGAATGGAGTTAGGAGGGAGCGATAGATCAGCCATGATTGGATAGTGGAGTAGACCTGATGGGCTGAATAGCCTAATTCTACTCCTATTCCTTATGACCTTATGATTCTTATGTAGTAACCTATATCCAGTGTAAATGGGTTTGGCATATCCAGTACATTCCTGGTATGGGAAGATGCTGGAATATGCTAGAGAAGCCAAGGATCTTTAAACAGGCTAGATCTCCAAAATGGGCTGACAAAGTTTTGTAGAATATCTGTAACAAAAAAATGACTAATGCCCTTCAGTTAACAGTTCAACAACAAATTCCAGAGCCTGAGTGGTTAAAAAGAGGTCCTGTCAGAAAAATTGCCAATTTAAAATTTAAAGATATCTATCTTTATTAACATTAGGCCGGTACAAGTACATAGACTCAGCATAATGAAGAAACAAAGAACTGCAGGTGCTGGTTTATACCAAAGATGGAGACAAAGTGCTGGATTTATTCAGCGGGTCAGGCAGCATCTCTGGAGAAAAAGAACAGATGACATTTCAGGTCGGGTGGAAAGTCTGAAGAAGGTTCCCGACCTGAAATGTCACCCATCTTTTTTCTCCAGAGATGATGCCTGGCCCGCTGAGTTACTCCAGCGCTTTGTGTCTATCTTCAGCATAATAAACCCTTAAATGGAAGAGTGTACATGTTACTTTTTAAATACATTAAGATTTATAACTATATCAAGGAATTACACAAGGGACAAAGGAGGCAGAAAGGAATATGGTGAACTATTTAAAATATCACAGATTCATGAAGGAATATTATACTAGTATTTGTTTTATGGATCTTTGTTCATTCAAAATTGTTAAATTGGATCTGATTTTAATATTTTCCATTAGAATTGATCCTGAGGTTGAAGACCAAAGTATGATGGGAAGATTTGTCAAGGTTGAAAGACAGGTAATGCTTCAATGTATTGGTCTCTACGCAAGGACAATGCAGATATGTTTTGTTTTGAAGGACACTGAGGTTCTCTCTTTCAGACTGAACGTCTTTGCTGTGTGCTTTCACAATTCTAGTAAAGTAGGGAAACATAACTTTGCCTTCTCACTAGCCACAATCCAATGCATGCTGTTATCAGGCGACTGAACCATCCTCGCAACAACTAGCGAGCAGTCCAACTACCTTTTACCTCATCAGAGCCCCTCGGACAATCTTTGATCGGAGTTTGCTGCCTTTATCTTGCACTAAACGTTATTCACGTTATTCCCTTTGTCATGTATCTGTACACTGTGCATGGCTCGATTGTAATCACGTATTGTCTTTCTGCTGGCTGGTTAGCATGCAACAAAAGCTTTTCACTGTATCTCAGTGTACGTGACAATAAACTGGACACTACTCAACTCTTTCTGACTCAACACTGAGTTCAACAATGGCAGATAATCAGCATATACAGTGTATTAATTTCAGGTTTCCAGCAACTACAGTATTTTCCTTTGATAACGTAAGATCATTTGGGTGGTGCAATGGTACAACTGGTAGAGCTGCTGTCTTACAGAATCAGAGACCCAGGTTTGATCCGAGACCTCGGGTGCTGTCTGTGTGGAGTTTGTACATTCTCCCTGTGACAGCATGGGTTTCCTTTGGGTGCTCTGGTTTCCTCCCTAGTCACAAAGACTAGGTTGAATGGCCTCTTAAAAAATAGCACGAGTGTGTAGGAAGTGGCTGAGGAACTGAGATAGCATAGAACTAGTGTGAATGATAGTGTGATCGATGGTGGGCGTAGACTTGGTGGGTCGAAGGGTCGATTCCCATGCTGGATCTCTAACACTAAAAGAAGTCCTACTTCTCCTATTTACATCTCCTCTAGACCAACCTCCAGCTGCACCCACTTGCTCACAGTGCTGTGCCGTCAAGCAGCATGTACCTTGGAGTTTCTGAGAGTTGCAGGTAGTCCTTCAGTTTAATTACACTAAGTATATAGAATAGTCCTAAGAATTTTCATAACTCTAAATATTCCTGTAAACTAGTTGTTAAAGTATCACAAGGTAAAGTATTCATTGAACGCATATTTTAGAAAGATGCCTTTACAACTGAGGCCATTTGATCTGCATGCCAGCATCCTTGCGTTATATCACTGACAGATTTTTTTGCTGAATTAAATTGAAGCAGTTGTGGGTCGTCTCACTGCATTTACTCAGAGGGATACAGAGAAAATCAGTAGTTTTGGATTTGTTGATCATATGTCACACAATGGCAATTAACAACATCAATTTGTTCGGGGCCTGGGAAAAGATGAGCAGTTAAGACTTTTTTTTACTTTGGTTTAGTTTAGTTTTGAGAAACAATGTTGAAATAGGTTCTTCAGCCCACCGAGTCCTCGCCGACCAACAACCACCCGTTCACACAAGTTCTATGTTATTACACTTTCTCATCCTCTCCCTACATGTTAGGGACAATTTACAGAGGCCAATTCATATACGCACCCACATGTTGGGTTTTGGGAGGAATCTGAGGGAGGCACCCGGAGGAAACCCACACGGTCACTGGGAATATGTGCAAACTCCATACAGACCATACAATCCAAGGTCAGGATTGAACCCAGGTCTGTGGTGCTGTGAGGCATCACCTCTACCAGCTGCACTTACAATACCATTATTTTCCCTTTTTGAAAATATCCTCAATTAAAATTGAAGTCCAGGATGAATTTTCAGAAGAACAAAAGATGTAAAGGTATCTGCAGTTATTAAATTGATAGCATTTTCCCTGATCCATCACAGGTAGACGGAATGGAGAAGAAGATTGACTTCCTGGTGGACATGCACATTCAGCAGATGAATACACAGCAATCTGCATCAACTGGGTATTATTCAACGAGAGGAGCGGGGCCTTCCACTGGGCAAAGTCCAGTTGACAACAAGGTGGAAGACAAATACTCTGAAATTAAAAGAGTCATCTCAAACTATACTGATTCCTGCACCTACATGGTGCCTCAGAATTGCTATCAAGTCCAAGTCTCTTCAGTTGCTCCTTTTGGTTTCTTCAGACAGAGCACAGGAAGTACAAAGTTTACATCTTTAGCTGCCGACTTGTCAAGATTTCCCCCACCTCCTGCTCCATCGTATACGGAAAGACCAACGGTTCTTCCAATCTGTTCACTGACAGACACGCCAGATAACGTATGCCCTAGCTATCAGGGAGGAAGGTTAACAAGTCCCTTCTCGGACAAAGTGACAGCGAGGCAGGGAAGAAGCACACAGGACAGCGACACCCCCATCTCCCTACTCTCGATCAACCATGATGAACTGCAGCGATCACCAAGTGGTTTCAGCATCTCTCAGTCAAAGGACGACTTGACATTTGGATTTTATGAGGGCGGAAGTTGGCCTAAATCAAAACTTTACTTAGCAGAGGGTGAAACAGACACAGATACCGATCCTTACACACCCTGTGGTTCTGCACCACTCTCATCAACGGGGGAAGTACTTCCTGACAATATATGGTCAACGTCAAACAAACCAGTTTAGCAGGGGTGACTGTTTGAATCATATGTACAGTTGATATAAAAAAGTTCACATTCCTTGCTTTATGCAAAACCTCCAGAGCTTATTGTTACATGTCTCACTGACAATGTTGCATGTAATGCATGGACATATTGCTAGATAACTGTTAACATTTTTAATATTCCAAGGACAATTTTTTTGATAAATACATTTTGAAAGTTGTAAAGATTTGCATGTTAGTGCATGAGCAATTTGAACAATATTAATAACAACGCTACATCTCTTCTGTGTTATTGTATGGTAATGATGTAATTTTAATCCCTACAATATATGTGGGTTAGAATCTATGCAGAAAGTAAGTAGGTATATTTGTTTTTAACACAGCTTTGACCTGCAAATAGACTCTCAAAGAGACAGTGTTCCATTCATCAACAAGAACTAACAGGATGGGTTTTACCTTGGAATTTATTTTTCTTGTTACATTTTATAACTGCAATTTTGCCACCAAGTATAAATATTGAGAAATTTATTCTGAAAAAGTTTAATTTCAAACAGAAAGCCAAATTGAAAAATCTGTTCTCTTGTACTGTAAAAAAAACGAGCAACATTTGTGAAAAGCAAAAATCCCTAAAGCCACAATTTAGGGAGCTGGTGGAACAAAATAAATTAAGGGATCAACTAATGGTGATTAGAGTGCTATATCCTACATGGTGCAAATACCAGACCGTCGTGCCCCTATTGTGTATTGGTTATGGATTTTGTTTTTAATCCTATAAACACTTTCACAATCTTTTGCACATGTTCAAGTGCACTTACCTTGCCATGTCTTAAATGTAGTCAAATGATTTGCTATGAACGGAAGGCTATTGTTAGTTTTGTTGGACTAACTGTAGAGTATAATAATGGTAGAAACTGATGGTGGGATTTTAACAAATCACTTTTTTTTCCAGTTTTGTGACGTGTGCAGCAAAACAGTGCAGCCATACCTTTGTGAATCTACAGCTTTCATTATCTTATTTGAAAGAAGCGATAGAAAATCGAAGGAATTATTAATTATGTGCTAAAATAATTGAAGTAGCTGCAGATGGAATAAGTAGTGGTAAACTGTGGATTGAATTAAACTAAAAGTTTTATGAAACAATAGAGTAATATTTATGTTTAATCGAGTAGATTGCCTAAACAGGTACATGTCTCTCGATCTCTTGGCCGGCAGTAAGAATATTTCCATATTACCACACCTATTTTCTTTCTCACCAAAGGAAATTGTTCATATTTTTAAATTCAACTTTCTAATTCCAAGAAACTTGCCAAAGTAAAGGTAGTTACCAGAATACAAGAGAGTTTGTATTAATGAATGTGCTCCTTTGTTATTGCACACCGTTAGAGAAATATTTAATAGTGTTCCCTTTTTGCCTGGTACATTGGATTACGTCTAATAAAGGCAATGCATCTGAACAATAGTGCAGCCACTCTCCTTAGTAGTCATTTGCTGTATTTTTTGTGCTTTCTGCCAGCACAGTTAACTCATTAAATTATACGTTACAATTGTGTTGTAAAAGAAAAAGCTCACTCCTTGAGTCTAACCCATTTGCAAGATTAAATGAAATAGGTGAGAGAGTGCAGCTTTAGCAGGATATAAAGTATTATATTTAAATGTTATTGTAGTTCAAGTGAAACAGATGCAAGATCTTTCAGGATTTAATTTTAGAAAGGTGAGCTGAAACATATTGGATATGATAGATCCATTGAATGGCAAACAGGCCAAGCATAATATCTATATGTTACAGTTCATTATATTTTCAATAATCCAAAATAAAAAGAAAGGAGAGGGATGCTGTCTCTTTAAGAGTAAAGTATGAAAGGGCCTGCCATACCTTTTGTAATATTAACAATTTGTTCTAACCAGTGTTTTATAACAATATTTCAAACTATTAAAGGTATATACACTGAAACTGAGAATAGCTGACAGGTATTTGTGCCTTGCACAGGAGCCATTTTCTTGATAATTATAAATGAGTGAATACCAGTTTGCTGTTTCAAATTAAAGAGAAACATGATTTTCAAACAAGTGGCCTTCAGTGCTATTTCTATGTTTTGTTATCTATATTTCTAATCAACCTATTTGAATTGTTCTTGTAACCTATATTCTCAACTACCCAACCTTTTGGAAGATGTATGGTTGTTACTTTACTGTATGCATTATTTAAACATATTTAAGATTAGTGATTCTATTATTTATTTACAATAGCAAGTTATAAATAAATGGATATTAAACAGCCCTGTGTTCTTCTGCTGTAACATGCTATCCGTCCTCTAAGTAATCCTACTACGTACGATGGGCGGTGTGGATAAGGGTACCTTTACCCAACAAAACTTGCTTTTAACAGGCTTTACAGGACATCTGAGATAACCAAAACTTTGCCAGACTGCTTTTTGCCAAAATATAACAGAACTAAAAACAATGTCTCTCCTTCTCTGAGTTGCCTCAATACTTTAAACGGTGCCATGACTCTGGCTAGAGTGTATAGGGCTGACATTTTTCAGTCCATGTTTGTTATTATATCCTCCCTAGGATTGTCAGAAGTTTTAATCTGCCACCACATTACAGTGCAATTCTCTTTTAAAACATCCAGTTCAATCTGCCAACGACAAACTCTAAAATCCGAGGTGTCAGGCAGCATCCATGGAGGCGAAGGGACAGTGGACATTTCGTGTCGAGACCCTGCATCAGGAGTCACCTGCATTGTCTTCTGTTCTCCATTCAATCTTCACATGGTTCAATAAATTCAACAATTCCATGCACCCACATATAATGTTTGAAATGTGGAGCATACAGATTTTTGTTGTGTACCGAATTGCTGAATGGACTCAATGGAATTAATGTAGTCTCATCTTGTCAATTGTAGGTGTGAAACTCAATTGATTTTACCTCAGACTACACACCTCCTCCATGCTGGCTCTTTGGCTTCATAGAACTGAAAATGCTGGAGTAACTCAGTGGGATAGGCACTTTTTGCTTCACACCTTATTTTTGGGCTCTTTAAGTAGCACAGATGTAGTCTTGAAACTCCCATAAACTAGCATTTGTCAGCATTCGTCAGCCACCGAGCCATTTCCTCTGATCCTTGGCTTCACATTCCATACTGGCTGCCTCTGAAAATCACTGACTGTGCAATTATTAAAATCTTCAAGTGTAATGCTTGCTATTCCTGCTATTGAGGGAGTGCAGTGTAGGTTCACCAGATTAAATCCCGGAATGGCAGGACTGACATATAATGAAAGAATGAATCAACTGGACTTGTATTCACTGGAATTTAGGATGAGAGGGGATCTCATAGAAACATGTAAAATTCTTAAGGGATTGGACAGGCAAGATGCAGGAAAAATGTTCCTGATGTTGGGGAGCCCAGAACCAGGGGTCACAGTTGAAAAATAAGGGGTCAACCATTTAGGACTGAGATGAGGAAAAACTTTTTTATCCAGAGAGTTATGAATCTGTGGCATTCTCTGCCACAGAAGGCAGTGGAGGCCAATTCACTGGATGTATTCAAGAGAGAATAGGATATAGCTCTTGAACAAAATCAAGGGATATGGGGAGAAAGCAGGAACGGGGTATTGACTCTGGATAATCAGCCATGAACATACTGAATGACGATGCTGGCTCGAAGGGCCGAATGGCATACCCTATTTTCTATGTTTTTATGGTTTCTAAGAGCTGTGTACACAGTTTTTGGCACTTTGCTGCATCCTTACCTATGAAAGGCAGCAGCAGCAGACTTAGGCCAAGAATTGCATAAGAAACACGTATTCTGCTGAGACAAAGTGAAATGCAGGGCTGCCAACTCTCACACTTAGAGCGTGAGAATCACGCATTTTAACAAATTCTCACGCCCTCACGCTGATCAGAAATTTCTCACGTTCTGTGGTGAGAAATTCTGTGATCAAAGAAAATTTCAAAACTTAGATCAACTGCATGGTCCACGGGTGTTGGAGAGCCGGGGCTGAGGGAGGGATGGAAGCTCAAGCAGCAGCGGACACAGATGCGGACGGGGATCCGGGGCTGGTGAATGTTTGCCGGGGATGGTGAGTGTTTGCCGGGGCTGGTGAGTGTTTGCCGGGGCTGGTGAGTGTTTGCCGGGGCTGGCGAGTGTTTGCAGTCATAGAGTGATACAGTGTGAAAACAGGTCCTTCGGTGCAATTTGCCCACACCCGCCAACATGTCCCAGCTATGCTACCTAATTTTGGTGCATACCTCCATACTTGTCCTATCCATGTATTAGTCTAACTGTTTCTTCAATGTTGGGATGGTCCCTGCCTCAACTACCTCCTCTGGCAGCTTGTTCCATACACCCACCACCCTTTGTGTGGATAAAGTTACCGCTTCAAAAGTTACCTCTTAAAAATACTTCATACAAAAAATATTGAAATCATACTTCTACAATGCACTAAAACATGATTTTAATACATCAAATTTCAAAAAGTTCTTACCCTGGGAGGGGGGACACCCTTCTTCCACACCCTCCCACCACTCGGTTGCTCCACTCCCTCAAGGTACCCCCAAGGCCAGTGATCAGTGAACGTTCAGCCTCCCCACTTTCAAAAACACTCCGCAGCCCCTGGTTCAGACGGAGAACACTACCAGATGTGAGCGGGGAGCTGAGGCCAGTTGTCCGTGATGTCTGGGTCCCAATGCTCAGTGCTTCATGTTTCGGAGTTGGCTAATGTTATTGATTTGTAATTAGCCTAATTTGTAATTAGTTGACAAAACCTTAATTTATTAATCTGGAATATCCAGGGGGATGGGATAAGTGTAATTTTAAATGACATGCAAGGTGTCAGGCTGTCTGTCACAACATACAGTGATGATAACTGATTATTTCCTTCAGTTAAATATTGGGAAGGTAGCACTATTGTCATTTGCCACTCAATTATCATTTCTAACCCCCTCCCCCCCCCATTCCTTTGACAGGTTGAATCGAAATTTCCCCAAGCTCGTTGTTTTATTAATTGAACACGTAGATGAACATCCTCAAGAAGTGTAATCAGATGGAAACCTATTCAGATACGATATTTAAGAGCTTGTTCAAAGAAAGGGCATATTTTAAAGGAGTGTCAGAGATACTTGCAGGGGAATGTGTGAGGAGATTATTATTTGTCTTTAGTTTTAGCATGAACCAGGACATCTGAAGATTCAAAGTTTAATATTGTAATTGTGCTGATACTGACCCCAACCAACCACGTAATGAATATTATCCATTCTGGAGGTTTTACTTTTATGATGCTATTTAAACATCACTTGGATTTCTATCACTTCAATGTAAAAGTAATTGGGAATGGGGAGCATTGGAACAAAAATTTGCCCTCTGTACATATTAACTGTAAGGTAATAATGTATGCATGCTGATACGTGCAATCAAAACAAAGATCTTTTTATCATTGTTGTGTTATGAACACCACAGAAAATATTATAGAAACATAGAAAATAGGTGGAGTAGGCCATTCGGCCCTTCGAGCCTGCACCGCCATTCAATATGATCATGGCTGATCATTCAACTCAGTATCCTGTACCTGCCTTCTCTCCATACCCCCTGATCCCTTTAGCCACAAGAGTCACATCTAACTCCCTCTTAAATATAGCCTGGCCTCAACTGGCCTCAACTACCTTCTGTGGCAGAGAATTCCAGAGACTCACCACTCTCTGTGTGAAAAATGTTTTCCTAATCTCGGTCCTAAAGGAATTTCCCCCTTATCCTTAAACTGTGACCCCTTGTTCTGGACCTCCCCAACATCAGGAACAATCTTCCTGCATCTAGCCTGTCCAACCCCTTAAGAATTTTGTTAGTTTCTATAAGATCCCCTCTCAATCTTCTAAATTCTAGCGAGTACAAGGCAAGTCTATCTAGTCTTTCCTCATATGAAAGTCCTGACAGCCTAGGAATCAGTCTGGTGTACTCTCAAGATCACAGTTAATAGAATAATATTGCTTAAATATATAGTTATTGGACTTTGCATTTCAGAGAAATCAGGGTAGAATAGGGGGCCAGGTGTAAGGCTGGACTCAGGAACAGGGATGAGAGAAGGTATGTAACTGGAGTCAGGGCCAGGAGTAGTACCAGGTGTGCAGTGAGACCCAGGTTGGTCAACATGGGCCAAGTGCTTGATTATAATCTGATTTCCATACATCAATACAGTAAGATCATTCATGAGCTGCACCTGTTGATCAGAGCCTGGGCTCAAGTATGGAATGTAATTTACTCTAACCTTATTCATAGCTAATCCAATTTAAAGCATATATATATATATTGCATTCAAGGGCAAGTTAATAGACTCGTTACAGTATGCACCATATTGCAAAATTTCAAGCTGAAAAATGTAAAAGTTCTGTACCAATGGGAGGGAACACACCTTCCTCCCACAGCCCCACCCCTGGTCGCTATGCTCACTCGGGCTTGGTCTCTCGCAATTTCTCACTCCCAACTCTCACCCAATGTTGGCAGCCCTGGAAATGGCATTTGGTTCAAGTGCAGAGAGTTACACTGAGTTATGAGGGATGTGAACTGTTCCCATCGGAATGCATTTGCAGAATCTACTGAACAGTTGTATTTATATTGTATTTATAAATTGTATTTACAAATATTAGTGTGTACAAAATCATAGATCGGGTAGATGCACAGAGTCTTATGCCCAGAGTATGGAAATCGAGTATCAGAGGCCAATGGTTCAAATCAGAATCAGATTTTATTCGCCAAGTATGTTTTACAACATACGAGGAATTTCTGGTTAGGTCAGTCATACAATTAAACGCAACACTCTCAAACACATTTTAACATGAACATCTACCACAGTGACTCCTACACACTCCTCACTGTGATGGAAGGCAAAATAAAGTTCAAGTCCCTTCCTTTGTTCTTCCTTGGTCGGGGGCCTCGAGCCCTCCGTTCATGGGACGGTCTTAACTTCCCTAGCTGGCGGCGTTCGGGCCCTCCGCGTCGAGGCATTCAGCTTCTGCATCGGGGGGATGTCAGCTCCCCCATGCCCGGCAATCGAACCTCGCGTTGGGGCTGGCCGAACCCTCGACACCCGTACTGATAAAGAATCTATCTATCGCTGCCTTAAATATTTCCACTGACTTTGCTTCCACAGCCTCCTGTGGCAAATAATTCCACAGATTCACCACCCTCTGACTAAAGAAATTCCTTCTCATCTCCTTCCTAACAGAATGTCCTTAAATTCTGAGGCCATGACCTCTCGTCCTAGAGTCTCCCACTAGTGGAAACATCCTATCCAAATCCACTCTTTCCAAGCCTTTCACTATTCTTGTTATATATCCCAGTGTTTTTCCAACAATTAGTAACTTTTAAAGCAGAACATGCTCTTGTTTGATATTGGCAGAAGCTATGTTTCCTGTCTGTAAAATTATTAAGTGGCAATTAGTTTTCCAAAATCTGCTGTCATAATATTAATTTGATCATCTTTCGTTGCAGTCAGTAGTTAAAGTCATGAAGCTAACCGAGATCTCGGCCGAGATTGACATGTATTTCCAAGCCAGACTGATTTTGGTGATTTGATCCAGCACATACCGCAGAGACTTGCTTCATGGATGATCTAATTTCAAATACCTGAGCAGTGAGAGAGAAATAACCTGCAAATTCAAAACCGTTTGGATCAGTGGGATCAGTGGCTCAAATTCATTGCCACTTAACTTTTAGAAATACTTCATAAACTCACACTTTGGATTACTTTTGCAGATGGTGCGTTTGGAATAGTATTTTTCAGCATAGGAAAGAGGTAAGTCATATGCAAACATATATCTGATTTTTATTTTTGTTAATTTAAATTAAATGTCCAATGAAAATTTGTTGTTGGTACGATAATAATGTAAAAGCTAAGTATGGATTTTTTTATTTAAGCTATCCCATACCTATGAGCTCCTTGTTTGAGAATTAAAAATTAAAGAGTCAGCATTCACTGAAAGGACCAAATGGATTTCCACTATTGATTTGATTTGAACGAATGTTAATTTATCTAACTTGAAGTAACCCTTGCATTCCCTCTCTCTCCATCCCCACTTCCCCACCCCAGTCGCACCAGCTTCTCATTCTCACCAAGCAAACAGCTCACAATGGTCTGTTTCTTTTATCATCGTCACTTTTTTGCGTATCTTTCTCTACATCACTGTCTATATCTCTCATTTCTCATTCCACTGACTCGAGTCTGAAGAAGAGTCTCGACCCGAAACGTCACCCATTCTTTCTCTCCAGAGATGCTGCTTGTCCCGCTGAGTTACTCCAGCATTTTGTTTCTATCCTTGATTTGCATCTGCAATTCCTTCCAGCACATTTTGTCCACCATTCTGTTATCATTTCGTGGTTCAATGTATTTCCAAACAGTGTCCAAGGGCAACTTACAACGGCTGGATACCTCACGGGAAAATCCGATGTATTCCTCTGCCACGAGGTTTGTGAAGATAAATGAGAAAGTTTACAGTATGTTCAGTTCTGGTAGAAACATTATCAAGAGCATTAGATAGACGCAACAAGCTGGAGTAACACAGCGGGACAGGCAGCATCTCTGGAGAGAAGGAATGGGTGACATTTCTGATCAAGACCACCTCTTCTTACATTAGCCTGACACTTTCTCATCTTTTTGCCAGCAGTTTGAGAGAGAAGTGGCAGCAAAAGTGTTCCTTTTAGGTCAGTCCAAAGCCGACTTCCACACCTGTGCTTTGCATGGTGGATGTTTGGTACATGCTGATGGTGACCACCTACTCAACCCCTGAACTCAATATCATGTCTTGGGATGTCCTAGGTCACCCTCTGAGGGGCTGGGTATGCAGCATATTAGCCCCTTCACCAGTATGGCTATCATCCCTTCTGCATCAGCTTGAATGGGGTTATCAAGCTAAATGGAAAATGTAGATCAATAGTATTTTTAACCTTTATCTTAATTATTATTATTATTATCATAGAGTCAAAGTCACAGCGGTGTATAGCAAAGAAACTGGTCCTTCGGCCCAACTCATCCATGCCTATCTAAACTAGTCCCATTTACCTACATTTGGCCCATATCCCTCTTCACGTACCTATCCAAATGTCTTTTATAATTATTACATTATAATTGTATCTGCCTTTACCATTCTCTCTGGCAGCACATTGCCTATACCTGTCACTGTCTGCATGAAAAACAGGACCCTCAGATCCTCTTTTGTTCCCCTCTCACCTTAAGCCTGTGCCTGCTAAGTTTAAACTCCTCTACTATGCAAAAAAATACTATGCCCCGCATGACTTGCACCTCTATAAAGTCACCCCTCAACCTCCTTCACTCGAGAGAAAAAGTCCCAACCTGTTCAATCTCTCCTTGTAACTTCAGTTCATGCAACATCCTAGTGGACAGTAGAGTTACTCAAGGCCGGGGTTAGTCAATCAAACTCCATGTAGTTTAGTTTAGAGATACGGCATGAAAACAGGCCCTTCGGCCCACCAAGACAATGCCAACCAATGATCACCTCCGCACTAGTTCTATCCTTCACACTGCGGACAGTTTACAGAGGCCAATTAACCTACAAACCCACATGTCTTTTGGATGTCGGTGGAAACTGGAGCACGCGGAGGATACCCACACAGTCACAGGGAGAATGTGCAAACTACACACAGCACCTGTGATCTGGATCAGTCCCTAGCAATATAAGGCAGTAGCTCTTCTGCTGTGCCATGCTACCAGCTGGGCCACCCCCTTTCATTTCTATCACACATTTTATGTTCGTAATGATGGTTTAGTTTAGTTTTAGTTTATTACCGAGGTACAGCTTTTGTTGCGTGCAGCATATAGATGCAAATGATTTACTGATGTGATTCATCCAGATTTCGTTTGTGCTATACATTACAATCAAATACATTTGTTGAGCACTATTTTCAACAGAGGTTGACCTATAAATTATCTCCATGTTCAAACATGAAGGGTATGGTCCTGTAGTTTCTATCGAGTGATTTGTGTTCTATGTTTGGTCGATGAGGATGTCTGTTTTTCATATTGCCTATGAATACACTTCCATACTGCCCATTCATGGTAACACTGATCCAGGTCTACATTCATTCTGGAATGGGAGAAATGGATTAATATTGCCAGAATGATGGTGCTAGTTTCCATTTACAATCCAGAAATGGATAGGTTTGTGAGTTACAAACAGTTTCTGTGTAACTTTTTTCTATATGGATGTTGTCAGGCAGTGTCAGGGTTCATTTTAATCATAGGTTAGTTTAGCTTAGCCTAGTTTAGTTTAGCTTAGCTATTGATTTGCTAAGCTTAGTTTAATTTAATTTAATTTAGGAGAGGTTAGGTGCCCTCCCCTAATTCCCCATTTACTGGTGCCCTCCCCATATTCACCATGTAGTTGCTCTCCTCAATCCCATATGCTTTACATGTGGGCCTGGGCCATAGGGGGGCGATTTAGGCTAGGACAATTCCTTGGAGCGCAGGAAGCTGAGGTATGATCTTGTATAAAATCACAAGGGGATACACAAGACTGACATGGTGAAAGAATGGATTGTCTGGGCTTGTATTTACTCGAGTTTAAAAGGATGAGACATATACAATTCTTAAGGCTAGGTGCAGGAAAAATGTTCCCCATGTTGGGGGAATCCAGAAGTCACAGTTTAAGAATAAGGGGTATGCCATTTAGGAATGAGATGAGGAGAAACTTTTTCGCCCAGAGAGTTGTGAATCTGCGGAATTCTCTGCCACAGAATGCAGTGGAGGCCAATTCACTGCATGTTTTCAAGAGTTCGATTTAGCTCTTAGGGGTAATGGAATTGAGGGATATGGGGAGAAAGCAGTAATGGGGTTCTGATTTTGGATGATCAGCCATGATCATATTGAATGGTTGTGCTGGCTCGAAGGGCCGAATGGCCTACTCCTGCACATATTTTCTATGTTTAGTTTAGTTTATTATTGTCACGTGCACCGAGGTACAATGGAAAGCTGTTTTGATGTGTGCTATCCAGTCAGTCAAAAGATTATACATGATTACAATCAAGGCTTCCAGAGTTTATAGATACAGGATAAAGGGTATAAGTATCCCATTGCCTTGAAATGATAATGTGATAAATGGTGCACCTGAGCCATGACACTCTGTAACGGCAACGGATGTGCATAATTCATTTGAGGTCGCCGAACCATAATCCTGAAATCAAGATGCGGTTTAATCAGCTCATCAGGAAACTGAATGCTTTAGATTGTTATGCAACAGTTACTTCTCAAAAAGGATCATTGGTTAGGAAATGTTCAGGCAAATTAACAATATGGCTAATCTGGACTGAATAGTTACCCTTCAGCTAAAAGCCTCTCCGAATATCATGCATGGTTCTCAATACAGATGAATGAAGCGGGTCAGATTGGGTCAGAAAATGCCAAAAAAAAATCTTAATTCTGATCAAAGGTATTGATTTAGGAAATTGTGACAAAAAAAAGCAATTTTGTTCATATTGTTTTGCTGTATAACATTCTTTACAGAGGTTTCTCGCCATGAGAGCAATGGTTTACTATCATTATGGATAATAATATTTAGCTTTGGGTGAAGTATAGTTACCATATTGCTACAACTAAGATGCAAAGTTCCTGCATAATTTTGTCTGATTACCATTTATTGCTGATGAAATAACATTTCTGTACAATACAGTTTTGTAGATGAACTGCATTTAATGTTTTATAATGTGACTCACAATTCTCTTTTCTTGTCATTATCAAGGAGGTATAAAACATGCAGGAATTCAGAAGAAGTCTATGTGTTAGACTGTGTGTGGGACTAATTGGGTTCATTCTCTTCATCAGTATAGGTATCTATTTATATATCTATTAATCATGTTGCTTCGTGTTATGCTAAATCTGGCGATTAAAATACATTTTCAACAGATCTTCCCTTTTGCGAACTATATGAAGTTAAATCGGTGTTCAGTAAACCTCCAGTCCTTTGATATTCGTTGGACCTACGCTAGAAAATTTAAAAACCACTGAAATAATCAAAACACTTATGCCATCGTCACGATCACAATCCTCTTGAAAAGCCACAATTTAGTACTAAATATTTTGCGTGTCTTGGTTCAGAAACTATGGGGTGAAATTTGCAGAGTAAATTCATAGCTACCATATATCAACACAAGTCAGCCACACTGTGAATGGCTCAACCATGTCGTGAATGACCAGATCAGCGTGTCCTACCAATTACTAGCAAATTAACAAACCAGCCTGCCCTACTAGCTACTGCTCCAGAAAAAGAGAGAAATTGGCCAGATACTTTGCAATTCTGTGGATAAAATGCTTTGGTATTAGCCAAATTTAACAGTTGCCTCTTAATCTGCAATTGCCCTGCACACTTATCTGCTATTGTTTATGGACATCACTTTACATTTAATAACATTCCTTTGCAATCCATTTGAGAAAATGAATTCAGGAATCCAAAAACGCTCTTGCTGATGCACACAAGATATTAACTTGAATTCTACAACAAAATCACTGAATCATATTGCACTTTTTACCTGAACAATAAACAGACTGCACATTACAGATATTACCAGGAGATTGGCGTTACACAATACTTTCATCAGTTAGAAATACAAGCATGAGTACATTTGCCTTATAAAGTTTATGTCACTTAAATTAGATGGAAAGATGATCTCACTTGCCTCTTGATCACAATATCTTTGTATACATTGGAAAAGCGAGAATGCAAGGCTATTCCAAACAGTTGCTCTTCATAAAGGGCGGCACGGTGGCACAGCGGTTGATTTGCTACCCCATAGCGCCAGAGATCTGGATTCGAACCTCACTACGGGTGCTTATCTGTATTGAGTTTCTGTACGTTCTGCCCATGACCCATGTGGGTTTTCTTTGGGACCTCTGCTTGCCTCCAACACTCCTTAGATGTAGCAGTTTGTAGGTTCATTGGCTTTGGGAAAAATCAAGTTGTAACTTGTCCCTAGTGTGTGTAGGGTAGTGTAATTTTGTGGGGATCATTGGTCGATGCGGTCTTGGTGGCCCGAAGGGCCTGATTCAGCACTGTATCTCTAAATTAAACTAATTGATGAAACATTAAAGCAAATAAATTTGTTTTTATGACACCAATATATCAAGCACACTGGTGCTGCACAGAATCTGGCAGCATCACAAGTGACCATTCTAACTGTATCATGTAATTAATACGTATTTATGCATGTGCATATTAAGATACTTAGCCATTGTGGGAACATTTGCAATATTCTTGCATTTCAAATCTTATACTTTGATTATCTGAAAATTGTCGCTTTTAGTATTAGCAGATTAGTGACATGAGATTCCCCTTTCTACTTCATTTAACGGTCACATCAAAATTCATGAGGTAGTCATACAAAATAACTATGCTAAAGTAATCCATAGGATGTTGATGAAGGAATACCATGGGCAAATGCATGCTAATATCTAAAAAAAAAATATCGGCCTCTTTCTTTTATTTGTGTTGTTTTCCTTGTAATTGTGAGTATAGTTTTTTTTTACATATAGCAGTAATTATCGCACTGCAGTTCTGCCAGGTGTTTGGTACAGTAATGTTTCACATCATTATATAAGTGACGACTCGGTATGTATTCATGTAGCGATCAGATTTTCAATATATTTCACTGCTGCGCTATGACATCTTTGATGTCTTGAAAAATCTGAGCCCAGTGTGGAGTGATGGGGAAGGAGGAAATTCTCATTTACCCATTAAGTGATTCATTGAGTGTTCAAATATAAAATCTAAACCCATCTCGTGTTCATGAATCCATAATGCAAACACTCATTGCTTATTTACTGCAGGCCAGAAGGAGTTCATTCAGCCCAGCGACTCCATGCCACCTATCAGCAGTGCAATCCCATCTGTACCATTCTCTTCTCTACCTGTAACTTATTCTCTTTCACAATCCTGCCAGCTCATTTTTCATTCTTTTGGCAGTTACCAACACTAGGGAGTAATTTAGAGTAGAAGTATCTTATCGTAATCTAACCTCAAACTCAAACCCAGCCTGTGTTTGAAGGAACTGCAGATGCTGGTTCAAATCAAAGATAGAGACAAAATGCTGGAGTAACTCAGCAGGACAGCCATCATCTCAAGAGCTGCTCAGCCTGGTTTGGGAACAGCTCCATCCAGGACCGCAAGAAATTCCAGAGAGTTGTGGACTTAGCCCAGATCAGCACACAAAACCAACATCCCTTTCATTGACTCCATACACTTCATGGTGCCTCAGCAAGGGCACCGGCATAATCAAGGACCAGTTCCACCCCAGTCACTCCCTCTTTCCCCTTCTCCCAACAGGCAAGAGATAAAGACATTTGAAAACACGCATCTCCAGATTCAGGGACATTCCCAGTAGTTATCAGGCAACTTTAATTGTCCTCTCAGCAGCTAAAGTGCGATCTTGACCTACCTCAGACCTTTGAATTATCTTTAATCGGACATTAATAGTAAGATTAAACGAGAACTTACCAGTTTGAGGTTTGATCTTTATTTTATGAGGAGTTGCGATGAGGGATTTCGTGAAGAACCCGCCAGCACGCATGCGCGACATACTTCAAAGCCGCGGTGTGGAATCACAGAAAAAACCAAGCCAAGAAATGACTTGTTATAGTAAGATTGAAGAGACTCTAGTTACCAGTTGACTTTATGATCGAGGGTTGGGAGCGGAGGGCACGAAATCCCTCATCGCAACTCCTCATAAAATAAAGATCAAACCTCAAACTGGTAAGTTCTCGTTTAATCTTACTATTTCATTTCGGAGTCACGTGAGTGACTTCGTGAAGACTTCAAAGCTTCTGTGATTTCACGCCCTGGACAACGTCCATGCTATCACACACGCTACTGAAAAGGTGGACAGCAGTAATCAATTTCCGTCACTGTTTCTCTGAAAAAGTAATAATATTTATTAATAACAACAAGAAAGGCCCCTCACTGAGGGGTAACTGTATGCTCTCGGCCTGCATCCAGCACGGCTCCTGCGAACATTCCAGGTACGGTGACGGGTTTATTGTAAAACCGTTGAAAAGTGGCTTCACTGGCCCATCCCGCTGTGGCAAGTATCTGGTCCATGGGCACCTCCATGACCTTTGCCGCCGATGTTGATGCTGCCCTGGTGGAATGGGATTTAAAAACATCAGTGTCAATACCTGCCTTGTTCAAGACGATCCTGAGCCATCGGGATATCGTCTGCACCGTCACTCTATGGTGAGGTTTTTTGTGACTGATGAACAGGTATTGCTCCATTCCCCTTATTTTCCTCGTCACTTTGATATAGTGGTGGATATGGGTGGCTATGCATAGCCTAGCATCAGCGGGGTATGCTGGAAACTCCAGCTGCAGCCCTGTAAATCCAGGTCTATGCTGCTTGAGCAATGCATCAATGAAGAAAGTGACCCGTTCAGGGGTAGAGATCATTCTGTCGATCTTGGCCTTGTGAAGCGTTTGCACCCTTTGTGCTGAAGTAAGTGCCATCAACATCACCACCTTCAGGGTGAGTTTGTACAATTCGAGCCCCGTCATGGGTGACCATGTTCTCAGCAGGGTCAGCACTTTGCCAATATCCCATGTGACGTTGTAACGGGGCCTCGGCGGGTTGGAATTAAATATCCCCCGCATATGTTTGGAGACCAATTTATTGGATCGTACCTCAATATTGAGGTAGGACGATAGCGCACTCCTGGCGCTATTGATGGCACTATAGCTGAGATGTTGATCATGGTGTAGCCCCGCAAGAAATTCCAGCACATCTGTGATGGAGACGGAGTCATATGCAACGTCCATGCGGCCACAATAGGATTCCCATTTCCTGATGTACGATAAGTACTGCCGTCTTGAGGACTCCCTGCATGATGCTCCCATGGTATCCATTGTCCTTGAAGATAGACCATACTGAAGTAGTGGCCTGTTCAGATCCTGCAAGCCAATAGATTCAAATGACTATGGCAGGGGTGTGGTTCCCCTGTGGCAGGGTTCGTCACCAATTGTGGGCAACCCTCTAAGAGGACCCATGGTTGACTTATCATTCCAAGGACCACCGGATACCATGATTGCGTAGGCCAGTCGGGTATAATGAGGATGCCCTTGGCAGCATCGAGCTGGATTTTCCGCAATACCCGACTGATGAGGCAGAATGGAGGAAAGGCATAGAAGAACCATTTCCCCCAGTCTAGCGAGAATGCGTCCATCGCCATTGCCCCAGGATCTGGCTCCCATGATACGTATGTTGGTACCTGATGGTTCAACCGTGACGCAAAAAGGCCAATATCCGGTTTACCAAATTTGGCTGTAATTTTGGTGAATATTTGGGGGTTCAACATCCACTCGATGTTGTCATTGAACTTCCGTGACCTGGTGTCCGCCACTGTATTGAGCTCACCTGGCAAGTAGGTAGCTGAGATCCAAATATTCCGTTGAATACACCAGAGCCAAATTGTGTTTGCCAATTCATTGCATGAAATTGACCTGGTACCGCCCATATGATTCAGATAAGCCACCGCAGTGGTATTGTCTATTTGGAGACGGACATGAGTGTTAGTCATGTTTGAACAATAGGCTCTTAGTCCGTGGAATGCTCCTAGCATCTCCAAATAGTTTATCCCTTGTGCTAACAACAAAGTAGCTTCAAGTGAATCCCATCTACCTCCACAACTGTTGTTGTTGTCCGTAGCTCCCCAGCCATGGGAGCTTGCATCTGTTTGCAAGTATACCATTGGACGAGACACAATGATGGGTTTAAATGAGTTATGGATATTGCCAATCCACCATAGTAACTCAAGTTTTGCCTTAACCGGCAACTGCATAGGTCTATCATAATGTCCAGCATTTAGTTTTAATGCTGTTATTTTTGACCTTTGTAAATTCTGATAGTGTAAAGGTCCATATTGAGCAGCTGGAAATACTGCTACAATTTTGCCAATTACCCTGGCAGTTAATCTGATAGACGGTATACTGGCGCAGACCAGGTTCTTGCATGCTTGAAACACATCACCAACTTTGTTAGTTGGGATGGTGGTGATCATGCGATTGGAGTCTATCGTGAACCCCAAGTAGTCCATGATCTGTGCGGGGAGGAACTTTGATTTGTCTGGATGGATTATAAACCCCATTTTTTGAAAAATTTCCACTGTGGCTGAAACCGCCAACTCTGCTGATTCCAGAGTGTGCCCAATTATCAGAATGTCATCCAAATAGGCCATGACCGTATGATTTTGTCTCCGCAGTGTAGATAACACTGGCTTGAGTAGTTTGGTGAACAGTCTGGGGGCTGTAGTAAGCCCATTGGGCAATGCTTTGTATTGCCAAAGCTGATCCATCCAGGTAAACTTCAAGAACTTCCTATGATGTTTCCGAATGGATACTGAATAGTATGCATCTTTTAAATCAATGCATGCCATGAAGCAGCCCTCCGAAATCAAAGATTTGGCTGTTTCAAATGTGTCTATTTTGAAATGGGTGTATTTTACAAAGGTATTCAAGTGAGTTAAATCTATAATGACCCGGCATCCACCGTCTTTTTTAGTTTTAGTAAATATATTAGACACAAATTCAATTGGTTCATGTGTGGTTCGTTCTATCACACCTTTGTCTTGTAAACTCAAGATTTCAGCATAGCCTTCTGCCAATTCTTTTTTGGAAAGCACAAATTTGCGATTCGGCATATGCTGGGGTGGAGGCAATTGGCCATGAATAAACTCAATTTCATAACCCTGAATACTTTGCAAGATAAACTCATCTGAAGTGATGGTTTCCCAAGCCTCCTTAAATCCCCGTAATCTGCCCCCAACTCGTGAGGTTAGACATGCAAGTGCATGGAATCCAGACCACCTTACCTTCATGGTTATCGGCGGTCCCTGGGATTTTTGGTGGGACGTGGAGGTGCTGGGTTTCGTGGTTGGTGCGGAATCCGCATCTTCCATGCTGGCCGCTGAGGGCCTAGCCCTAAAAAAGGCCTGGGCTGAGGAGGCTGTTGATATTGAGGAGGTGCCGGAACGTAGGTCCTTGTTGGCCTGTCGGTCTGACCTCGTGGCCTGAAGTAAGGTGTCTTCTTGGCCGAAGGTCTGGCCACAAAATGTGGTCTCATCAGACCTATGGTTTTCGCATGGTCATCCAGCTCTTTGACCTGCTTTGGGAGGTCTTCCCCGAACAGCTGTCTAGGTGGGGGGGTAGGAGGTGCTCTGCATAGTCCCGCAAATTTGGGATTCAAGGAAGGTTTAATAATGCTCTTCCGGAAAGCGTTGATCTCGTACTGCGTATTGCAGAGCAGAGCTAGAGCATCCTCCTGTTCGGTGCTTAGATCAACCCCATCTACCGACTTTGCAAAAGCGGTGATCCCAGACGTAAGTAGTTTTAAAATCCTCTGCAGTTTCACTTCCTGCGCTCTGATGCCCGGGCTGATATTACCCCAGATTGGCATGTTCACAATCGGCACGTGGAGTGAATTGCAGTTCCCTGGAGCCTTGTGTCTCTCCATGGCCTTCACAAGGACCTCCTCCTGCAATTGATGGTTGGTAAGGTAATCTATGGTTGCGGCCAGTTTGATGTTGAGGGGCTGTCCTGATGATACGGGTAACCCGAATTTGGCTGCCACATCCAGCAGATCTTCCTGAGGGACCTCAGGTGCTGCTGGGGCATGTACCAGGATGTCCTCCTCATCTGGTCTTATGCTGTCCATAGATGGGGACGGGGATATATCCATGAGTCCCCTGGAGCTGTGTGTGTCCCTGTTTGAGAAGAACTTGCTCCAATATCCTCTCCATACGATCCAAGCGCCCTTCATCGGGCGGGTGTGGGAGGTAAGAGGCCTCGCGCCCGAAGGAACTCCGGAGGCTCCGATCAGCAGTCCGTACCTCGTCGAGGTAATATCGGTACTGTGATGATGTGTCGCTACCAGCCGCCTCGGCGAAGCTGAGCGATTCCCGCGCGGACCTGCTCAAGCGCCTCCTTTTCGCTGAGCTGGACCCGGCTGCCTCGAAGGGCATGGGTGGGGAGAGGTCGGCACCTGACGCCGCAGCGTGGTGACCCGACGTCCGCGCGGGCTTGCCGACTGTCCTTGACCTGGACCCAGACGGCGTACGGTCCCGACCTGCCCCCAGCGGGGGAAGCGGTGACCTAGGCGAGGCTCCACCCTTGTGACTCCTCCTGGTCCCCCTGGGTGGTGAGTCGACACTGGCCCTCCTTGGTCTGCCAGTGGACTCGGGCCTGCCTGATTCACCAGACCACTTCCTAGTGGCTCCTGGTGAGACCTCAACCCGCGAAGGGCTAGGTAGTGGAATTGCATCCCTGCCTCCTTCAAGAGGGCTCAGGGAGAAGGGCCGTGCATCAGCACGCGAATCCCTCTTGCTCGTCTCTGCAAACGACCCAGTGGGTGAGAGCGAGATGGAGTCAGGATGCACCTGCTCCGGCGCTGTACCGACTGTTTGTACTGCAGGTACCCCGCTAGGGCATAGCTGCGTCGGTAAACCGGATCCTGTGAATACAGGGCTCCCCGGCTTGCGCGCCTTTTTCCCGGCCCGTCCTCCTGCCGTGGAGGGGGGCTCCGGGTTGGGTTGCCGACAACTCCTTGTAGAAGTTTTACGGCCTTTATTTTTCCCGCTGTCCATGTTTCTGTGGAAGAAAACACAATTACTTACACAGAACAACCAACTCAAGGTTGTTGGTACTTACCTGAGTGGCCCTTATGAAGGGCTGGTGACGAGCTGCGCTCCTCTCCAGCCGTCGACTGCAATGCGAGCGACGATATGTCGCGCATGCGTGCTGGCGGGTTCTTCACGAAGTCACTCACGTGACTCCGAAATGAAATTTTACCTTTACACTACAGTTGTACCCTTTATCCGTGTACTATGGACGGCTTGATTGTATTCATGTACAGTATTGTCTTTGACTGGACAGAACGCAGACAAAAGCTTTTCATTGTTCCTCCGTACATGTGACAATGATAAACTAAACTAAACCATTGTGCTATATGTTTGTTCTCGCTGAGAGACCAATTACAAATGCACTGTTAACTCGATTAGATTAAAGATGTAGTGTGGAAATGGGCCCTTCAGCCCACCGAGTCCGCGCTGACCAACGATCCCCGCACACGAGCACTATCTGGCACACTAGCGACAATTTGCAATTTTTACCGAAGCAAATTAAAGTACAAACCTCACTGTACAACATTCCCCCCACAAATGGTACTGTTGGTGTTGTAAAGCTGATGAGCGGCATGGCAGCACAATGGTAGAGTTGCTGCCCTACAGTGCCAGAGCCCCAGTTCGACCCCGACTATGGGTGCTGTCTGTACTTGGGTTTTCTCCAAGATCTTCCTCCCACACTCCAAAGATGAACAGGTTTGTAGGTTAATTGGCTTGGTATTTAAAAATAAAGTAAATTTTTTGTGTGTAAGAAATGTGTAAATTTTTTGTGTGTTGGTGTGTGGGGATCGCTGGTCGGCATGGACTCGGTGGGCCGAAGGGCCTGTTTCCACGCTGTAGCTCTGAACTAAACTAAACTAGCCTGTTAACATACCAGAACATCCTCTGGAAGTGGGGAAAAAGCCAGAATATATTGTCACAGTGAGAAAGTGCAAACCTCATGCAGATACCACTCGAGGCCAGGTTCAAACCCAAACCCCCAAGCTGCAGAACTGTAGTATTAATTGCTGCATCACAATGCCAACTTTTTACTCTTTCTTTCACTTTTCCAAAAGATCTCCTTTAAAAATGTCTGCTTCCCTTATCTTTTCTAGAGAAAAAAGAAACTCTAATCTAGAGTCTACATGGAACTTTAGTAATATATGCATTATCTGACTGAGAAGAACAAATAGTATAAATTGTACAATATAGCAGGCAGGCCATTCAGCCCATAATGTCAGTGCAGAACATAATGCCATTAAACAAATCTCCTTTGCCTTCACATGATCCCTCCATTTCCCTGCATATTTATGTGCCTATCTAAAACCTTAAATCCCAGAGTCTATTTACTTCAACACCACCCATGGCAGTGCAATGCAGGCATCTACCATTCTGTAAAATCATTGCTCCACATATCTCCTTTAAACTTTCCTCCTCTCGCTCTCATTTTCACCCTGGGGAAAAAAGCCTGGAAGTAATGGTTCTCAGGCTCCTGTGGTAACACCGAGAAATTAGCTTAGTCAGGGTGGTGTTGGTCTTTGAGTATGTTAAATGCCTCTTGACTGTTCCTGTTTGTCCATAGTTTGGCCTCTTCCTGCACCTGTTGTCTATTGTCTATTGATTTCCTTTTCATGCTACTTGCCAGGAACAATTAATGGCCATCTATTAATTAGCTCTTCTCATCCCCTGCAAGAGTTCTCTTCTTATTTAACTATATTCTTCAAAGACGCTCTCGGATGTCATCTACTTGACTATTACATATGTTTCCTTTGACTTGGTGACCGTGTTTAAAATCTCGCTAATCATCCACAATACCCTATTTAGAATCATAGAATCATAGAAAATAGGTACAGGAGTAGGCCATTCGGCCCTTAGAGCCTGCACCGCCATTCAATATGATCATGGCTGATCATCCAACTCAGTATCCTGTACCTGCCTTCTCTCCATACCCCCGATCCTTTTAGCCACAAGGGCCACATCTAGCTCCCTCTTAAATATAGCCAATGAACTGGCCTCAAGCACCTTCTGTGGCAGAGAATTCCACAGACTCACCACTCTCCCAGTGAAAAAAAATCTTCTCATCTCGGTCCTAAAAGACTTCCCCCTTATCCTTAAACAGTGTTCTGGAGTTCCCCAACATCGGGAACAATCTTCCTGCATCTAGCCTGTCCAACCCCTTATGAATTCTGTAAGCCTCTATAAGATCCCCCCCTCAATCTCCTAAATTCCAGCGAGTACAAGCCGAGTCTATCCAGTCTTTCTTCATATGGAAGTCCTGCCATCCCAGGAATCAGTGGTATCAGATTTGATATCCTTGTCCCTCCTCTGTACTGAAAAATGTCAGTATTGAACTCAGATCAGCTGGTCTTTAAACAACGACCACAAAGCAGATGTGGACATCATTTTAACAGCTTCTTCAAATTTACTCTTCCTAGTTCCATGCCTCATAATGTTGTAATTTGTCCTCCCCCACTTTCATACTTGCCCCCAAGGCCCCAGGCTTGATCCTTATTCTTAGCAATCTTCATGAGAACGTCATTTTGATGTGATAAAGATATTTGTTTTGGGAAAATTAAGCACGTGACTTTAAACTTCTAATTGTTTTTCTCTCTTGTACCATTCTCACTAACAATAACCTTGGTCTAGCTTCAAAGAACCAGAGAGAAAATGTTTGGTGGAAAAGAGCCCTGTTAATGTCAACAGGTGAGTAGCCCTTGAAATATTCTTACATGTATCGGATATTAAAACATTGCACTTTTTCCCAGGTCATATCACATTTGTAAATCTTTGGATTTCTGTTTCTTTTAATGGGCTATCCCTATGAAATCTGATTTATCTGCTTTGGAATTGCACATATCTTTGTCCTTGAGGCAGCTGGCATATGTGAGCCCTATAATCCCATTTTGTGGCAGCCCACATATGCCCAGTATCTCACTGCAGATTCTGCCTCTAAGTAATGATAGGGTTGTGGTGAGTTGAATAGTGAGGTGCTGTAGACATGATAGGTATCTGCCATAAGAGATAGCCAGCCGAGTGTCCAATAGAATGTGAGAGGGAGTGTGGCTGTGGATACACCCTCCTCCCCCTCCCTCCTCATTGTTCCATCTTTGGTACTATCCACTGTCTCAGCATCAACCTTTCAGAGATGGCGATGACTGATTCCTCCATGCAGGTAAGCAGATGAACCAGCAGAATAGTTGCCATTGACTCTGAATGTCTTCCAACTTGCCTTGGGAGGGTGGGAGGCATGCATCGTCAGTGAATGTTTCACACGCTTTTGTGTGGTGTGACTGGCTTGGCAGAAAGGCCAACAATGTGCACATGTGGGCGTGAGCTTTCAGCAGGCTCATGTTTGTGGAGATGATCCTGTGATTATAAGGTGGTTTAGAGGGACGTGGGCCAAAGGCAGGAAGGTGGGACTAGTGTAGAATGGGCATATCGGCTGGTGTGTGCAAATTGGGACAGTTCCCCACTATATCACTCTTATGACTCTAACTTAGATTAATTTACCACCCAATTTATGATACATAAACTGCAAAACAAATCACTTGAATGCCATACTAACAATGTATATTTCCAATTATTAAAACCCAGTGCAATAATTAATAATCATAAATGCCTAAAAATTCAATTACACAATCATGTTACTTTTCTGCCAAATCCTAAAAGGGATTATTAAACCTCAATAATTTATGTATATCATCCAACTCTTAATCCTAGTGTTAACATGGTCTGCAGGGTCCAACTCACTTGAACTACCTAAATGAGTAACATCTTCTAAATTTTGCTGGCCATTTGCACACTAAACAAGTGTCCTGAGGCAGCTTGATGGCACCGGCCTTGTGAAAAGGAGAAAGCTCTCACCTGCTCTACCTGTTCCTCATAAGATTCACCCAGCACAGCCTAATTTGTTGACCACCAGACTTTGTCAAAAACATAGACACAAAATGCTAGAGTAAATCAATGGGGCAGGCAGCATCTCTGGAGAGAAGGAATGGGTGACGTTTCAGGTCAAGACCTTTCTTCAGACAGAGTCAGGTGAGAGTCACCCCTCCCATTCCCATACTGACCTTTCTGTCTTCTGCCTCTACTAAGGTTGCCAACTTTCTCACTCCCAATTAAGGGACAAAAGGTCAAAATAAGGGACAAATTCCTGACGGCAATTCGTTGACTGACTCTGCCGTGGTTGGGTGAACGATGAGTTGGCCTAGGTGCTGGACTACATGCCAAGCCCAGCCGGCGGGCTAGCAGAGGGGTTTTGGCCAGGGCGCCAGAGGCACATGACGTTGCGCACAAAGTCCGGCACCCCATCCAACTCATGAACCGATAATTGGCCATGAGAAGGAGGGGTGGTGGTGTCGGCGGTAAACAAAGTTCCGAAGGTCGGACAACTGGCCGGGCTGAGGGACACGGGCAAGGAGGTGCTGCTGCTGCATTCCATGGCCTGCACTATGTCGGGACGGGTGAGGCAGGCCCAGAAGCGGCGCTCCAACCCAACAGTCCCTCGACCTGAGCAGTACCAGGTCAAGGACGGTCCGTATGGGACAAACCAATTTAGCCCACCATACGGGATGTCCCGGCTAATACGGGACAGTTGGCAACCCTAGCCTCCACTGTCAGAGAGAGGCCCAGCACAAATTGGAGGAACAGCACCTTATATTTTGCTTGAGCAGCTTACAACCCAGAGGTATGAATATTGACTTCTCTAACTTCAAGTAATCCTTGCTTTCCCTCTCTCTCCATCCCTCCCCCTTCCTAGTTCTCTGACCAGTCTGACTGTCCCCCTGATTAAAATTTATCCCTGTAGGCTTTGTTGCCACCTTCTCCTAGCTAACAATGATCTATTATAACTCAGCGGGACAGGCAGCATCTCTGGAGAGAAGAAATGAGTGACGCTTCGAGACACGAAACATCACCCATTCCTTCTCTCCAGAAATGCTGCCTGTCCCGCTGAGTTACTCCAGCATTTTGTGTTTATCCTCAGTTTTGTGTCTATCCAGCATCTGCAGTTCCTACTTACACAATGATCTATTATACATTTTTCTGGAGCTTCATCCCCTTTGATCTCATTTTCACATTACACTTCCTTTTATCTGCGTCTCCCTCTCCCCTGACTCTCAGTCTGAAGAAGGGTCTCAACCCAAAACGTCACACATTCCTTCTAACCAGAGATACTGCCTGACTCGCTGAGTCACTACAGCATTTTATGTCAACCTTGTAAACCAGCATCCGCAGTTCCTTCCTACACATTGCTAAAAACATATTGAGATAGCTCATTCACTTTATCTCTGAGTAGCTAGATTTAGTTTAGTTTAGTTTAGAGATACAGCATGGAAGCAGGTGTTTCGACCCACCCAGTCCGGCCAACCAACTATCACCTGCAGACTAGTTCTATCGTACACACTAGGGAAAATTTACAGAGTCCAGTTATCCTACAAACCCACACGTCTTTGGAGTGTGGGAGGAAACCGTAGCACCCGGAGGATAACCACACAGTCACAGAGAGAACGTGCAAACTCAATAAAGACAGCATCCGTCATCTGGATTGAACCCAGGTCCATAGCGCTGTAAGACAACAAATCTACTGCTGCGCCACTGTGCCAGGCTTTAGATGAGCGTGATTGAGTTAATTCTATAATGTTGAAGGGTTCATTGTTCGTCAAGATCCACAATGACAAATCTTCTTGCCAAGCACACATATCTCTCCAAAGCCATGATTAGCGGTGATTACATTTGTTTCCTGTTCACTTGCTTATTTTTAGAAAGGTGCTTCAATGGTGTGAGTAATGTTTAATTCAGCATTGATGAGTGTCATGCAACTAATGCAATGTCACTTGGCTCTCTCTAGCGGTGAATATTTATTAGATAATTAGTTACATATCATTTTATTCTACTGATGATTTGTATGTTTTCATGGGCTATGAAGTTGTGTTTCCTTGCCCTCATAAGTGCAACTTATGGTGCAACTGTAGCACTAGGACATTGGTGAACAGGAGTTTGGATCCTGCCTTTATTCTGCAAGAAAGTTCAAGTGGAACTTATAGTATACATTCATTTGGCCTGTGCCACATTACAGTTGCCCCAGAAATGAATTGTTGTATGCAGTCCAAGATGCACTTCAATCTCTGAACTCACCAAACATTAGGCACCAGCCTAAAATGACCTGTGGCAGTGAGAGGCTTGAGTTGTCAAACTGAAGCATGGATATGCAATAGTTCTAAAGAATGGAGAGCTTGTGTGAGGGCTTACCTTGGGGTGAAAATAACTTGTGAAGGAAATTACACTTATCAATGGTGACTTTTGGATCAGTAACAGAACACATTGTATAGTTAAAAACTCCTGATTCTCCAGATTCTGTTTGTTTATTTTCAAATCCCTTTCTGGAATATGGACCACATTGAGCATGTTCACACTATTGTTACCAGGATGGAGCATGGGGACCATGCATTAAATCACTAGATGTAACCAGCCACTTGTGCTACTGCTGTACCAACCATTCATACTGCTGTCCTGTTACACTTCATACTGCCTTGGCCCAGGTTTGGGCCAGACCTCAAACATAGGTGAAATTGTTATTAAGATGACATTATTTCTCGCAATATGAATATATTTTCCATCACTTATTTGTACTTGATTAGTTTAGTTCAGTTTATTGTCACGTGTACCAAGGTACAGTGAAAAGCTTTCGTTGCGTGCTATCCATTCAGCAGAAATACAATACATGATAAATTGGTATATGATACAATACATGATACAAAACATGATAATACATGAATAAAAGTACACTTTAATTTGTACTTGAGTGTCAAAAGTCCCTCTTCGTTTCCCTGGAATGATTCCCTTCATAAAAGATGAGGATGCAAAGGGGCATAATTATTCTCATTATAAATTTTGACTTTTGGAACATTTAGAGAATGTCAGCACAGACACAGATTGAATTACCCCTGAATATTAAAAACCGCACCTGCACTCAGTGCAATTTCTGGTCCATACTTATTTTCAGCTTTTTTCATGCTTTCATTATTTTGATATATGCAAAAATAACTGGCATTTTAAAACACTCTCAGGATCAACTGTGCTTAAATCTAATTTGCAAAGTTGTAATGCAGTTAATGGAAATTACTGCAATTATTATTCATTTTGTTAATAGAAAATTGTAAATTAAAGTTACCTGAGCCGCTTTTAAGGTCATTGTCAGCAAATTATCATAATTAACTCTAAAAAGCATTTTTGGTACAACAGAGTTTTTATTAAGTTAATTTTAATTTCAAGGCTGAAAGTATTTAAGAATACTTAAAGGGATATTTAGCATTTTCAAAATTGGTGTTTGTTTTCTCTATATCTGTAGACTGGCATTCCTCATTTTCGTGATATCTTATTTTTCAGGCCTTCTTGAAAGTGGCCTAGGCTTTAATGTTCATAAGTTCATAAGTGATTAGAGTCAAATTAGGCCATTCGGCTGATCAAGTCTACTCAGACATGCAAACATGGCTAATCTATCTTTCCTTCTTAACATAATTCTCCTGCCTTCTCCCTGGCAGAACCCCTGACACCTGCACTAATCAAGAATTTATCTATCTTTGCCTTGAAAATATCCATCGACTTGGCCTCAGCTTTCTGTGGCAATGATTTTCACAGATTCCCCATTCTCTGACATTCCTCCTCATCTCCTTCCTAAAGGAACATCATTTTATTCTGAGGCTATGACCTCTGGTCATAGACTCTCCCACTAGTGGAAACAACCTCTCCACATTCACTCTATCCAGGCCTTTCACTATTTGGTAAGTTTCAATGAAGTCCCCTCATTTTTCTAAACTCCAGGGAGTACAGGCCCCGTGCCGTCAAATGCTCACCATATGTTAACCCATTTATTCCTGGGATCATTCTTGTAAACCTCCGCTGGACCCTCTCCAGCACCAGCACATCCTTCCTCGGATATAGGGTCCAAAATTGCTCACAATACGCCAAATGCGGCCTGACCAGCACCTTATAAAGCCTCAGCATAACTCCCTGTTTTTGTATTCTGATCCTGTCAAAATAAATGCTGCAATTGTGTTTGCCTTCTTTACTACCGATTTGACTTGCAAATTAAATTTTTGGGAATCCTGCTGCAGCACTCCCAAGTTCCTTTGCACCTCCATTTTCAGTTTTAACGTTCCTACTGTGTGAAATGCCTGGACTTCTCAAAACAATAACAATGATAAGAAATGTATTTGCAAGTTGCAATAATTAGAAGCAGCAAGCAACAATTCAATTTTACATCAACTTGCAACTGGAAAACAAATGGTTTAAAATTGGGCAGGTGACAAAAGTTGCTGTGAAGATGAACTTTTCTGAAAGTTACATTCAAGTAAAATCTTAATTGCATTTATCATTTACACATTAAAACTACAGGGAACTACCTTCATCACTGCAAACCAATCCATTTAATTGATGTGATATTAAGTGCACCAACTGTGGGGATTAAAAATTCTGATTACATAGCATGACTGTGCCAGTAGTTTAAAGGACCTCCTGTGTCTTTAACTCAATGTCAGGCAATCAAAATCTGATCAAATAATTTCCATTTACAAAATAAAGAAAATAATTAAGGTGACGGTGGATGAATCATTTGAAGTAATGCATTTATAATTAATGGATAACTTTGCCTTCAAATTAGTCTGCTACTTTGAATAATTGAATCCATGCAATACACTTTAGGGGACTAGCAGACTAGTCCCATTCTCATATCCTAGAATAATTGACCCAGTATGTTAAGTTTTAGTTTTTAGTTTAGAGATACAGTGCGCACCGAGTCCGCACCGATCAGCGATCCCCGCACATTAACACTATCATAAATCACTAGGGACAATTTTACACTTATACCAAGCCAATTTACCTACATACCTATACGTCTTTGGAGTGTGGGGGGAAAGCAAAGATCTCTGAGAAAACCCATGTGGTCACGGGGAGAAATGCAAACTCCATACTGACAGCACCCATAGTTGGGGGTTAAAGTAACATTTTTTTGCTATTTTTGAACTCTAAATTATAAGGCTAGAAATGTGTTAGAGGTAGCAAAGTTACTTTACAGATTCAAATAATATATCAATACAAACATATATTGAGAGATAAGGTGATGCTCAGACTACCCTTGATCAGACTTTGCTGGCTTTACCCTGCACTAAATGTTATTCCCCTACCATGTACAGTGCATTCAGCAAGTATTCAGACCCCTTCACTTTTTCCACATTTTGTTACGTTACAGCCTTATTTTAAAATAGATGAAATTCTTTTTTTTTTTACAATCAATCTACACATAATACCCCAGAATGAAGATGTAAAAACAAGTGTTTAGAAATGTTTGCAAAGTAATTAAAAATAAATAACTGAAATATCACATTTACATAAGTATTCAGACCCTTTGCTATGACACTCAAAATTGAGCTTCGGTGCATCCTTTTACCATTGATTATCCTTGAGATGTTTCTACAACTTGATTGGAGTCCACCAGTGGTAAATTAAATTGATTGTGCATAATTTGGAAAGGTACACACCTGTCTATTTAAGGTCCCACAGTTGACAGTGCATGTCAGAGCAAATACCAAGCCATGAAGACAAAGAAATTGGCCGTAGACCTCAGAGACAGGATTGTGTACAGACACAGATCTGGGGAAGGGTATAAAACTATTTCTGCAGCATTGCAGGTCCCGAAGAGCACAGTGGCTTCCGTCATTCTTAAGTGGAAGAACTTTGCAACCACCAAGAAGCTTGATAGAGCAAGCCACCCAGCCAAACCGAGCAATCGGGAGAGAAGGGCCTTGGTCAGGGAGATGACCAAGAACCAGATGGTCACTCTGACAGAGCTCCAGATTTCCTTTGAAGAGATGGGAGAACCTTCCAGAAGGACAACTGTATCTGCAGTACTCCACCAATCAGAACTTTATGGTAGAGTGGCCAGACAGAAGCCACTCCTCAGTAAAAGACATATGACAGCCCGCTTGGAGTTTGCCAAAAGGCACCTAAAGGACTCTCAGACCATGAGAAACAAGATTCTCTGGTCTGATGAAGCCAAGATTGAACTCTTTGGCCAAGCGTCACATCTGGAGGAAACCAGGCACCTCTCATCACCTGGCCAATACCATACCTACAGTGACGCATGGTGGTGGCAGCATCATGATGAGGGGATGTTTTTCAGTAGCAGGAACTGGGAGACTAGTTAGGATTGAGGGAAAGATGAACAGAACAAAGTACAGAGAGATCCTTGATGAAAACCTGCTCCAGAGCATTCTGGACCTCAGACTGGGGCCAAGGTTCACCTTTCAACAGGACAACGACCCTAAGCACACAGCCAAGACAACACAGGAGTGGCTTTGTGACAAGTCTGTGATGTCCTTGAGTGGCTCAGCCAGAGCCTAGACTTGAACCCGATCGAATATCTCTGGAGGAATCTGAAAAATAGCTGTGCATCAACGCTCTCCATCCAACCTGACAGAGCCTGCGAGGATAAGCAGTGAAGAATGGGAGAAATTACCCAAGTACAGGTGTGCCAAGCTTGTAGCTTCATACCCAAGAAGACTTACTGTAATCGCTGCCAAAGGTGCCTCAACAAAGTACTGAGTAAGGGGTCTGAATACTCGCGTAAATGTGATATTTCAGTTATTTCTCTTTAATTACTTTGCAAACATTTCTAAACACCCGTTTTCACTTTTTTTTATTATGGGGTAATGTGTGTAGATTAATGATAAAAACATGAATATAATCCATTTTAGAATAAGGCTGTAATGAAACAAAATGTGGAAAAAGTGACGGGGTCTGAATACTTTCTGAATGCACTGTGTCTATACACTGCAGACGGATCGATTGTAATCATGTATTGTCGTTCTGCAGACTTGTTAGCGCGCAACAAAAAAGCTTTTCTCTGTACCTCGGTACATGTGACAATAACGACACTAAAATTAAAATTAAACTCAAACTAAAAAGGTCATAGGTGATAGGAACAGAATTAGACCATTCGCCCTATCAAGTCTACTCCGCCATTCAAACATGGCTGATCCATCTCTCCCTCCTAACCCTCTAATGCCTATATTATAATAGGATTATTATGAGAGTGCATGACAGCGTACGCACTTAGAAACCGAATTCCACCAAGTTTTGTGTACAAAAACATTTATTGTTTACATCAAATCAGGTACCACAATAAATGCAGTGTGAATTATGAATGTGTGAAAGTGGAAAAAGTTTACACCCAGAAACAAGTGCTAAAATGAGAGCTGCATGCTTCTCGATAAAATCTCACCCAAATCGAGGGCATCTGCCAATGTTTCATTACCTGGCATTTAGGGAAGGCAACAACACATAAATGCATACTCGCCCACCACTACAGCCAGATAGCAACAACACAGGCTTTCTTTGCCATGGAGTAGAGAGAGGTGCAGGGCAGAAGGATAGAGTTCTCACACTCACTCTAAGAGACTTGGAATTTATGGTTAGTCAGATACATGCTGGATGAGTGGTCCTGTGCACAGGGAATCTGGTGAGGGAGGGTCATGGGTGCAGATGACCCACCAAGCTCATCATTTGGAGTGCGACCGCTCACAAAGTGGAGCGATGCAGAAATAAATGTTTGTGTCCTCACTAAATACATCTTCACACCACTGCCACATCACTAAATCCTCTGAGGAAAACTTATTTGAAGTGTTCTTTAAATCAGATGCCCCTCATCAAGAAGTAAATATTTATTGTAGAAAGTCATTTGAGTAAGTGGAGCAGACAATGGTATTCCTTCAATTGGATGAAGCAGCAGTAAAGGGATTTTTACATGTCATCTGTCATCTGGGCTCTCCTCTCTGATTATTAATGTGCAGTGCTGTTGGGAATAGATTTGGGCAAGAATGCATTGGGAACTGGGATTTTGTGGGTTCCTTAGCTGTCTCTGCACCAGGGAGTCTTCAAGGTGGGCGAGAGATCATGGTTGTTTCTTAATTCTCGAAAGAAATAATATTTTCGCTTCAGTGAAGCTTGTTCAATACCATATAAAATTAAGTTTAGATGTGTTTGCTTTGCAAAAATCCATTTTATCTGGAATAGATCTTGCTAGTAAAAATTGTTTGGTGAAATCATACCAATCACAAACTTATGGTGAATGTCAAATGTCTGGGAGAGTCAAAGTGCCTCTTTCATGGTGAGTAGATTGTTAGTGGTCATGGGACAAGGGTTACCCTATACTCCCCGATGCTCACATACACCAATGCACTGCACAACCACAGCAGCTGGGGATAGACACAATGAGAGCCAGTTAGAGGGATAGATAGATCCCTGGATGGTAATTGAATGGCGGTGTAGACTAGCTGGGTCGAATGGCCTAATTCTGTTCCTAGAACTTGTGAACATGGCAACATAGCAGTGGAAAACACTGCCAGTCTTCTCAACAGTTGTCTGCATTAGTAGATGTCAGGCAGATGCAAATACTTCATGGTATTGGGCTTTGCATTGTAAGTCAAAGGCAACTGCTGATGTCAGAGGGAGAGCAGCAAGGAGACCCCAAGCCTGAGGGCCATGAGACACATTCTAAAGAGCAGCGGGTCTGAGATAAAGAGGAGGAAGAAGGCAATCAAAGGAATGTCCCTGCTCAGCATCCACAGTCTCATCTGCCAGCTGAACAGAGGGAAAGATTGGCATTATGACACTTTTATTGCAAGCTATCCCTATAAAATCTGAGTTCTCTGCATGGGAATCACATTTATCTTTGTCCTGAAAGCAATTGGCATATGTGAGCCTTATTGGGTCACTTGGTTACAGTACACTGATACCAAGTATCTCACTGCAGATTCTGTCTCCAAGTAATGGTAGGGGACAGCTTCATTTTATGTTGGCCCAGACCAAAATGTAGACAACAATGTCATTGAGTAAGTGGCTAACACTAGAAAGGATCTGCGAGGCACCAATGGTTATGGGTGCATGGAATTTTTCCATCATAGTTTATAATGGGTGTTTTTTCACTGTTCAATGTTTACTAGCAAGCCCTATCAACAAGCTTCACGGAAGTGAAAATAATTTCTATCAAGACATGTGAGAAACAAAGAAGTTTGAGCAGAAACTCAACATTTACAATAGTAACAACTTAAAGATGTGGCAGGTTTTCTAATATTGCAAAGTACAATGAAAAAAAACCATGTCCCATTTTTATCAAGAACAACAGTGTTGTTCAGAACACTTTTAAAATTAATAATCAATAAATCCAGCAAGGGTTGTACACTTGTTATGCTAAACATTAATAGGCTAAGAAGGAATTGAAATTGAGGTTTAAACATAACAACTGGACAAAAGCAGATAAGAATCATTGTTCTGGGTATACTCTGGTTCCACGATTTCAATCAATGTCCTAACATGTACACAATGAACAACAGAAAACTCGAGGTGAATCTCAAGGTAACACATGGTAGAAAGTCAGTGGTGTGTTCTAAGGTTTCAATAGCAAAGCAAAAAAGAAGGAAGAAATCGATTATATCAACAGTTAGAAAATCTTATAGAATAACTCCTTGAAATTTTCTATGTGGCAGTAACTTGGTGGGAAATAACATGGTGACTGTGAGAAATGATGGCTGGAATTCCATATTCAGTGATTTGATACATCAATTGAGAATCATGCGCTGTCCCTTATCATGTATCTATTCACTGTAAATGGATCGATTGTAATCATGTATTGTCATTCTGCTGACTGGTTAGCATGCAACTGAAGCTTTTCACTGTACCTCGGTACGTGACAATAAACTGAACTGAATCCTATGGCAGGAATAACATAATAATGTATTGAACACACTTTATTCTCAAAAATAACGCTCGAATGCATACATCAAAGGAAGTAAATCTTATCCCAGGCTGCTGAACAGTATGAAGATGAAGATATTTATATGTTTATGCCCATTTTGTCAGTCACACAAAATGCTGGTGCTGATCTTCTATTGGCTTCAGCCAAATGTAAATCATGTGCATACTTTCAGCATTGGCAACTACCATCATGATTCTGGACTGACCAAGACAATTTAAAGAGAACTGTAACCTTTGCATTCCCTGTCACTCCATCACTCCCCCACCCTAGTCGTCCTATTAGTTTTATTGTTTGTATGCTTTCATTATCACCTCTTCTACAGCCAACAATGGACCATTGTGGGCTCCACATTTCCCGGGTCACCATATCGGCTCTGATTTGTTTTGTACCTTTTCATACTTCTCGTTTCCCTCTGCCTGAACCTTAGTCTGAAGAAAGGTTTTGACCCAAAAGGTCACCTATTCCTTTTCTCCAGAGATGCTGCCTGACCCACTGAATTGCTCCAGCATTCTGTGTAAACCAGCATCTGCAGTTCCTTCCTACACATCCCTTGACCCATTGTCAAGTAATTGCAATAATATTTGCATGAATAACTGGTGATATCTCCTGAATGTTTTGTAGGAATGGTGACTAATTGTAAAAAAAGGACACAAAGTGCTGGCATAATTCAACGGGTCAGGGTTTCTCCAGAGATGCTGCCTGACCCGCTGAGTTAACCAGATAAATCCGGTGGCACAGTGGCGTAGTGGTAAAGTTGCTGTCTTACAGCACCAGAGACCCAAGTTCAATGCTGAATACAGACAATGTCTGTACGGAGCTTGTATGTTCTCCCCGTGACCGTGTGGGTTTTCCCTGGATGCTCTTGTTTCCTCCCACATTCCAAAGATGTTCAAGTTTGTAGGTCAATTGGCTTCCGTAAAATTGTAAATTGTTCCTTGTGTGTAGGATAGTGCTAGTGTGCAGGATGATTGGTGGTCGGTGCCGACTAGGTGGGTGGAAGGGCCTGTTTCCACAATGTATCTCTAAAGTCTAAAGTCTAAATAATTAGAGAAAACACATGTAGTTACTGAGAGATCATGCAAACTCCATACAGACGGCACCTGTATTGCACACAGGCCATTGGAACTGTGAACTGTGCCACTGTAACAGGAAGCATTTTTCAAATATTATTAAGGAAGCTTAATAGAATGTGGAAAAAGACAAAGAGGAATATGAAGTAGTGGAGATCTTTTAAGAGAGTACTCAACAGCTATGGTGCCACACTGCTGAAGACAATGGCAGCAAAGATGAGGCAATAAAAATAGATGTAGAAGAAGAGGACAAATTGAAAATTAGAGTGCAACAAATGCTCACCCAGCGCTGAGACCTGTACCCATCATAAACTTTACAATCAGGATCCTCAAATCTTCAATAGATTCTTTCACAAGGCCTTAAGATGAAGCTGAGATTTACTGGATCTGTAATTTGACAACTAGATAATAATGAAAAGTAATGGTACCGAAATAAATATATGTATAATATCTTGATATGGCATCCTCTCAATCCAACAAAATATTTTTAATTCTATTTCCCTCCCACTATTGGTGATATTTAAAGCTGTTTCTCCATTTTCAGAATTACCTGTTGGATCTCTTGACCCTGGTGCCATTGATCTGACTGAATTAGTCAATAAAATGATCAATACAACACTTGAAGGTAAAGTTTTATAATCATTTTGTATGCTCACATGTGGAAATAGGCAGACATTTACATTTGGAATATCACATCGTCCATGGTCTACATACATATTAATTTTACATGTAAAATATTTCACAGGAAATCAACAGTTCTTCTCATTGCTGGGCGTCACTTCCCATAGTTCCCTTGCGCTCCATAAAGTGTCCATTCTCATTTATGACAGTAAGTACTCACTTTAACTTTTTGTAGTTTGTCATGAATGTCTATGGAGTTGTAAAACTGTCATGATGCTGACTGTTTAGTTTAGTGGTACAGCGCGGAAACAGGCCTTTCGACCCACTGAGTCCGCACCGATCAGCGATCCCCATTCACAAACAATATCCTACTATACACACTTGAGAACATTTATAATCTTTATCAAAGACAATTAGCCAACAAACCTGTACATCTGGAGTGGTGGAGGAAACTGGGGCACCCGGAGGAAACCCATGCAGGTCATGGGGAGAACGTACAAATTCCATAAAGACAGCGCCCAAAGTCAGGATCCAATCCAGGTCCCTGGCACTGTAAGACAGCAACTTTACTGCTGTGCCACTGTGCTGCCCTTAGAGATTTAGAGATGCAGCATGGAAACAGGCCCTTCGGCCCACAGAATCCGCGCTGACCACCAATCGTAAATTTGTAATTTTGTGATTGATTTTGTGATTTCTCTGCTTGTAGTCTCAAGCTTCTGGAAAATTGATCCATCTGTTTTCCCATTGAAATACTGCTACTGCTTAAACAACAGGACAAATGACTTGACAGGTTAGTTATTATCTAAAGTAATTCTACTCGTGAACATGTTATACAGTCAAAACAGTTTAGGAATAGTTTTTGATATCAAGAGAAAATAAGAATAGTTACGACCAAAGACATTGATATCAACTCCTTGGCACTAATGAAAATAATGTCCAGAATAGAGCAAGAGGGGCACTACTTAGAGTCATGGAGTCATACAGCACGGAAACGGGCCCTTCATCCCAACTTGTCCATGCCAACCCAAGATGATCCATCTACACTAGTTCCACCTGCCCACTTTTGGCCCATATCCCTCTAAACTTTCCTATCCATGTACCTGTCCAAATGTCTTTTAATCAGCTGCTTATTCCTAAAATGTGGAATATCCTATTAAACTTCAACCTGTCTATATCTGTCTCTTTTTTAAAGACAGTCCATGAAACATAACTCATTGCCACTTATCTTATCTCTGTTAATGTAATTTTGATTGATGTTCTATGAAACATTTTGGGTGATTTTACCATATTAAAAGCATTCCATAAATGTTGGTTGTTGCAATCAGGATAGCAACACAAATCAATCCGTTCATCTCCCTTTCAGGTAAATTGGGTTTCATATTCAAAGCACGATGGATTGAATAGCATTTTGTGGTTTCAAGTCTGTTTCCATTGACTCCATCTACACTTCACGCTGCCTCAGCACGGCCACCATCACAATCAAGGACCAGTTTCAGCCCCGGTCACTCCCTCTTATCACCTCTCTCATCAGGCAAGATGTACAGGTCTGAAAAGACAAACATCCAGATTTAGAGACAGTTTCTTCCCAGCTGTTAGGCAACTAAACAGGCCTTTCATCAGCTAGGATGCGGTCCTGACCTCCCATCTATCTTATACCTCCAGACTTTGTCTTACACTAAATGTTGTACCCTTTATCCTTTATCTGTGCACTGTGGACGACTAGATTATAATCAGGTATATACATTTCTTTGACCTGATTGCATGCAAACAGACACTTATCACTGTACCTCGGTAGACGATAATAATAAACATACTAAATTAAAATCAAAGTAAAGCTGTTTCAAATGTATCACTGTTAATATAAATGAGAAATGAAATACACTCCGAATCACTTATGCATTAAAAAATGTCCTCCTTTCTGGATATTTTATCTTAAATCTATAATATAATCAGAATTCCCTGGTAATGCCCAGCAGGGCAGACAGCATCTTTGGAAAGAGAAACTGAGTAAATGTTTCTGCCTGAAGAACAGTCATTAATTAGTAATATTTTCAACACTTTAAAATGTCAGAGAACTGAAATATTAACCTTTCTTACTTGGCGAGTATTAAGTACATTTTACAGTAGTCATTTGATTCTGCTGATTCATCTTATTCTGAGAGCAGTGTTCCTTAAATAATTAGAATGAAAGAACAGAATAATGAACGTTAAAAAAGCATGTACCATTCCATTATTCATTACTATGGACCAACCATCTACATGTTTTTGTCTTTACAGATTTCACTGCTGTTGTGGTTGACTTTGTGGGAAATACCACCAGTTTCTTCAAGGAGATTTTTAAGTCTAACTCCATTCTCTATGGTTTTCTATTTTTATTAATTATTGTATGATATCTTGTGTATTAACCCCTGGTACCTTCAAACTAAGCAAGCAGAAAGTTTGGAATTAGGAATATTCCCAATTAGGAATTGCTCCTTGGCAAAGAGGAAATATTTGTGATTTGGGCATAAGGAAGGGAGTAAGGGAATGTTGGTAATCCTATAAATCTGGGAAATGATTCAGATTCAGATTCAGATTCAATTTTAATTGTCATTGTCAGTGTACAGTACAGAGACAACGAAATGCATTTAGCATCTCCCTGGAAGAGCGACACAGCAAATGATTTGAATAAATAACAATAAGTGTCCGGGGGGGGGGGGGGGGTGATTGGCAGTCACCGAGGTACGTTGTTGAGTAGCGTGACAGCCGCCGGAAAGAAGCTGTTCCTGGACCTGCTGGTTCGGCAACGGAGAGACCTGTAGCGCCTCCCGGATGGTAGGAGGGTAAACAGTCCATGGTTGGGGTGAGAGAGGTCCTTGGCGATGCTGAGCGCCCTCCGCAGACAACGCTTGCTTTGGACAGACTCAATGGAGGGGAGCGAGGAACCGGTGATGCGTTGGGCAATTTTCACCACCCTCTGCAATGCCTTCCGGTCGGAGACAGGGCAGTTGCCATACCAAACTGTGATGCAGTTGGTAAGGATGCTCTCGATGGTGCAGCGGTAGAAGTTCACCAGGATCTGAGGAGACAGATGGACCTTCTTCAGTCTCCTCAGGAAGAAGAGACGCTGGTGAGCCTTCTTGATCAGAGTTGAGGTATTGTGGGTCCAAGAGAGGTCGTCGGAGAGGTTGACTCCCAGGAACCTGAAGCTAGAAACACGTTCCACCTCCGTACCGTTAATGTGGATGGGGGTGTGCGTGCCGCCCCTGGACTTCCTGAAGTCTACAATGAGCTCCTTGGTCTTCTTGGAGTTAAGGGTCAGGTTGTTGTCAGCGCACCATGCTGCTAAGTGCTGGACCTCCTCCCTGTAGGCCGACTCATCGTTGTTGCTGATGAGGCCAATCACCGTTGTATCATCTGCATACTTGATGATGGTGTTAATACCATGTACAGGTGTGCAGTCATAGGTGAAGAGGGAGTAGAGGAGGGGGTTCAGCACACAGCCCTGGGGAACGCCGGTGTTCAGGGTGAGGGTTGAAGAGGTGTGCTTGTCTAACCTAACAGACTGGGGTCTGTTGGTTAGAAAGTCCAGTATCCAGTTGCAGAGGGAAGGAGCGATGCACAGATTACCGAGTTTGGCGATCAATTTTGATGGTATAATGGTGTTGAATGCTGAGCTGTAATCGATGAACAGCATTCTTACGTAAGTGTCTCTGTTGTCGAGGTGGGAGAGGGCGGAGTGAAGTGCCGTTGAGATGGCATCCTCCGTACTCCTGTTCTTGCGGTAGGCAAACTGATAGGGATCCAGTGTGGGGGGTAGGCAGCTTTTGAGGTGTGCCAGGACCAGCCTCTCGAAGCACTTGGTGATGATGGGGGTAAGTGCAACTGGGCGGAAGTCGTTGAGGCTTGCCGCAGTGGAGTGTTTTGGCACTGGCACAATGGAGGTGGTTTTAAGGCACGTGGGGACAACTGCCTGGGCTAGAAATGATGTCTAGAAATTAATGCAGGTGATAACTCATGTGCATAGATAAAGTTGGTGATCCTGAATTTGCAGAGGAAATGGTGAAACTGAGAATAGGGATAATCTTGTGATCCTGGGAACACTGGAAATGGATACCTTTCTGAGAATGAGGGAAGAGCTTGTAATTCCAGGAATGGGGGAAGTGTTTGTATTTTGTGGAAATGTGGGAAGAGATTGTGAGTCGAGTAAGTGTTGTGTTCCTGGGAATGGTAAAGTGTCTGTGATCCGGAGAATGATGAAAGGGGTTATGATCTGGGAACTGGGGTAGGTATTTTTATTCTGAAAATCGGGGAATTGCTGATCACCCAGAAATGAGGGTGAATTTTGTGATCGTGTAAAAGGGAAAATATTAGTGATCTTGGGAATAGAAGAAGGGTCAGTGATTCTGGGAATGAGGAAAGGGTTGATGATTCTGAGAATGAAGACTAGGTTAATCTCTAAATGTAACTAAATTTAATGACCTTGGTTATTTAAAGGTCAATGCTTCTTGGCCTGGTCAATGGGCCAGTGATCTTAAACATGGGCTAGGGTAACGTGACCTTTGTATGTTTTGAAATTATTGCCATTGTGATACTTTAAAATTGATTTTTTTTAAACTCCTTGGAGAATACAAAAATCATTTGATGACACATTTTATTTTTGATTTGCCATCCGATTTCATTGTACAACAAAATCAAGAGGAACTAGATAGCAAATGTTGTAATCATTTTGCTATCAATAGTCAACATCAATATTGTTTTCTAGGCCTAATGTTAATGGACGAGGGGATGGTTTTCCATCAAAAGTGGAGTTCTGCACTTCATTCCTGCAGTTACTGCCAGCAATATTCTATCAAAGTATTGAAGACCAGTCTGCTTGATCACAATGAGAATCCTACCAAGGGACTCACTCAGAATATATTAGTTCATTTTCACTACCTAACCTTAATGTTATAGCACAAGTTGAGTAAAATGATACATTGCAAATTGTATTCTTTTTAATGAGGCTTTAATATAATAGGATTCTATAGTAGGATGAAATAAATTCTGTAGTCAGCAGAACAGGAATTAGGATTTCTCTTTATATCATAAAAAAGGCATGTAAAGTAACAAAGTTAAAATCAGATTATGCTTCTAATTTCATTTCAGTATTGCTTCATACAAGATATAGAATAATATGGGGTTCACAGCACTAACAGTATTCAATGGTGCTTTTATCATGCCATGTGTGAAGTGCTAACATAGTAAAATGCTTTATCTTACAAACAGTCCCGGAGAGTATTGCCATACCCCCGATCCTTGATTAGCAAGTGTACAGATACACGAAGCACCATGCATGAGGCAATGTCTTGGCACCATTTTCAAATTCCACATTAGGTTTTTATGAGCGGTGCCTGTTCCAGGCGAGCCCCAGGCAGTTGCAGCCCTTCAGCCATCTCCTTCCTTGGATGCCACGTCCCACTCCTCGCCCGTATACCTTTGTTCCCTGGGAATGCATCCCGTAGCCGACAACAAGGCCGCCCGCGGTAGACCAAACCCGGATCCCTTTCTTCTCCTACTGGCCTAACTCCTCACCTGTCGTTGCTGGCTCCATCCTCCTGGCCACTGGGCTTCGGGGGACAAGCATGGGCTGGCACGGGGACCTCCCTCTGCCAGGCCGACGGACCAACAAGCAGGGAGCCGGCTCGGGGACTTCCATCTGCAGGCTGCGATCCACCAAGTCTTCCTCTGGAGCTGATATAGTTGTCTTCAGCAGCCGAGTCATAGTTTTCAGAAATTTGATGTGTACAGCATCTGATACATCCTCACAGAAGAGGAAAAACAGTCTGAGAATGATCCTGATCATTCAAAATAACACGGGCACTAACATTGGATACTTTTGTCCCATGAGGGTTATGCAGTTACTGTTATTGAGGAATTACTTATTAAGTTGTTATTCCCTATAATAAAGAGACGGAATGCAGTAATTAAAGAACAGATTAATTTAAGATCTATTTCCGTTGCAGTGAGCAAAAATGAAACAGACTGCATTTTCATCTGTGTAATGGCTGGCGTTCTGGGTGAGGTGCTTTCTTTTTATGGTGAAATATATTCAAACCTTGTTATTAAACATGTTATTGCAGACATTTGAGCTGAATATCCCAAATATGCTGGTGGTTACTTGGAACGAGTGGCCAGAGGATGTAGTTGAGGCAGATACTATAACAGCATTTAAAAGACACTTGGACAGGTACATGGATAGTTCACGTTCACAAATTATAGGGAAGAATTAGGCCTTTCAACCCATTGAGTCTACTCCACCATTCGATCATAGCTGATCTCTGCCTCCTAATTCAATTTTCCTGCCTTCTCCCCATAGCCCTTGGCACCAGTTCTAAACAAGAATTTGTCTATATCTGCCTTAAAAATATCCACTGGCGGTCTCCACGGCCCTCTGTGGCAATGAGTTCCACTGATTAACTCCCCTCTGACTAAAGAAGTTCCTCTCTGCTTCCTTTCTAAAAGAGCACCCTTTCATCTGAGGCTGTGACCTCCGGTGAAACATCCTTGCCACATCCACTCTATCTATGCCTTTCATTATTCTATAAGTTTCAAGCAATCCCCCTCAACCTTCTCAACTAGAAAAGGTTTAGAGGGATATGGGCCAAATGCAGTCATTGGGGCTAATTTAGATGGGACATCTTGGTCGGCATGAACAAGTTGGACAGAAGGGTTGTTTCCGTGCTGTATGATTCCATGACACTAATTCCCATTACCTGACTGTTCAAATCAACAAAATCCTCTTGAAAGCAATAGCTTTTAGTTCATATTTCTTGTCTTTGAAATATTGTTTCCTATTTCAAACAACATTCTCAGTACAATTGCATTTTAGCATTGACACCATGTAAATACATTAGAAGAAAGCAGTTTTTAAGTTAAATGCCATGTTCAGTTGATAAGAGCATTGCATTGTTCTGCTTTATTTGTAGCAATATGTACTTCCTAATGACATCTAAATGGTGTATCAAGACAAAACACCTAGATTTTATTCACCTTAACCACATGGGTTTCCTCTGGGAACTCAGGTTTCCTCCCACATCCCAAAGATGTGCAGATTTATTGTAAATTGGTCTCTGTAAATTGCCCCAGTGTGTAGGGAGTGGATGAGAAAATGGGATAGTATGGAACTCGTGTGAATGGATGATTGATGGTCAGCATGGATTTGGTAGACAAAAGGGCCTATTTCCATGCTGCCTCTTTAAACTAAACTAATGGGTGAGTGACCAGTATCGCAATCTACACAGTGGCAGATACAGGCGGGAAGAATACTTAGCAAATCCCAAGTGGTTAATTCAAGTCAATAATAGTGGCCAGATCTTAGATGCCACCATGATATAAAACGGCACGGTGGTGCAGCGGTAGAGTTGCTGCCTTACAGCAACAGAGATCCGTGTTCAATCCCAACTAAGGTACTGTTTGTACATTCCCTCTGTGACTGCGTAGGTTTTCTTTCGGCGCTCCGGTTTCCTCCCCCATTCCAAAGACAGCAGGTTTGTAGATTAATTGGCTTCGGTAAAATGTCCCTAGTGTTTACAATAGTTATATTGATCGACACAGGCTCGGTGGCCCAAAGGACATGTTTCTGTGTGGTATCTTTAAAGTCTGGTCTGAAGGCAGGGTTTGCCTGGAGGAACAGGCCAATATAGTGTTGTTATCTATATATTAGTAACACTCTCATCTTGTCTGTGTGTGTGCGCGTGTGATTCATGCCTGAATTATGCCAAAACCGTACACGATAGTGCTACAATTTGTGGATAACCTAACTCACCATTGTCTTGTGGTGTGGTGTATCAAGTTCTGTTCAGATTGATGGTAAATTTTACGTTATTCACATTTAAAACTTTAAAAAGTGTACTTTTCACGTAACCGTTCGGTCAAAAATCCGAATCCTTGCTGGTCCTGCCCGCAACAATATTGCAATCGCAGGACACTGAGTATTGGCAGCAAACGAAATCCAATTTTTTTTCCTGGCAGCATTTTGTTTAAAGTTTGAAATGGGGGACGGTGAATAATGGGAAATGAGCCACCCCTCCACAGTTGGGGCCTATGGGTGAGTGGTGGAATAGGCCCCCCATGGGGGCTATGGGTGAGTAGTGGAATATTGCGTTGGGGGAATGGGTTGCGTTAGGGGACCAGGCCACCTGTGTGACAGGGACCGAACGGGTCCCTCTTGGAGTAGTTAATATAATAAAATTACCATAACAGGTAAACACAGATTACGTAATGTCATTAACACAATGATAAATCAGATAACACAACTGAGAATAAATGGAAATTAAATACATTGGTCCTGAGAATCTCAAAGCCTTTCAAAATTATTTCTGGAAAGCACTGATAAGGTTATATACGTAAGGAACAAACAATGATGGACATGAGATGGGCACAGTGCCACAGGAGACCCTTCTTCCCTGTGGCTATCAAACTGTACAACTCCTCCCTTTCTGTTGTGGGGTAGACTGTCTCCCCTCTTCCCCCCTCCCCAATCTTTGTACATTCCCCAATCCTGGACTTTCCATTCGTCACTTTAATTTCATGTTTCATGTATCTTGTTGTGTTCTATTACTGTTACCAGATCAATTTGCCTCCTGAGGTAAATAAAGTTATATTGCATTGTATGGTATCGTATCGTGCTGTTGTAGATAGTGCAGCTGCTTCAGAGCTCGAGTGACCCAGGTTTGATGTCAACATCCATTGCTGTCGACATGCAGTTTGCAAATCTAGCTGTGACTGAATGGGTTTTCCCCTGGGGGCTCCTCCCATATCCCACAGTCATCCTGGTTGTTCAGCTAATTGATTGTAGATGGGGTAATAGTGCAGATGGCTGGTGAGAGAATCAAAATATTTTTAGTTTAGTTTGGAGGATTCAGTGCGGAAATAGTCCCTTCGGCCCATCCCAGCCCACGCCGACCAGCGATCACTCCATACACTTGCACTATCCTCCACACCAGGGAAAGTTTACAAGTTTTACCAAAGCCAATTAACCTATAAACCTGCACATATTTGGAGTGTGGGAGGAAACCAGAGCACCCAGAGAAAACACAGGCGGTCACAGGGAGAACATCTTCAAACAGACCGCACCTATAGTCAGGATCAAACCCATGTATCTGGCACTAATAGGCAGCAGCTCCACCACTGCGTCAGGGTGGTTAATGGGCATGTGTGAGAGAATAGGTTGCCAAGAATTAAATAAAGAAATGAGATTCATGGAAGTGTTCTGGGCATTGACAGAGGCTGAATGTTTCCCTCATATCACTAAGAAATATAGATGAGAAACAGACTTAAACACAGGTATTAAATGTTTGACTCAAAGTGCCGGAGTAACTCAACAGTTCAGGCAGCATACGTTTTTTTAAATCAGTTTACTTTATTTTGTACACGTGTAGTGAGGTACAGTGAAAAGTTTTTGTTGCGTGCTATCCTGTCAGCAGAAAGACAATACATGATTACAATTGAGCCATTCACAGTGTAAGATACATGCTTTGGGAATAATGTTTAGTACAAGTTAAAGCCAGCAAAGTCAATGGACAATAGACAATAAGTGCAGGAGTAGGCCATTCGGCCCTTCGAGCCAGCACCGCCATTAAATGTGATGATGGTTGATCATCCACAATCAGTACCCCCGTTCCTGCCTTCTCCCCATATCCCCTGACTCTGCTATCTTTAAGAGCCCTATCTAGCTCTCTCTTTAAAGTATCCAGAGAACCGGCCTCCACCGCCCTCTGAGCCAGAGAATTCCAGACTCACAACTCTGTGAGAAACAGTGTTTCCTCCTCTCCGTTCTAAATGGTTTATGCCTTATTCATAAACTGTGGCCCCTGGTTCTGGACTCCCCCAACATCGGGAACATGTTTCCTGCCTCTAGCATGTCCAAACCCTTAATAATCTTATATGTTTCAATAAGATATCCTCTCATCCTTCTAAACTCCAGAGTATACAAGCCCAGCCGCACCATTCTCTCAGCATATGACAGTCCCGCCATCCCTGGAATTAACCTTGTAAACTTACGCTGCACTCCTTCAATAGCAAGAATGTCCTTCCTCAAATTAACTGCGCATAATACTCCAGGTGTGGTCTCACTAGGGCCCTAAACAATTTCAGAAGGACCACTTTGCTCCTATATTCAACTCTTTCTTCTTCCCCCCCCCCCCTTTGTTCCATAGATGCTGCCTCACCCGCTGAGTTTCTCCAACACTTTTGTCTACAATAGAAGAAAGGTTGGTTTGTGTCTCTGGAGAAGCCCTGACATGCTGAGTTACTAAAGCACTATGCATATTTTTTTTAGTAAATTGTTATCTGCAGTTCCTTGTGTCTATAATAAGTGTTTGATATGGTTTTTAATATTTCAGACAGGGATATGACTTCGCTGTGGTTTTCAGATTCAATGCAACCAGTTATAAATGAAACATTTTACAACAGAAAACCGACTACAACTGGTCAGTTCCACACGACTTGCTCATTTGTGCATCTTTTACTGCTTATAATTATATCTCCTGAAGCATTGTACAGGGGCTCATGGATGAGGCCAGATGAATTGTGGCAATGAGTGGAAATCAGGTTGGCAGGTAGCTGGGGCTAGAGCAAGAGCATAAACAAACATCAAGGTAAGGTTCAAAACTACCAGTCATCAGAGAACAGGGAAATCAGCAATGGGGGAGAGATCACCGCTCGTACTGGAGATATGTGAGCTAAAGAGCAGGACCTAGGTTTAAGGTGATGGGGAAAAGATTTAATAGAAACCAGTTATAGGAGTACAATTAGACCATTTGGCCCATCAAGTCTACTCCATCATTCAAACATGGCTGATCTCTGCCTCCTAATCCAATTTTTCTGCCTTCTCCCCATAACCCTTGACACCCGATCGAATCAAGAATCTATCTTTCTGCCTTAAAAATATCCACTGACTTGGCCTCCACATCCCTCTGTGGCAATGAGTCCCACAGACTAACTACCCTCTGACTAAAGAAGGGTGACGCTTTAGGTTACTTTTTAGTTTTACTTTTTAGATTACGTTTTAGGTAACTTAGGGACACATTTTTTATACAAAGGGTGTTAGGTACATGGAACAAGTTGCCGGAACAGATATTTGAGGCATGGTACTATCACAATGTTTAAAAATATACTGTATAGGAAGGAACTGCAGATGCTGGTTTACACTGAAGGTAGATACAGAATGCTGGAATAACAGCGGGTCAGGAAGCCTCACTGGAGCAAAGGAATGGGTGACTGTTTTGGTCAATCCTGATGAAGGGTCTTGAGCTGAAACGTTACCCATTCCTTTTCTCTAGAGAAGCTGACTGACCTGCTGAGTTATTCCAGCATTCTGTGTCTGACATATACTGTATATGGATATGTATAGATTTAGGGGGATATGGGCCAAATGCAGGCAGGTGGGACTAGTGTAGATAGGGCATGTTGGTCGGCGTGGGCAAGTTGGGATGAAGGGCCTGTTTCCCCCCTGTTTGACTGTATGTCTCTAAATAGCCAGAAGGCATTTTGAACTTGAGGAAAAAAATCAATTTCATTTTTGAATGTTTGCTATTTTGTGGAAGATGATGAAGTGCCAATGTGTTGTGAGTTGCAGATGACAATGCATTCAAATCTGTTAAGTGTTTCCATTTTTTCCTCAACAAAGTTTCTACGAATAATAGGTTTATTTCACATGATATTATTTGATTCCAATGGGGCATAACATATCCACATTACCACCAACAAATAGAGGTGGGGTGAGAAACGGAGTGTGCAGATTGTACCAAGGTACATTCTGGTGAACATATGCTGGGGCCAAAACAGTCTATTGCCTACTTTATCACAGTCTATTGCCTACTTTATTCTATAAAGTAGGCAATAGACCGTTTTGGCCCCAGCATCAGATCAGATATGAATCCAAGTCAAGCAACTGATAGAATAGAAACATAGAAAATAGGTGCAGGAGTAGGCCATTCGGCCCTTCGAGCCTGCACCGCCATTCAATGTGATCATGGCTGATCATCCAACTCAGTATCCCGTACCTGCCTTCTCTCCATACCCCCTGATCCCTTTAGCCACAAGTGCCACATCTAACGCCCTCTTAAATATAGCCAATGAACTGGCCTCAACTACCTTCTGTGGCAGAGAATTCCAGAGACTCACCACTCTCTGTGTAAAGAATGTTTTCCTCATTTCAGTCCTAAAGGAATTCCCGAATGGAATGGATCGAGAGATGAAAGAATGGGTTGACTGGGCATATATTCACTGGAATTTTGGAAGGATGAGAGGGGATCTAATAGAAACATATACATTGTTTCTGGATTGGACAGGCTAGATGCAGGAAAAATGCTCTCGATGTTGGGCGAGTCGAGAACCAGGGGTCACAGTTTAAGAATAAGGGGTAGGCCATTTAGGACTGGGATGAGGAAAAACTTGTTCACCCAGAGAGTTGTGAATCTATGGAACTCTCTGCACACAGAAGGCAGTGGAGGTTTTTAAGGGAGAGTTAGATATAGCTTTTAGGGCTAACAGAATCAAGGGATATGGGACTTCCGGTGGCGCCATGTTCTAAGAGAGAACAGCGCCCGATCAGCTCTTGAAAAATCTGCAAAAAAAACGGGGTTAAAGGAGGCTACTAACGGTACTTACCGCAGGAGAACGATTTAAAACGGCTCCGGTTGCGACTGCAAGCTGCGTGACGTCATCAGGCGCGCGACTTCAGTAAGAATTTTAAAATGCATCCCTCCTCCCCCCCCTCCGGGGAAAAAAGGCACAAGAAAGGAGGTAGGCCTCACCAAAGCTTCGAGCTCGAGTTTGGCTGCCTCCCAAGAAGAGATTTCACAGAGAAAAGGTGAAATAGAAGAACTTAAAAAGTCTTTGCTGGCCGAGATGAAGAAAATGCAGAAAGAAACACAGACAGAAATGAAGAAAGAATATAAAGAATATAAAGATGAAATGAAGGCTTTAAAAACAGATATCCAGAAGATCAAAGAAGAACTTACAAAAGAGGTTACAGTGATGGTAAAAAGCATGATGAACGAATGGAAATTAAAGGCGGAGGAGGAGATACAAAATCTAACGGCTGAGGTAACCGACAAGATTGATGGGATGGAGCAAATGATGGATGCGAAGATAGTGGCAAGGTTGAATCCTATTTTAGCCACACTTGATCAGCAAAATGAAGCGATTACAGAACTGGCCGAGGTCGCTGTAAAAAGTGCTAAGGAGACTGAGAAGATAATTGCCGAGAACAAACGTCTCTCAGAGTTATTACGAAAAATAAATGAGAAATGTATTGATTTGGAGGGACGTCAAAGACGTAAGAATTTGCGTATAGTAGGTCTGGCCGAGGGTCGCGAAGGAAATCAAGACCCACGTAAATTCGCTGCAAAACTCCTAAAGGACATTCTGAATTTGGATCAAGAACCTCTGTTGGGCCGTGCCCACAGGGCTTTAAGACGTGTCCCTGGGAGAGATGAACCACCAAGACAAATGATTGTAAAGGTGGCATACGATCACGAATTTGAAGAAATGATGAAGATAATAATAAGAAAGAGAAATCTGAAATACGATGGAGATAGCATCAGTATCTTCAGAGATTACCCGGCTGAGGTGGCTAAAAGAAGATCTCTATTCACAGAAACAAGACGCATCCTGAGAGACATAAAGGAAATAAAGGATATCAGATATGGTCTGGTGTACCCTGCAATATTGAGAGTTACCTATGAGAAGAAGGAGCATCGTTTCCCGAAGCATACGGAGGCACTGGAATTCGCTCGGAATATAAAGAAGAAGATAGAAGAAGAAGAACAACAACAAGCAGGAGAAGACCCGACAGGAGAGGATTAAGCATGAACTTTACTGACCCACGGTTATGAATTATTCATTGAGAAAAAGGCGGAATAATGGACTTAAAGTTGTAGTATTGTATTAATTATTAATTACTAATTACTAATTATTAATTACTAATTATTATGACCTTCCTTATCCCCCTAATATAGTATTACTTATTATAATACTAATTATAATATAAACTAATAACTAGAAATCAGTTATATGAATAATAGAAATAGTTACTAAGAACATAAAGTTAGTACCCCACCCCAACATATACAGCATTTTAGATAAGAGCTGGAATAACCAACATCTTTTTTCTAAGAAAACGGAAGTCCTTAGATTAATAGCCATACTAGTGTGGCTTCCACTTGTGCACACTACACGCTATAAAAGTGTAGCTTCTTTTTTTTCTCTACACCCTTTTATCACCCTATACTTTTTTTATATTTACATTTTTTACTATTTTTCGATTTTATATTATATATTATATGATTATGGTTACGACTTATATTATATAACCAGGTTAAATGGACATGGATTAATAGAATTGGTAATTTTCATCGGACTAAAGCAGGGCTGTTATGTCGGGCCGGAGGAGTCAAGAAGGCTACACCAAAAAAAGCCACCCTAATAATAAAATGCAAGATATGAATGTAAGGATTGGGGGTGATGGAATCACCTTCTGTAGTTGGAATGTTAAGGGAATTAATGAACCAGTTAAAAGGGGAAAGGTGTTAGCTCAGTTGAATAGATTGAAATCAGATGTTACGTTTCTTCAAGAGACACATCTTAAAAAAGATGCTCAATATAGATTAACAGCTAAGTGGATTTCAAAGGTGTATCACTCATCATTTATACATAAATCTAGAGGAGTTGCAATAATTATTTGTAAAGGCATACCTTTTAAACCTAGTTCTATAATAGAGGATAAGGAGGGTAGATATTTAATAATTACAGGGGAATTACAGTCAAAAAAAGTAATTCTTATGAATATATATGCACCCAATTTCGATAACCCATTATTTTTCAAGAAAATATTTAATAATATCCCTATTTCCACTCAATATAATTTAATAATTGGGGGTGATTTAAATTGCACTTTAGATAATTATTTAGATAGATCTTCCACGAAAAGGAAAGCTCTTTCTAAGTCAAGTAAATTTATAAATTATTTTATTAATACATCGAATGTTAAGGATATTTGGAGATTGGATAATCCAACTGGACGTGAATATTCATTTTTCTCACCGGTATTTGGAACCTATTCGAGGATAGATTATTTTTTAGTCGATTCAAAATTACTTCCCTTCACGTATGATGCAAAATACCACAATATTATTATCTCAGATCATGCACCGCTAACATTCAAGATAAAATTAAAAGATATAGTTAATAAAACTAACACTTGGAGATTTAACCCACAAATATTGAAGGACAAAGGCTGTTGTAATTATGTGGAGGAACAGATTAAATTATTTTTCGAAACTAATGATAAACCTGAGATTTCCCCATTATTATTATGGGATACATTTAAAGCATTTATGCGTGGTGCAATAATATCAGCACAAGCATATTTTAATAAAGAAAATCGAAAGACGGAGCAAAAGTTAGAAAAGGAGATAAAACGATTAGATATTGAAAATATAAGACATCCTTCTAAAGAGTTAGTTAATAAAATTGCAATATTAAAATATAGATTAAATAAAATATATTCTGACCAAGTTATTAAACTTTTTCAAAAAACCAAACAAGTACATTTTGAATTTGGAGATAAGCCACAAAAATTATTAGCACGACAACTCAGAAAATTAGACGATGAAAAAACTATACATAGTATTAGATCTATGCAGGGAAACATACTGACTATACCAAAGGATATTAATGACACATTTTTACAATATTATCAAAATCTTTATTCATCAAAATCAACAGGGCAAACAGATGAAATGGAAAAATTTCTAGACAAATGTCATATTAATAGGCTAGATTGGAAAGTAGACAATTGTTAAATGCTGAAATATCAGTAAGAGATATTGAAGAATCAATTGGTTCGTTAAAAAATGGAAAAACCGCGGGCCCTGATGGCCTGAGTGCAGAATTTTATAACAAATTTAATGATCTAATCTCACCAAGATTACAGACAGTGTATAGATATGCATATGAACTAGGAAAATTACCAGAATCCTTAAACGAATCTACAATTACACTCATTCCTAAGTTAGACAAGGATCTGGAAGATCCTGGATCATATAGAGCGATTGCTCTTTTAAATACTGACCAAAAAATATTAACTAAAGTACTATCTCGGAGGCTAAGTTTAGTGATTTCTAAAATAATACATCACGATCAAACAGGTTTTATTCCAAAACGTTATTCATCACACAATCTCAGGCGCCTGTTTAATATCATATATTCGAAAAGAAAAAGAGACACAGAATTAGCAGTTATATCGTTGGATGCAGAAAAAGCATTCGATCAGGTGGAATGGTCATATTTATTTAATATAATGGAAAAGTTTCAATTGGGGGATGGATTCTGTAAATGGGTAAGAATATTATACTCTAATCCTACTGCAAGAATTTTAACTAATCAAATACTATCACCTAAATTTAAACTATTTAGGGGATGCAGACAGGGATGTCCGTTATCCCCTTTATTATTTGCCTTGGTCATAGAGCCTCTGGCTGAAAGAATTAGATCTGAACCTGAAATATATGGTTATAATACTGATACAACAATTAATAAAGTATCTTTATATGCAGATGATGTTTTGATTTATATTACAAGACCGGAATGCAGTATTCCCAAGTTATTTAATGTTATAAATGAATTTAGTATATTTTCAGGATATAGGATTAACTGGAATAAAAGTGAAATTATGCCTATAACTGGCATAAATGTAAATATATTGCAACAATATCCATTAAAAATAGTCACAGATAAATTTAAATATTTAGGAATTAATGTACCTAAATCCTATAAATTATTAATTAAATCTAATTATCCTCAATTATTGGATAAACTTATAAAAAATATTTCATATTGGAAAACACTTCCTATATCTATGGTTGGTAGAATTAATGCTATAAAAATGATTTTTTTACCACAATTGTTATATTTGTTTCAGGCTATTCCTTTTTTTCTCCCGAAATTTTTTTAAAAGAAAATTGTTAATATTGTTAATAGTTTTATTTGGGACTATAAAAGTCATAGAATAAGTAAAAAACACTTATGTAAGTCTAAGATAAATGGAGGGTTAGCACTTCCAAATTTTTTATATTACTTTTGGGCAGTTCAGATTAAGAATATGAATTTTTGGTGGATAAATCTGGATAATGAACCAATGTGGTTAAAGATGGAAAAGGAAGACTGTTTACCTTTTAATATAGGCTCGATTCTCTTTGCGCCAAAGGAAGTACAAAAAAAGATTTATAGGGATAACCCTATAATTTATAATAATAGGCGTATATGGAAACAGATAGTTAAGACTTTACATCTGGATAATCTATCCTTCAGGTTACCAATTAGGAATAACCCATTGTTTAAACCCTCAATATTAGATGTGGGGTTTAGACTCTGGGAGGATTTAGGAATTAAAAGGATAGGACACCTTTATAGAAATGGAATTTTTTTATTATTTGAAGAGTTGCAAGATATTTTTGGATTGCCTTCACAACATTTGTTTAGATATTTACAAATTAGAGATTACATTAAATGTAATACACAAGATTATAAAAATAAAGAACCAGGCTTATTAGATGGTTTGTTTAATTTACATCCAAATACGGAAAAGTTAATAGCTCATATATATAATATTATTCTAGATAAAGAGACCCCAATAACTGAAACATATCGCCAAGCATGGGAAAATGAAATTGGATTACCTATAACAAAAGAAATTTGGGAAGAAAGCTTACAGAGAATAAATCGGTGTTCTTTAAATGCTAGACATATATTAATACAATTTAAAGTACTATATAGATTACATTATTCGAAAACCAAATTAAATAGTATTTTTCCCAATCTCTCCGCTATTTGTGATAAATGTAAGAATCTAGAAGCAAACTTAATACATAGTTTTGTAACATGCCCCAAGTTGAATTATTACTGGACAGAAATTTTTTAAGTAATTTCTGAAGTTCTTAAAGTTAAACTGGACCCTGACCCAAAATTAATAATATTTGGAATTCCGGAATCAAGTTTGGTTTTGACAGTAGATCAAAGAAATTTCTTTGATTACTGTTTGATAATAGGGAAAAAAATCATATTGAAATTTTGGAAGGGAACATTATCCCCAACAATTAAAATGTGGACAGCAGAGATGCAGGAGACGTTATATTTGGAAAGAATTAGATTTGTCCTATTGGACAGGTATAATTCTTTTGAACTGATATGGTCTCCATATATACAGTATCTAGAGAAGTAGCTGTTCTTGGCATCACGGCTCGACGGGCACCCTATGGAATCCGATGAGAATAACTTATTTACATATGGGATTAATGCGCATGTCCCATTGATATTATTGTTTGAAATAATTTCATGTATAATGTACTTAGTTGTTTTTGATTTATATATATATAATATATATATTTTTTTAAATTTGTATTTGTAGATTGTTTTCTATTTCTATCTCTTTTTTTCTTTTCCTCTTTATTATATATCTTTTTCTATCTTTATTTCCAAAAAAATAGACGATATTAATTATCGATGTGCTATTTGTAGAAATTTTGAATTAAGATGATGTTTTAAATGTGTGTTATACATTGTAAACTGGTTACTTCAAATAAAAAAATATTAAAAAAAAAAAAAAGAATCAAGGGATATGGGGAGAAAGCAGGGACAGGGTACTGATTATGGATGATCAGCCAGGATCATATTGAATGGAGGTGCTGGATCTAAGAGCCAAATGGTCTACTCCTGCACCTATTAACTGGACTAAAGGTCTAATTTTCCAAATGGTCACTGATTGGCACTAGTGAAATTAGCCTGAAAGTTTTTACTTCACAATTAAAGCATGTCTACAAGCATTAGTACTTCCTGGCACTGCTTCAGTTTGATGCCACAAATACTGTCATGCTCAAACCAGGCTCACCATAGATACATCACCCTTCATATATCATTCGCAATTTATTTCTTGGGAAATTTTAACAGATAGACCAGTTACAAATAGGTCTAATTGCACATCAGAAATAAATTAAAAATAGATGAATATTGTCAATCTCTCCAGAGAATCTAGTCAGAAGCACCCTTAACTCATTGAAGAGATCATAGCGATGAGTTCAAACCAAACTGCACGGACTTGAATATGTAAAGCAGGCTGACATTTCAATTAATTACTGAATAAGTGTTGCACTGTTGGATGTAATTACTTTCAGACAAGATAATAGATCAAGACTCCAAGTGCCCTCTCAGTCATAAAAGATCCTACTATCCGAGGAGGAGCAGGCAGACATCATTGTAATCTGGGTTATTCAAGGATTTTGTTTAAAATACAAAGTGTTGGAGTAACTCAGCAGGCCAGGCAACATCTCTGAAGGTCATGGAGAGACAATATTTCAGGTAGGTATTCTTCAGTCTGTCCTCCATGTCCTCCAGAGATGCTGCCCGAGTCGCTCTTGCACTTTACATTTTACTCACGATTCCACCATCTGCAGTTCCTTGCATCTTCAAGATTTTTAAGAGTTTAGTTGGTTCTCCCACCTGAGCTGTGGATCTCTGCAGCTCCTCCAGAGTTACCATGGGCCTCTTGGCTGCTTCTCTGATCAATGCTTTCCTTGCCCAGCCTGTCAGTTTAGGTGGACGGCCATGTCTTGGTAGATTTGCAGTTGTGCCATACTCTTTCCATTTTCAGATGATGGATTGAACAGTGCTCCGTGAGATGTTCAAAGCTTGGGATATTTTTTTATAACATAACCCTGCTTTAAACTTCTCCACAACTTTATCCCTGACCTGTCTGGTGTGTTCCTTGGGCTTCATGATGCTGTTTGTTCACTAATGTTCTCTAACAAACCTCTGAGGCCTTCACAGAACAGCTGTATTTATACTGAGATTAGATTACACACAAGTGGACTCTATTTACTAATTAGGTGACTTCTGAAGGCAATTGGTTGTACTGGATTTTATTTAGGAGTATCAGAGTAAAGGGGGCTGAATACTTTTGCAGGTCACACTTTTCAGTTTTTTATTTGTAAAAAAATGTGAAAACCATTTATCATTTTTCTTCCACTTCACAATTATGTGCCACTTTGTGTTGGTCTATCACATAAAATCCCAATAAAATACATTTACGTTTGTGATTGTAACGTGACAAAATGTGGAAAAGTTCAAGGGGTATGAATACTTTTGCAAGCCACTGTATATGGCTGAATGAGGTACGGCATTTGTACAAACTGGGTATATGTTCCCATGTTAACAGTGCTAAATAAAAACAAATTTTTGGTGTCTTTGCTGATAATGACAGCCTTAGCCTATATTGTCATTAATCTTCCCTCTGAGCATATATATTCTAACCCTCAAAGGAAGGGGAAATTAGAGCATGTGTATGTTTTTAATAGAGGGTTGACTTTATATTTCAGCATCCACCACTGTTTCAACATTGATCACAACAGCTACAGAAGGTATCAGCAGGATGAAGACAACCACATTACAGGCACAACCACCCACAGGTGCATGTGGTGCTAACGTTCAAATGTTTTGATGTGATTGAGAGTAAGGGAATAATTTCTGACACTGGAGCAGAGCTGCGAATGAAAGTCTAAATCTCTACTGGCTTGACCTAATTTTACTCGGGGAAAAGTGATAGCAAAGATTGAAATTCTACAGAGCTGCCCCCGCTTCTCCAGCTTTTCTTTTTCACAAGAACTGTGCTAAAAGCTTTGTTTTGGCACCTACTTACACTTTCCACCACTGTTTCTGGGAACATTAATTAGCCTGCCTTTTTTTTCTATTTCTCTGAACATATGTAAATGTTGTTGTTTGACGAAGACAACTTAACAAGAAAAGCAAAGACAATCTGAACATATTAAAAAACTGAGCTGTTAATTGAAGTAATTTATGGAAAAATTCCACGTCCAATTTCCTGGACACAAAAATAATGTATTTACTGGGATATCAGAATGAATCATTAAGGCTGAGACTCAAATGGGAGAGTAGATTAAAATGTTGGAATCGAAAAAGTAAAAGGTTTAAAAGAGCTTGATATTATGCCGCAGCATAATCTTTATAATCAAACAAGTCTGAAGTTAATTTTGTAAAAAATGGTAATTGAAAAGTTCAATGAAATCTGTAAATTCATTTTTAGGATCTCCAAGATATGAGGCCCAGGCTACTCCAAGCATTACCATTGGACAAGTGCATTCAAGTAAGTTCTTTAGAGTGGATATCATGAGTTTATAAGTTCAGTTCATGTCATGCACAAAATAAATCTGAAAGATACTAACGTGATTCAACTTTCAAATTGAGCATTGCTAGGTTGTTTGGCTATTTTTGGTCTAGTCTGAAACCTTCTAACCTCCCCAGAAATGCTGAGTACATTGTTTCTATCATAGACTTAGAAAGTTATTACAAAAAATGAAACATTTTACACCAAAAAACCAACTACAACTGGTCAGTTCCACACGACTTGCTCATTTGTTCATCTTTTACTGCTTATAAGTATATCTCCTGAAGCATTGTACAGGGGCTCATGGATGAGGCCAGATGAATCATGGCAATGAGTGGAAATCAGTTGGCAGGTAGCTGGGGCTAGAGCAAGAGCATAAACAAACATTAAGATAAGGTTCAAAACTACCAGTCATAAGAGAACAGGGAAATCAACAACGAGGGAAATCAAGGCTTGTACTGGAGATATATGAGCTAAAGAGCAGGACCTAGGTTTAAGGTGATGGGGAAAAGATTTAATAGAAACAAGTTATAGGAGTAGAATTAGACCATTCGGCCCATCAAGTCTACTCCACCATTCAAACATGGCTGATCTCTGCCTCCTAATCCAAATGTTTCTATTATTTCAGCATTCTGTGTCTATGGACATATACTGTATATGGATATGTATAGATTTAGGTGAATATGGGCCAAATGCAGGCAGGTGGGACTAGTGTAGATAGGGCATGTTGGTCGGCGTGGGCAAGCTGGGATGAAGGGCCTGTTTCCACCCTGTTTGACTCTATGACTCCAAATAGCCAGATAGGCTTAGAAAGTTATGACAAAAATGGGGTGACACGGTGGAATAGCAGTTGAGCTACTGCTTTACAGTGCCAGAGACATGAGCTCGATCCTGACTATAGGTGTTTGTCTGCATGTTCTCCCATGACCTGCATGGGTTTTCTCTGAGATCTTCAGTTTCAATGGACAATGGACAATAGACAATAGGTGCAGGAGTAGGCCATTCGGCCCTTCGAGCCAGCGCCGTCATTCAATGTGATCCTGGCTGATCATCCCCCATCAGTACCCCGTTCCTGCTTTCTCCCATATCTCCTGACTCCACTATTTTTAAGAGCCCTATTTAGCTCTCTCTTGAAAGCATCCGGAGAACCTGCCTCCACCGCCCACTGAGGCAGAGAATTCCACAGACTCACCACTGCGAGAAAAAGTGTTTCTTCGTCTCCGTTCTAAATGGTTTACTCCGTATTCTGAGTTTCCTCTCACACTCCAAAGACGCAGGGGTTTGTAGGTTAATTGGCTTGGTGTAAATATAAAACATTGTCCCTAGTGTGTGTAAGGTAATGTTAAAGTGTGGGGATCATTGGTCGGTGGGGACTCGGTGGGCAGACAGGCCTGTTTCCACGCTGTATCTCTACACTAAACTAAAGAAACATGTTCAATGTAATACTGCACCATTCTGATTTTCTGAAGTAGGACAGATTAGTCGGGACGTTGCTGGAATGGAGGCTTGTTGTCAAAGGAGAAACTGTTTAGGCTGAGTTTATTCTCACTGGAATATAGGATAGAACACCGAACAGTGAAGCACAGGAACAAACAATGTCTGTGCCAAACATGATGCCAACTGAGCTCTTCTGCCTGAACATGATCAATATCCCTATATTTCCTGCACTTCCTTGTGCCAATCTAAAAGCTTCTTAAGCACCATTATCGTATCTGCTTTCACAACCACTGGCAATACATTCCAGGCCTCCACTACACTCTGTGTAAAAAACCTTTTCCTGTACATCTCCATTAAACTTTCCCCCTTCAATCTTTACAGCTATGTCCTCTAGTGTTGGACATTTCTACAAAATCATGAGGGGCATAGATAGGATAAATCATCATAATCCTTTTCCCGAGTCAGGGGAGCGTAGAATTAGAGGGCTTATGGGCCTGTCCCAATTAGGTGATTTTTCAGCGGACTGCCAGCGACTGTCAGAGTAGAACACACACAAACACATCGCTTCCTTCAGCAACTCGTTATGCATGCGGGAGACAGGGCAAGCAGGGGGAGCGCTGTCAGAGTGAAATTTACACGGTGCAATGCAAGGTGATACAGACACACACCACAATGAACAGGAAGGTTTGCGCTGTAGTTAAGATGGCTAAAGCACAGTGTACAGTAAGTCCTTTAAAAGAGGGGGGAGGAGATGGGGTAGAAGGGGGGAGAAGGGGGAGAAGGAGTGGAGACAACTTCTAATAAGCCAGAGATACACGGCTATCCTTGGTTCTGAAAACAACTGCTTATATATATTTTTCCAATGAGCCAATGAAATTCACCGGTCAGCGCTGGCTATAACCTACGAGAACCTTCAAGAACCTTCGACCTCCTGGCAACCGACTAGGACCTCCTGGCGACCCACCTACGGTACAAGGATTCTTGCTACTCTCCATGGCGGCTTCATTCTAGTCGCCACAAATATTTTAATATGTTGAAAGATAATGAGGGAACTCCTCGCGACCATGAAGGCGATTCCCCGGCAACTACCTGCGAACATGTGGCGACCATGTGGTGACTGGATAGTCTTCTGCAGTCCCTTAAAAGGTCGCCTGTGGGACCGGCCCATTAGGTTTAATGTGAGGGGGGTGAAATTTAAAGGAGATCTGAGGGGTAAATCTTTCACACAGAGTGTGGGGTTATATGAAACTCCCAGTATTTGAACAGGTGCTTGTAAAGGGAAGGCACGGAGGGATATGTGCTTAATGCAGGCAAATTGGATCTGTGAAGAGGGACCAACATGACTCTGATGAGTAGATTTGTAACTTTGTCATGTTGTATGCAAAACAAAGCATTTCACTGTACCTAGGTGCATGTGACAATAAAGTGTAATTGAACCATTGAAACATTGAGATAGGCACCATAGCCAGCATGGACAAGATGGATTGGAAGGGCCCATATCAGTACTAAACGATCCTATGTTTCTATGGGCCAGCAGTCAATGATGGCGTGGGGGACTGCCATGAGGGAGGGGGATGGACAATGGAGGACCCAGCATGGGGGACCGCCATGAGGGAGGGGATAGACAATGGGGAGGGAGGGGGGCGAGGGATGGGTAATAATGGACAATGGGGATCTGGTGTGGGTGAACCGCTGTGGGTGAGGGGGGAGGGGGAGAACAAAGGAGAAACCGTCGACGTTGCTGACATTGACAAAGTTACAAAAGTACTTGGGTATGCAAGCATAGAATTTCACTGTGCCATGGCACATGTGACAAGAAAGTACTCAATTTCATCCATTCCATCCATTCCATTCTATTATTCTATGGAGGTGATAAATCTATTATTCTACGGATGTAGCCGAATGGACATTATGTTGCACTGAGCTTATAATATATGAGAATTTGAATGAATGAATTGGCCAAGTATTCACAGACAAGGAATTTGCCTTGGTGCACCACCCGCAAGTGACAACATGACATACAGTGACAGTTAGGAATGACACATAAAAACATTAAACAATAATAAAACATTATTGATTAAACATGTGCATTAAGTAAAATACCAGAGCAAAAGGACGCTACAGATTTTTGGTTATTGAGTAGAGCTACTACTCATGGGAAAAAACTGTTTTTATGTCTGGCTATGGCAGCTTTGACAGACCGGAGTCGCCTTCCAGAGGGAAGTGATTCAAAGAGTTTGTGGCCAGGGTGAGAGGGGTCAGAGATGATCTTACCCACTCGCTTCCTGGCCCTTGCAGTGTACAGTTTGTCAATGGAGGGAAGGGTGCAGCCAATAACCGTCTCAGCTGATCAGACGATTCGCTGCAGCCTCCGGATGTCGTGTTTGGTGGCTGAGCCAAACCAGACCATGATGGAGAAGGTGAGCACAGACTCAACGATGGCCATATAGAATTGGACCATCATTACCTGTGGCAGATTGTGCTTCCTCAGCTGCCGCAGGAAGTACATCCTCTGTTGTGCCTTTTTGACTGTGGAATTGATGGTAGCCCCCCACTTAAGGTCCTTGGAGATGATGGTTCCCAGGAACTTAAAAGACTTCACAGTTGTGACTGTGGTGTTGTTGATGGTGAGTGGAGTGAGGGGAGGGGGAGTTCTCCTAAAGTCTACAATCAATTCCACTAAATGAATGAATAATTTAACTCTTGTGGTAGACTGCAGAGGTGTTCCCAGACACAAAGAGGAAGAGAAGCCCATAGTGGGTGTACAAGCTATTGATCGGTGTGTTCTGGAACTTTGCCGATTCTTTCAACGATGCCTTTGCAAAATGAAGGGAAGAATTCAATCAAAGAGAACGGCCTTAATGTAAGTAAAAGTGTGCATTATAGTGGCTTTTATATTTGACTCAATAATGAGACGCATAGAATTATCATTAAATTCATGCAATAAATTTCATCCATTCATATATAATCCGTAAGACTGGAAACGCGGTTTTGTCTTAGTGGGAGAACAGTGTAAAATGTGCGTTTTCTGCAGGGATTGAACTATGGCAATGGTTTTCTTCATCACCTATCATTTACGCTTGTTTGCAGGTTTTCACCTTGGTCACAGTTTTAGTTACGTTAGGATCAATTTGATCTTTTGCCTTACTCTAACAAGATGGAAAATAAAAGGTGTACAAATTTCAATGCATAATTTACTTGAAAGAAATCATAGCAATGCGTTATTTACTTGAACGAAATGCTAGTGAATATAAAAAGGCTCGTCTTTTGCTAAACACCAAAACATATGAACATTTGTGTGAATATAAAAATTAGGAGCACACACAGAAGGTAGTGGTTATCTGAGCGAGAGGCCAATCTGTCCCTGCTATAAGATCACTGCTGAACTAAATGGGATCTCCCAAAAGGCACAAAGTGCTGGAGTAATTCAGCGGGTCAGGCAGCATTTCGGGTGGCAATTCGGGTCGAGCTTCTTCTTTAGACCCTTCTTTTTCTTTCTACATTTTAAGTCTCATCTCCACATCCATTTCTCCCTAAGGTAAAACTTCCACCTCATTACTTATCATGTCCCTACCCATTTCTGCCTTAAGAGTACTCTGCTTCCACCATCCTGTGATGAAGGGTGATGGAAGATGCAGGGTTCTCAAAGAACTCCTGAGCAACACTGCAGAATTTCCAGTCATACACCATGGAAACGGGCCTTTCGGCCTAACTGATCAACATGCTGATTACATTAGTCCCGCCTGCTTGCATTTAGCCCATACCCCTCTGAACCCGTCCTATCCATGCACCTGTCCAAATGTTTCTTAAACGTTGCAATAATACTTGCCTCAACTACCTCCTTCGGCAGCTCGTTCCATACACCACCACTCACTCTGTGAAGAAGTCATTCCTCAGGTTCCTAGTAAATATTTCCCCCCTCACCTTAAAAATGTATTATAATGATAGTCTTACTGTCTCATAGCTTTATTATTTCTCTAATTATGAAAATGATACAACAATATGACTGACTACATATGTGTAATTATTCTTCAATGTAAACATTAACAATATTTGAATGTATGTTCAGGTACTGCACTGATTACTACTCCTGGTACAAGGCACAAAAAATTAACATCTGTAAGATCACAAAGGGCTTTTCTTCCCTGAGATGTAAGTATAACGGCACTAAAGATATGAAGCTTTAAAACGAATGAACATGGGGAGAGGAAGGAAATAGGGATTAAGGGACCTTACAGCGAGGGTAGTTGAAGGCTCTTCCCCCAGTGATAGGGCTAGGAAGAGGAACGTGAATGTCCTGACTCAGTGAACTGAAGGGTGCAATTTGAATACATCAGATGAAACATATGGTTTTTGGGAGTTGGGTTTTTCTATGAAGGGGGCAGAAAAATAAGGATAGATAGGGGATTTAATGGAGGTGTGAATAATTAAAAGCATCGATAGAGTGGATGTGGAAAGGATGTTTCCACTGGAAGGAGAGTCTAAGACCAGAGGCCATACTCAGAATTAAAGAGCGCTCTTTTTAAAAAGTAGGTGAGGAGGAACTTCTTTAGTCAGAGGGTAGTTAATCTGTGGAACTCATTGCCACAGAGGGCTGTGGAGGTCGTCGGTCATGTGCAGAAATCCTGGTGGGGGGCCGGGGACACACGCCCCCTGCATGTTTGGAGAGGTGGGGGACGATCCCCCCCCCACCACCATTTTTTGTAATTCGTATTTTAAAACCCGGTGAAATCTCCGCTTTCCGCGAGACAGTGGGCGTGGCACTGCTGATCAAGTGTGCTGATTGGACTAGAGAGACATCAGTCAGCAGGCAATGGGGGCGGGACATGATGATTCAGCGCGATCATTGGAGGAGGGAAGTGTCGGTCAGAGGCGGAAGTAGGGGGAGTGGGACTGAGGATAGAGCAGGTTGATTGGAGGAGGGAGACGTGCCAAAACATCTTTGGCAGCCCTGGACACAGACCTGCGCCTCATCCGCAGCCAGGATCGATCCTGGCTCTCCAGCGCTGCAATCGCTGCCAAACCACCACTGGACCATCCCCGTCCCCACCCGAGTGCCTCCTCCCCACACTTCCGTGGGTGGCCAGAGACGATGAGAGTCAGACGGGAGCTGTGCCACCAGGCCCACAGCCAGCGCAGAGAAGCAGCACTGAACCCAGCTCAACTCTGCCTGTCCCGCCAGGTTAACCTACAGCCCCGCGGGAAATATGGCCCAGGTATACAGCCAGTGCAGAGAAGCAGCGCTAGCTCCACGACTCCAGGCTGGTGTCCCGACAGTCCAGGCAGGGCTGTAGGTTAACCCGGCGAGACAGGCAGAGTTTAGCTGCATTTAGTGCTGGATTGAGCCTCCAAAGCCTTGCGTGTGTGTGTGTGTGTGTGTGTGTGTGTGCGTGTGTGCATGTGTGTGTGTGCACGCGTGTGTGTGCACGCGCGCATGTGGGCGCGGGTGCGTGGCCGCCAGGAAATTGTGCCCCCCCTATCCCCCCCATATTTTGATAGCGATTTCCATGCCTGCCGTCAGTGGATATTTTTAAGGCAGAGATAGACATATTCTTGATTAGAACGGGTGTCAAGGGTTATGGGAAGAAGGCAGTAAAATGGGATTAGGAGGCAGAGATCAGCCATGATTGAATGGCGGAGTGTACTTGATCGGCTGAATGACCTAATTCTACTATAAGTTGTGAACTTGTGTGGGTGAAGTTTTTTACACAGAAATTGGTGGGGGCCTGGAATGCATTGCCAGTGATGGTGGCGGAGGTAGATACGATAGTGGCATTTAAGAGGCTTTTAGATAAACACCTGGAAGTCCAGGGAATAGAGGGATATGGATCATGTACAGGCAGGTGAGATCAGTTTAATTTGGCATCATGTTTGGCACAAACATTGTAGGCCGAAGGAACCAGTTCCTGAGCTATACATTTCTATGTTCTATGTTCTAAATTTAGCGTCTTAGGATGGTGACGGTAAGCCTCAGTGGGAGCAGGTAATGTGATCTCTTTCAGTATCCCTGACAGTTTGAAGAGTATGAATATGAACTCTCCACTATTTAGTTATCAATGTTAAAGCTCTAGACAAAATCCTCTGTTTGAATGTAAATTGAAAATTCTCAGACCTGTAATATTTCCCTCTCCTTGCTACAGCTTTGATGAAGATATGCCTGTCAAAGATCTGCAAATCAAACCGACTGTCATAAATTAAGAACAGAAATGTTTTCATGGATCGATCAGTCATTTTTATATCTATTCACAATAATTCATTCTTATATTATTATGATTGCTGCACAAAGTGATTCAGTAAAAATGATAGGTAGATAATATAAGCACACTGATTAATGAATCATAACCAAAATGTTCTGTATTAATACATCAAATGTTAAATGTTACTGAAATTCTTGAGAAAAATGTTTGAACTGCAGAAGACTGAATTTTCTTGTATTGTTCTTTTAACTCTTCAATGAAGGCACACTAATACTATTCTACCCGTTTCTTTGCTTGGATATGTCTATCGTAATTTACTGGATGGTATGGATCAATGCCCTGCCAACTGAAGGGAGTAGCTACAAGGTTTTACTTTCTCATGGGATCTGGGGAAAAAATTATCAGTCAGTTGGCACAAATTTTTACATCTACCCAATCATAATCAGTATGTAACGGTTCATTAAAAATACCATTGGGCGGAACATTACAACAGCTGATAGAGCTGGCGCCTCATAGCGCCAGAGACCCTGACTCGATCCTCACTACAGGTGCTGTCTGTGTGGAGTCTGCATGTTCTCCCTTTGGCCGTGTGGGATTCCTCCGTTTGCCCTGGTTTCTTTCCACATTCCAATGCCACGCGAGTTTACAGGTTAATTGGCCTCTGTGAATTGCCCGCAGTGTGTGGGGAGTGGATGCGAAAGTGTGATAATATATAATCAGTGTGTATGGGTGATCAATGGTTGGTGCAGATTCAGGGGGCCGAATAACCCGTTTCCATGCTGTATCTTTCAATTCAATTCAATTCAGGTCAATTCAATTCAATTCAATTCAACAACAAAAAATTAGATTTGGAGTGGCTAATTCATTATTTCTTTAATAGCAAACCACCTTGAATATTTAAGAGAAAACACCAAATTTATAAAACATAATTTGCTGTCTGAATGATTGTGTGGCGTTAACATTGCATTTGATGCAGTAAATTTAGGCAATGGACAGTTGCACAGTTAAATTCCAAAGTTACCATCCGAGTTTTGCCACTCCTATGGTAGTTTTATGAAAATGAAACCTTGCAGTCTATGTTCACATGGAAATGATTGGAACTTGTGACATATGGAATAAACATGCCACAGATAATAGTGTCTTTAGCCCCTGTCAATTTAACAAAACAATGACATGAATTTCATTGTTCTGGTGCCAGCACATATGACAATTAAACACGCCTGACTTGACTCTTGAACCAGTCAACTGGTTACAATGCCTCGATCTGGACTCATGAGTGCACTTTTTCACATGCAAGTCATGAATAAAAGATATTTAAAGCATGATTCAAAGGTTAGGCGTATTGTTGTGTGGGAAGAAACTGCAAATGCTGGTTTAAACGGAAGATAGACACAAAATGCTGGAGTAACTCAGCGGGACAAGCTGCATTGCTGGAGAGAAGGAATGGGTGACGTTTCGTGTCGAGACCCTTGTATAGTTGTTAGCATACGTCCTAAATCGGGCTGAGAACTTACATCCGCCACTCAGCTGTGCACAGACAACAAGCTCTGGCTGCAACAGTATCACTGTTTGAGACTCCGTTTTCCAGCTTCAATGTCATAAGTTCGGCCATTTTGGTTGCAGCATTCTCAAAATTCACTACCAGTTCAGCAGTGAATATGTCAGGCTTCTTTGCAGTCTTCTTTGTGATTCAAAGGCACTCCACTGAGCAATGAACTGGCAACGAATTGACATCCCTGAAAAGTCAGGATGGTCTGCAGAAACATCTTACAAAACTCATTAATTTGGTGGAAATCCATAATGAATGATTGAACAGTATTTAGTCGGTATGAGGGATCCCGGTGTTTATACTGCTATCTACATTTGCTGGAGGAATTAGTGTTGGCAATGGTCAATGGTTCTTTAGTATCACATGTGCCAACATACTGTGAAACTCTTTTATTTGCACACAGTTCAGTAAAGTATCGCCATACTTGATCATGATTGTCCAAGTGGTGTCGGTTGAGATTTCACCCCAAGATACCTCAAGAGGCACACACATGAGCATCATAACCCGACAAACATTTGGACAAGTTTGGATGGATATGGACCAAACGCAGGCAGCTGGGACATGTTGGCAAGTTGGGCCAAAGGGTCTGATTCCGCACTGTACTACTCTAAGACTATGACTCTATAACCTTACTTCCAGGGAATGTTTCATTGCACAGTTTGCGATCTGCAATTCGCTGAAGAATAGTATCTTCACTGGCTCAGGTTTGCTTCGGTGGCTGTAATGGTGATATATGAGCTGTTCAGGGTAAGACTTGCACCACATACCAGCACTGCTCCCTGCGCTGAAAGCAAGGTGGCCTTGACCGGCAAGATCTCGCCACTGGATTGTGCAAATTATGGTGCGGTGGTTGGGTGACACACATATGCACCAATCCAGCAACAGATCAACCTGCAGCCTGTTTTGTTGAATCCAGCTCCCCCCACCCCCTAACATAGGTATCTGGTCACTGTTACCTTCACCGCTCTCCTGAGAGTCAGCGGTCTCTGCGTGGCTGTAGGAATGTGTCCAATATAAACTGATGCTTGAGTTGAGGGGAGTGGGTGGGTTTCATATTTCTGTTGCTGTATATAAGGGAAGATTTTGTGCATGTCGTACACCTGTGGCCTAGGTTCCACTGTGCCCATTGGCACCACACATAATATCAATTTACATGAATAGCCCAATTTCGATGCAAACAATTGGTGATTTAATAATGTAAAAACATTTTTTTTTTAAGTTTTCCTTCATGGATCTATTTTTTTCAACCTCTTTCTTACCCCAGGCTTTCCTTCCCACTCCACGCTCATCTTTCTGCATCTGATCCGTGCAGTCATTGTAATTTACACCCCCTCCGCACTATTTGTGCTGTTAATTTCCAAGTCTCTCAGTCTGGTACAGAGCAGCTGCTTGTCTTCTTCCCTGGTGTCAGGTTTTACTTACGGTAATGTTATTAGCTCAATTTCAACGTGTACCACCCCCAAACAAAATCATAAAAGCAAACTTCAAGGACACTGTGCCTCAACATATAGAGTCAACACGTTGTGGAAATGGGCCCTTCGGCCCAACTTGCCCACACCAACCAACATGACCCATCTATACTAGTTCCATTTGCTTGTGTTAGCCCCCGTATGCTTCTAAATCTGACCTATCCATGTACCTGTCTAATTGCTTCTTAAACGTTGCGATAGTCGCTGCCTCAACTACCTCTTCCGGCAGCTCATCCCATACACCCACCACCCTTTAAATGAAAAGAATACCCCTCAGGTTCCTATTAAATCTTTCCCCCCTTCACCTTAAACCTATGCCTTGTGGTTCTCGATTTGTTTTCAAATATGGATTTTTAAATCATTTAAAAGTATCAAGTTATTTTTTGCTAAGGCATCAAAATCATTTTGGTTTTCTCACTTTCTCACTTTACAGGTTTCCCATACCACATTGGCAAGGCAATCAGCTGTTGGTTCTCCCTCCACCTTTAGGGTGCCATAATTTGCCTGACAAAGGTGTAAAAACATGAATCTTTCCTGATATTCTGATTCTGTGTATAAAATCATGAGAGAACAAAGAGATGCACAGAGTCTCTTACCCAAAGTAGGTGAATCGAGGACAAGAGAGTTTAAGGTAAAGGGGAAAACATTTAACAGGAATCTGAGGGGGAATTTTCTTCACACAAAGGGTGGTGGGTGTATGGAACTAGCTGCCAGAGGAAGTTGTTGAGGCTGAGACTATCTCAACGTTTAAGAATCAGGTAGACGGGTACATGAATAGGACAGGTTTAGAGGTATATGGACCAAATGCGGGCAGGTGAGACTAGTGTAGATGAGACATGTTGGTTGGTGTGGGCACGTTGGGCCGAAGGGCCTGTTTCCATGCTGTATCACTCTATGAGTCCCTTTTATCTCTTGGGACGCCATCTTGCCATTCCTAAATTTCATGGGCAGTAACAGAACAAAAACTCGGCACTGAACACAGTGGAGTCAATTGAAATCACCTCATATTATTTTGTCTACATCTTTCTCCAAATCAATTCAGTTTGTGAACATCTGCTAACTTTGCTGCCTCTGACTTTGTATTGGCTTATAGTGTCCGATGGAGGAAAAATATTGCAAGTGTTTGCAATTTTTTTTCTGGTATTTATTAATAATGCAATTTCATGTTATTGATAATTGAATGCTGCATTAAACAGATTGTTCCATTTTATTATCCGGGATAATAGCATGCAGGGTAAAGCCCCTGTCCCACTTTCCTGAGTTACTCACAAATTCTCTCGAGTTTTCTCCTTGATTCAAACTCGGAGATGCTCGGGGCTATTTTTTTTACTTGTGGACATTTTTCAACATGCTGAAAAAACATCCCGACTTACCGATGGCTGGCATTACGAACCGCTACGAAATATCTACGGACTCGTACGGACTCCTACGTACTCGCTACGGACATTCTCCGAGTTTGAATCAAGGGGAAAACTCGGGAGAATTCGTGAGTAACTCGGGAAAGTGGGACAGGGGCTTAATATTGCAGAGTCATTGCTGGTAGCACATGGAAACGGGCCCTTCAGCCCACCGTTTTTGCCCATCTACAGGAATCCTACATTACGTCTGATGCATTACCTATACTAAATGTACCTATACCTATACCATTCCATGAATTACCTATACTAAATGTCTCTTAAATGTAGCGATTGTATATAATTCTACTACCCCTAACAATGAGAAAAAGCATCTAAATATATATATCTCTTTTCCAATGGTAAATAATATTTGGTGTTCTAATATGTTTTGAACTGCATTCGTTCTGAATAAATAAACTAATCACAAGAAGAAAATGTTAATTCAAACGACAAAAATAGTTTATTCTGAGATTATACTGCCCAATGCCATCATCTTTTTTATTTGGAAGGGGTGGGCTAATTGCAAATAAAAAGGTTTTCACAGGTCTATTAGACATTTCCTAATAAGGTTCTCAGCTTGTCTGACTTAATTTGCTTTTAGATCCACTGTGGAGAACCTTAAGTAATTTTGCATTGTTAATAAGGGAACGGTTAACATTACCTGCTTCATATTCTGTCTAACCCACCTTCAGTCATTGCTTTGTCATTTTCTTGGTAAAAATGCTTTACAAGGCCAGTTAGCCACTGTAATCATGAGTGAGTCGTAGAATATGTGATTCAAGTATTCATAACATTAAAAGCTGGGTTGAGTTAGTTAATGTAGGACATGCACACACAGAGGCCTCTGTGTAGCTTAAAATTAGCATTGAAAAATGTAATGCATCATTAGGCTGATTTTGATTAAAAGGTAAATGTGATGTTCTTGTCATTTCTATTTACGTCGTGAAAAGTGATTTTTAATCTTGCTCTGACAAGGCAGATAGAATGGGTTAAGGCTTATGTTCCTATTCATTTTATAATGTCAACGCTTATAATATTATCAATGCTACATTTCTCATTAATATTGGTACATATTGAGGGATGTCATATATTTCTCAATTGAGATACACTGATTAGCAAATAGGAAGCTATTTTTTAATATTCCCACATATGTGGGATACCAAAACTGAACGGCAAAACGGAGGAGGAGGACTGGTTCATTTCTAAATCAGCGTCAGCAAGATAATTGTAATATCTCTATTACTATAATGGATAAAATTATCAATTATCAATTGTTGGAAATCGTCAGGTTGAATTTATGTCATATGCATAAGTAGGTACAATGAAAAGGGTTAAGAAGGGTTCCGACTCGAAACGTCACCCATTCCTTATTGCCAGAGATGCTGCCTGTCCTGTTGAATTATTCAGCATTTTGTGTCTCACTGATTTACTTACTTTTTATTACAGACTCGATGTCCAGATAAAAGACAAGACACTACATAGAATAAATTGCATACAAATGCACGATAAATTACATACAAAGCACAGTAAATTACTTACACAATACATGGTTTACAAGAATTTTAAAAAATTGTATCCTACAACAAAACAATTATACCAATGTCTCCACAGGTGGGATTGGTAGCTTGTAGAGCTAAACCTTATGTTTGATAAGGCCAAGATAACTTCATTTTCAGAGTCATTAATCTGGCAAATACATTTATACATAAGATTTCTTAAGACAGTTTGTAAAGTATTGACTCCTGCAGCCACAATCATTTCACTTGCAACTACACCATCTAGGTCTCTTAAATAATATTCTCATGGCTTCATTATAAGCTACTTTAAGTCTCTGTAAGCTTGCTTTCTGTAGTTTGACCATAGGTGTGCAGTATAGAGTGGTGTACAATATGCTCTAAACAGAGACAACTTCACTCCATCTGTACACGCACTAAACTTGCGTAAGAGAATGTTTGCATGTGCATATATCATATGGCGTTGCCTATAAATATCCTCATCATCTGTCATTTGTTCTGTGATAAATTGTCCAAAATATTTTACCTTATTACAGACACTAAGATTATTGTCAGACAATTTAAAATCAAGACATTTTAGACATTTATCCTCTTTGGTTCTGCCGATCATAACAGTAACTGACCAGCATTATATTTAATATCATGTTCCACACCATGCACAGAACATATAGTAAGGTACATCTTAGGTACAATGAAAATCTTGCTTGCAGCAGCATCATAGGCTCATAAACTAAAACAACACACACAATTATTTATTTCAATGGTGCTTTATTTGTCACAGATGCAACTGCACAGTAAAATTCATTGACATATGTTGCACATGCAGGCGCCACAATTTTTGGCGCCACAATTCAAAGTCCAAAGCCCGGTCGGCCCACCCAGAATGTCAGAGCTGTTTTCACGTTCTGACATTCTTCTCCTCTCCTCTCCTCACCATCTTTGTGTCCCAGGGGCACCTCCTTCAGTCCTTGAAGGCGCTGGAGGAATTACAAGTAATAGGTGAACACGGGCAAGGTGATTTTAGATAAGCAGATGATGGACAAAGGCCAAAGGTGAAAAAAATAGATGTGATATAAAACGATTGAAAAGTAACAGATTGGGAAGCCAGAGGAAGGAATGTACTGTAAGTGGAGGGGATTGGGGGAAGAAAGGGGGTGTGTTGGGGGAAAGAAAGAGGGGGCTTCTTAGAGAGTTACCTAACAGCGTTACCTAATTTAGAGAATTGTAGTATGTGGGTTTGTATGTGCCAAAATACAACCTGCTTCTTTCTGACAGGAACAGGCTATCTACCACTTTGCAGACATCAATAAAAGAAGTACATCAGCTCGCTCGCTGTGGCTGCTAGGCTATAGCAACACAGGCTGTGGCTGCCAGGCAGAGGAGAGAACCTGCAGGGGGGGGGAAGCAGCTAGATTTACTCAAAGGGATCACAACGTCCTGGTAATGAAACTCACGCCAGGAAGAAGTGTTAAAGCGAGCTGTACAAAAGACATTGCTCACTCATACAGACACGTGCGCACCTGCGTATACACACACACGTAGGGAGCAACACCAGATGCTGGTTTATACTGACGATAGACACAAAGTGCTGGAGCAACTCAACGATTCTGGAGCATCTCTGGGGAAAAAGGATCGGTGACATTTCGGGTCGAGACCCTTATTCAGACGCTGAGTTGTGTATTGAGTAACCAATGTAACCAATAATAATCGAACAATGGTTCACTACGTGAAATTGATTGTTACCTCAGGTACCTTCTCTGAAATTGATTGTTATCTCAGGTACTTGGTCGACTCCTACAATATTTAAAGGAGGAATTCCTATTAGGCTCAGGAAATTATTAAGATGTATTGTGAGAATGAGCTCAAATTTCAGATCAATGCTGTTACAAACTGCATTTAGACACAAAATGCTGGAGTAACTCAGCAGGTCAGGCAGCACCTTTGAAGAAAAATATTGTGACATTTTGGGTCGAAACCCTTCCTCAGACTAACCTCATCTGACCCAAATCATCACCTATTCTTTTTCTTCAGAGATGCTCTGTGATTCGCTGAGTAACTCCAGCATTGTGTGTCTATCTTCAGTGTATCTTCAAGCATCTGCAGTTCCTTCCCACACGAACTACATATACTACTTTACAAAATAACACAGAAATAGCTGGTGTAACTCAGCAGGTCAGGCAGCATCTCAATCAGCATCAAGAAGTGTGCCTACCTGAAACGTTGCCTATTCATGTTCTTGAGAGGTGCTGCTTGACCCACTGAGCTACTCTGGCACTTTGCATCTTTTTTTCAGCACTACATTGCCTGTTCTTTGGGCTATGATCCATCCCTCTCAGTAATTAATTAAGACTTTAAGTCAATTGTGATTGTTTGCACAGGAAAGTATGATGCAATGAAGTGTTCACATCCAATTATTGTGAAGGAACAATAGGAAATTCTTCCAATGCTCGGCCTTCACGTTGTTTATCTTGAAATGGTCAGTTGCGATTATGAGTTAACATGAACAGTTCCAGTTCTACAAGGGTTTTTAGTTTAGAGATACCATGCGGAACCAGGCACTTCGGTTCACAGAGTCAGCGCCAACCAGTGATCACCCCGTACACCAGCATCATTCTACACATTAGGGAACAATTTGCAATGTTTCACAGATGGCAATTAACCTACAACCCTGTACGTCTTTGGTGTGTGGGAGGAAACGGGAGCACCCAAGAAAACCCACGCAGTCACGGGGAGAACATACAAACTCCGTACAGACAACACCTGTAGTCAGGATTGAACCCAGGACTCTGGCGCTATAAAGCAGCATCTCTACCCCTGCGCCAATGTGTCGCCCTTCTTATTGATGAATGAACTGTAGCTTTCAATAGCATGGCATGTTAACCTCTTTGTGCAACTCAGTAAGGGAGCAAAAGGTCAGACAGGAATGCAGGGTTGAGATTAGCTTATTAAATGGTTGAGGAAATTTGAGGGGCTTCGTGTCCAACTAATACTTCTGATTCATATGATCAAATGTATGTTTAAATATCGTAATGCACGTTACTCTCAGCTGCAGATGGCACGAATGTGAATAGCTATCAATTATCTTGAGCATGTTGCTTTTTGTTTTTAACTGACAGCGTGATTATAAACTAGCCATCATATCTGTATTCCTATTTCTGAACATCTGTAAACTCTCCATGAAAACCCTTTGTCATGATGGCAGTCCTCTACACGCAATTCCTAGAGCAAAATAAATGCCCTTCCTTTTTCAAAATAATTTATTTCATAGTTTGTTCCTAAATACATGTTACCTGTCAAAGATCAATGTGCTGCACAGCATTCCAGATGTAACCTTCCTTTCACAAATGCATAAACATCTCCACACATCCAGAAGAGGTATAAATAATGTATAAACATTAACTTAGAGGATTGTTACACAACATTAATATTATTGCGAGTTTCAATTATCATTACTTCTTCCTCCTCCTCCACTGTTCCATTGCTCCTGTTACATCTGTTGTCGGATATTGCATCTTAATAGGTTAATATGATTGAAGGCTACTTAATATTTTGATGTTTTGACATGATAATTGGCTTAAAAGTAAGCAAATACAATGGTGTGGTTATATAACTCTTGAGTCTGAGAAGCTCTTGATTCTGCCGTCTTATATTGAACCAGACCAAGTGGGACCCGTCGGGTTCTAGCTTCACACGGGAGGGCTGGTCCCCAACGCAATATTCCTCCTCTCCACCAATTCCAATACACACACACACACAGACTCACACACACACATGCGCGCACACACACACATGCGCGCACACACACTCACACACCCTCCACCACACACACATACTCACACACACTCACATACACACTCACTCACATAAACATTGACACACTCAGATACACTCACACACACACTCACACAGACCTACACATACACTCTCACACACATATATTCACATACACACACACCTGTACACACACACACACACATACAGACTCACACACACTGGCTCACACACCATATATATGACAGTAAACTTTCTTGAATCTACTCACATGGCTGAGAGCGGCCTCTCCACTGTGGGCCTTCCGCAGTCAGCGGCACTTCCGCAATCAGCGTGACCTCTGCACTCACTGGAAATTGCGCAGTCAGCGTGACCTGCCCACTAAGCGGAAGTCACTAAATGAGCGGGACTTTTCGACTAAACAGTCGGGCATAATAAAGCATTTATTCCTTCCAAACACAGTCATACGTAATAAAGCATTTATTCCTTCCAAACACAGTTGAAGCTAATAAAATGTTTTTCTGTGTCTTGTGTGGGGGGTTAAGGGGAAACCCGCTTTGGTCGTCTCCTCAACGGAGAGGCGACTTTACCCATGTCGACCCCCCTGTGGCCTAACCTCGAGGATCAGTGTGGCCTTTCACGGAGACGAGCCCGGGATTTCAGCTGCAGGTGCAGCATGGACTCTCGGTGTCAAGCGGGGCTTGCTGGAGCGGAGCGCTCCGTTCGCTGGCCCGCGGCAGCCTGAAGCCACGGTCTGCGGAGCTCCAGCTGCTGCTGCATCCTGGGCCTGGAATCCCTCGCTGGGGACCCGGGAGAAGAGCTCCGACCGCCGGCCAACTCCTACCGCGGGCGTGGCGTGGAATTTCCAACAGTAGCGGGGTCCCTCGCCAGGGACCCCTGGAGAGGAGCTCCGACCGCCGGCCCTGCAGTCTGCGGTGCTTCTGGCTGCGAGGCGAGGACTTTAAATCTTCGACCGCCGGCCTGCGGCCTACACCAACCTGAAGCCGCAGTCCCTGGTGGGGAGGACTTACCTGGACTTTACCTTGCCTACTCATCTGGATGCCCAAGGGTTGAGGTCCCGATCATGGGGGAACATGAAGCCAAATTTTGAGCCTTCCGCTGCAGTGATGAATGTTGTGGTGGATGTTTATGTTAAATTTTTATTGTGTTATTGCGTGTTCTTTTTTATTGTACCGCTGCTGGCAAATTAATTTCACTTAATTTTATAGTCCTGCACCCCCCCCCCCCCCAGGAAAGGGCGTTACCTTCATTGCAGTGATTGTCAGGCGTGAGGACCAATCAGCTGATCTCAAGGTTTTTTAAACACTCATAACTTTATTAAATCCTCGGGGCTGGCTCAGCAGAGGGCTGTAAGATGGCCAAAAATGACAGCAATACAGGGTAGCATTTTTTTTCCTCTAAAATCAATATACAGTGCAGACAGGAAGTGGTCAAGATGAGGCTTTTAATTATATAGATGAGATACGTTGTTATATTGGATACATGATCATGGGTTGACAGATTCTTCACAATGCTTTGCAGCTGCAATTTATAGCAGCAAGAAGCAAATGAAATTATCTGTAGATCAAATCCTGGAGAGATTCCAAATGGCAGCAGATGTTTTGCTGAAATTCTCACCTACCCTTAGTGTTGTTCTGTAATACTGGTGGGAATGTTCTGCAAACAATGCCTGTTAGGTCTGATTCAGGTGCAGGACTTCCTAATTTGTTTGATGTCTTTTGTTTTCTATCTTTTACTTCCCTGTTGCTTTTGGGACTACTTTGAAACATTTCTCCAAGGATATGAAGCACTGTTATATCTCGTCTAAGTAATTATATATTATGCAATGTTGTTGAGCTGTTGGCAACATCACGGTCACATTTGAGCCTGTTATTACTTGACATGTATAAATCATGAGAGGAATAGATCGGGGAGATGCACAGTATCTCTTGCCCAGAGTAGGGGAATCGAGCACCAGAGGACATACTGTAGCTTCAAGGTGAAGCGGAAAAGATTTAATAGAAATCTGAGGGATAACTTTTTCACGCATGAATCTTCTTTGCACTCTCGCCATCTTAAATTATATCAGGGAAGCTCACTGATATCTTGTACAACTGTAACACAACATCCAAATTTCGACACTCAGGTCCCTGACTGACGAAGGATGGCTTGCCAAAAGCCTTCTTCACCACCCTGTCTATCTGCGATGCCACATTTAGGAAACTATGTACTTGTACTCCAAAATCGCTTTGTTCTACAGCACTTACCAGGGCCCAAGCACTCACTGTGAACGCCTGCCCCGTTTGGCTCTAAAATACAACACCTCACTTCTCTGAATTTAACTACTTATGACTGTACTACAAACATTTCACTGTTCTGCATTCTTTCTTGTATTGATTGTTGTGTCTATCATTGCCCACATTACTGTTTACTTTACAAGCTTCATGTAAACAAGGAATTCATTGCATCGTGGTGTATATGAGAAAACTAATATAATCTACAAATTGCTTCAGAAAAGCAGCCAAATAATCAAGGACCATTTATACCCTAGTCATTCCCTCTTCCCCCCCTCTCCTCTTAGGAAGGAAATACAGAAGCTTGAAGGTACATACCCCAAGATTCAAGATATTTAAGAAGGAACTGCAGATGCTGGAAAATCGAAGGTAGACAAAAATGCTGGAGAAACTCAGCCTCAATCTGAAGAAGGGTCTCTATTTCCTTCGCACCATAGATGCTGCCTCACCCGCTAAGTCTCTCCAGCATTTTTGTCTACCTACAAGATTCAAGATATCTTGTTTTCCACTGTTAACATACTACTGAACGGTCTTCTCATAAGCTAAGTCTCAATTTACCAACTTACCTCACTGTGGCTCTTGTACTACACTTTCTCGGTAGCTACAATGTTGTAACTCTAGATTCTGCATTATGCTACTTTATTTATGTGTATTACTTATGTATGACTTGATTGTACTCATGATTTGAATATGTAGCACAAACCAAGTTTTTCCATTGCATCTTGCAACATATGACAATAACAAACTAATATTTTAACAAAAATTCTACAGGCTGCAGTAAAGCTGTTTATTTTATCCTTCACATTAAGTTTATAATATTTCTGAAGATGAATAAAGCTTCAATAATACATAGAAACACACATTTTTGACATTTACAAATACATTCAAGGTGTAGAGAATATTCTGAAGAGATGATACATGACTAGGATTACATAATACATCACACATGATCATAGTTTAAGCACATGCAACAAAGCTGACTAAATTTGAAGTAATATTTTCCATGAGGCATTATAAACAAAACATACGCTGGTCTTATGGCATAAATTCACAATTCTTGCGCAGACACCATAAAAAAAACCTGCTCTTTAGAACAAATGGCCTTTTAAAAAAGTGCTCAATCAAGTTAAAACATTCACCGAATGCAAATGTGACTTGAACAAATTTTCAAAAATTCTATTGCTCACAGTATCAATCAAGTCCATAGGAAACCGCAGATTCCAGCATTGAAACTTTTGGATTTGCCATTATTTGGTTTAAATCATTAAACATCATAAATGGAGAGATTTGTCTAATGCAACCTTTTCCCATATTATACAGCTATCAATTTTTAAAATTACATATATAGATTAAAAACAGATAGGAACGTACCTATTACATCCAAATACACGTTGAATTGTACATTGTAAGCAAATCTATTCAAAACAAAGCATAATCATGTTTAAAGCACCAAAGCTTGATTGTACAATTTGACTGGATTAGGAAAATGAATCAATTTCATTACTGTTATAAAACAGCATATTCCTGCCAATCTCAGAATTTCTGCTTTAAATGTGGCTGAAAGTTCTGCAGAATCTTCAAAAACTAATATTCTTTGCACTTTTCTATCTGCATTTACACATCTTAATGATATAATACAAAAAAAAAATTGCCCACAGATTTTTAACCTCAGCTTCTCAGATTTCTTTAAACTGGTCCAATGCATAGATATTTCTCATGTGCCATCCAGATTAATACAAAACAGTCAACTAAAAAAAGGTTTCAAAAGAATAAAAACTTGCCAAATGTGCATTAAAACAGAATACGCATTGAGTAATGTATGCCATATCATTATTTATAAGTCTTGATTTGCAGCTTATATTCTAGGTTTTTAAACTTGGGGCATAATAGAATTCAAAGAGATGCAAAAAAATTGGCCATTAATAATGTGCACTTCATGAAAGGTTTATGCATCAGAAGCAGATTTTCTATAATATATTCTAATGTAAAATAACTGCAGTGACTTTTTGTTTAACAGTGCCAGAATGAATATACTATCTGATGTAAATACACATGGGCCAACCAGACCTGTAGTATAGTACTATTTTATACTGTATTTTTTTTTAAGAAATAGTATTTTTAAGTGAATGTTCTGTGGTACAATGACTCAAAATGTTTTTATTTCTCTAAAAGGGAAGTGTTTTAATTCAACGTGGAGAATTATTGTGTGGAAGGATGGAAAAAAATGCTCTCTCTAGTAAACATTCATATGTTTTGGATCCTCGGGTTTTTCTTACTCATGTGTCAATTGCTAAAATATATATAGTGCTATTTTGTAGGTATAATTCAAATAAGAAGAATTTTTGAATTTTTGATAGCAGTAATGTTGTTCTGTATGGGCATTATCTGCAATTGATTTTGGAGATATTTCATCCTGGACATCTCGCATTTCTTTGGAAAGTTATCTGATTTATGTATTTAACTTGTTTATATTCATTGGATGGGACTGGCTTGGGATTTTATTTTGGTGTGCTGGACACACTGCACCGCTTCTGCATTTGCTGAAGACATGGTCCTTGTGAGTGGCTCTCACAGGGGCATGTCAAAAAAACCTCAAGGTCCAAGACAACCTCTGTTGGACGAGCCTCAAGATTAATCTCAATAAAACTGCCAACTTTTATAGGACATCCAAAACCAAAAAAGGTCCTTTATTAATGCCTTCGATAACTGGTCTTTTAACAAACGGAATATTAGTTTTATTAAATTTGGAGATTGGGAGAAGTACCTGGGCACCAGAATAGACTCCTGGGTTGGTTGCTCTCCAGCGATCTGGAGTGACAAACTGGGGGAATGTAGGAACAGCCTTCTGCAAGTTGGGCTCCATCCTTTACAGAAGGTTGAACTTTTTAAAAACCTATTTTATCCCTCTTTTTTTTAAAATATCACCTTACTTTTATACGAGGCCTCCCAAAATGGTTTAGTTGGGCTAGATAATGTTAGTAGACATTTTCTAAAGTTCCTACACCTGTCTACTTCTACCGATAATGGTATGTTATGCACTAGGGGTAGGATCCCCAAGCCTGAGATACAAATCCCACTACCCATCATGAAGTACTACTCTGATTTCAAGAGCGCTAGTGACCAAATGGTGGGATTGACTTGAGCTTGTGGGAATTGACATGGACAGGGAAATTTTAAAGATTAGGAAACTCTGCTGTCGCACGGCAGTAAGCTTCCTTGAAGACACCGTTAGACACAGTTTTAGCCAGGATATCACCAGAAGTAATAGAAGTCTTCTATTTTAAAATTGACCCCCAGGCTAATAGGGTGTTCACCTCGAGGTGTATTTCTCCCTGAATCAGTCCCTGCTCATTACCTCCCTCAAATTGACCCTGCGTGGAACATGCTGCCCATTTATACTCCATGCGTATATGCTCCATATACATGCTGCATGCGTATGAGATGCCGGCCGACTTGGGAGACCCTCAGACACATCTCAAGTAGAAGTGGTTTTTGCTAAGAATCAGAGGATCGTCCATCACAATAAGATAGTTCTCGACCTATTAGAGGAAAATGGCCAGCTCCGAATACATGAATCCCCAATGCCATCTTAGTAAAGTGCTGCGCTTGACAATGTCTCGGTACAGTTTGAGGATAACTCAGGCTTGCTGGGTCCAGTTTTCTTGGAGAAGGTGAACAGAGGAGAAAGTCAAGGAAACATACAATTGCCACTGTTGCCTTGTTTGGTTTCATCGTTGATGCGAGGGGGTCATGGTTCCCCTGAGAATCAGAAGGTTTGACCCAGATGATTAGGAATGCTTTAATTAGAACCATTAACACCCGAGCGTTTTTATGGACAATTGATTTGTTTACTTCTTAGGTAATATTTCAGTTTCTTTTGTTACTTCCTCACACTCAGTTTTAATATTGTTATAATAACGCAGTTAGCTGATCTGGCTATTCCCTGAATAACATGCATCAAGTAACATTGTTGTATAACAGCCTTACTTGTATGATCTGGCCCAGGCTCTCATGGGTGATTCTCTAACTGGTGTATTCAGTTTCTTTGTATTTTTTTAACCGTCCCCGCAGTTTTCGATCACTTAGACGAAAAATGGAAATACTCGGAAAGGGAGGCATACTGCTGCATTACTAAATAGCAGAATGCCTCGTCAATTAATTAAGGATGCGCATGAATGGATAAACAAAATTGCCACTGTCCCTACCTATTATATAGTGAAACCACAGCCAAGGGCACAGGCTTGGCAGAATCAGTGGGGATAGACGACCCTGTTGAGTTTGATTCCAGTCTAGCACTGTGAAGAGACTTGGAGAATAATGGTAGGTCCTCCAGATTATGGTACACACATTTATATAATCAATTTGATTATACTTACTTAATAGTTGTGCAAAATACTAAATACCAGCAATCTAGATGGAATTCTATGTACCAAAAGTGAATAAAATCAACCTATTTCACATATAGTTTTGAATAGCAATATCAATATACTTCAATGCTCAATATGGATGCATGAACAGATTAGAAATGAAAATTAACAAGAAATATGTGTTACATTTTTATGTTTGGAATGCTGCAGAACAAAAATTAAAAGGCGTTCTAATTAACAAATTGTGTAAATACATTTACGTATCACAGATTCATCGATAAAATCCATTCTTTTACTGAATTATCTATTTTAACTATTGTAGTCATGACTACACTTTCATAGTTGTGAATGTTGGCAATAATTTTCAACGCAAATATTAAGTTCTTAAATACACCCTTGGCCTGACTCTTGCATGTTTAGACATTATACATTTAAAGGACTAGAACATCACAGTGAACACCAGTTCAGCAGGCCCTAAAAATTAACTTGACTCATCAACTAATTTATTTAGATTCGGTGAAAGTACTCGACAAACACCATTTTGAAAAATATTAAATCAATGGAAAATATGTATGCTTTGTTATGTTTCCTTGAGGTATCTTAAACAGAAGCAGCAATTAATAAACACAAAGGTCTGGAAACTTCATTTCGTAGACCGGGATGGAATGGTATTGAACATGGCCCGCTGTTACACTCATGGATCCCGAAGGGCTTGGAGGTGGCCTGCTGGAGAAGAGGCTAAATCAGATTATTGACTTTCTTCCATCTTTGGAAAAAATAGTCATTTTAAAACATTTAGAATGAATAACACAATAGGTCACCGTACTTAAATGGCAAATAGTATTATTAAAGAAAAGTTATTTTAAATTAATTTTATTAATAAAATTGTATTTAAATAGGCATATCAAGTGTGGAAGATGTCCAATTATCCTGTTGAAGAGGTGTTCTCCTGACAATCTTGCAACCGTGGTAGCTGATGCACAGCTTTGAATACACAGGATCCCAAAGATTAATTCTACCTCCAAGTCATTAAAGTTATTTTAATTCCATTTTCTGATATGGAACGTGCTAGATTCAAATGAACATTCTGCAAATTGAAATGTAGTTGCACTTTGTCTAATTTAATTCAATATATTTTATTCTCTTCCCCTCTCCCTACATAGCGTGTTCAGATATTTAAAAGTAGTCTGAAGAAGGGTCTCGACCCGAAACGTCGCCCATCTCCTTCGCTCCTTAGATGCTGCTGCACCCGCTGAGTTTCTCCAGCTTTTTGTGTAACCCACGCCAAAACATTATTTTGTTATGCAAAAGGTTTTACTTTGGAGAGAATACTTCCATTTATCCAATCACACTTTTCAAATTATGCTCAATTTTACTAAAGAGGTTTTATATTTTTGCATAACTTTGTTCTCATAGGATAATGGTGACTTGCTTCTACTGAGGTTTTCTGGTTTCTGAGGTGGCTGATGAGGCTAATGTGAGACAAGTAGTAGAGGGTTGCTGGAGTGAAATGGAGGGCATTCTGATGTGCTTCTTCCACCATTTATACTCAATGTCATGCTCCCAACATTTGTATGAGCTACTCAGGCCCACCTCAAATACTCCTCCTCTATTTTCTGTGAGATTATGGGTCAGAAATTCCCCACGAGTTGTTTAGGATGATGCACTTTTTCCGAGGTTGCTTTGGGAACTTGATACAATAATTTCCTCTTTCAACTGATAATTTCTTGCTGATATAGGATTGGGACAGCCTGCCTGTTTCGCGTGCCTGATGTTGGATGTGCTAATGATGTGGTTTTTCCATCAGAACCACCTGACTGTAATTAGGATTAAATCTGGGGATGTTAGGTCAGGAAAGCGTACTGATATTGGTTTACTTTTTCTGCCTATGATTTAGGAAGATTTCGTGTAGAGTTATTGGTGGTCAAGATTTAACTCATATTCTATGTCACTCCTTGGCAGGCCGAATGGCATGTTTTGTTCTAATAGAACTATTACTCTACGAATACTGTAGTCAGACAGCATATATATATATAAATAATTTTTATTTAAGAAGGAACAGCAAATGCTGGAAAAATTGAAGTTCGACAAAAATGCTGGAGAAACTCAGTGGGTGAGGCAGCATTTATCGAGCGAAGGAATAGGTGATGTTTTGGGTCGAGACCCTTCTTCAGACTGATGTGGGGGTGGGGGAGGGGCGTGAAGAAAAAAGGAAGAGGCGGAGACAGTGGGCTGTGGGAGAGCTGGGAAGGGGAGGGGAAGGAGGGGGAAAGCATGGACTATCTGAAATTGGAGAAGTCAATGTTCATACTGCTGGGGTGTAAACTAGCCAAGCAAAATATGAGGTGCTGCTCCTCCAATTAGCGGTGGGACTCACTCTGGCCATGGAGGAGGCCCAGGACAGAAAGGTCAGATTCGGAATGGGAGGGGGAGTTGAAGTGCTGTTAATGCGAACTGAGCGGAGGTGTTGGGCGAAGTGATCACCAAGCCTGCGCTTGGTCTCACTGATGTAGAGCAGTTGGCACCTAGAACAGCGGATGCAATACGAGGTGGAGGAGGTGCAGGTGAACCTCTGCCTCACCTGGAAAGACTGCTTGGGTCGTTGGATGGAGTCGAGGGGGGAGATAAAGTGACAAGTGTAGCATTTCCTGCGGTTGCAAGGGAAAGTACCTGGGGGGGGGTTGGTTTGGGTGGGAAGGGACGAATTAACCAGGGAGTACGGAGGGAGCGGTCTCTGCAGAAAGCCGAAAGGGGAGGAGATGGGAAGATGTGGCCAGTGGTGGATCCCGTTGGAGGTGGCGAAAATGTTGAAGGATTATCTGTCGTATGGGGCAGCTGGTAGGATGGAAGGTGAGGACAAGGAGGAAAGAGAACATGTCCCAAAGAAAGAGGACATCTCCGATGCTCGGGTTTGGAACACCTCATCCTGGGTGCAGATGCGGCGTAGTCGGAGGAATTAGGAGTAGGGGATAGAGTAGAAGATAAATAATTTATGCTCATTTTCAGGATACATGAGAGTTCTGTTTGCCAAAGAGTAACAGAGGAACAATGAACAAATTGCTGGACACATAGCATTCTATTTATTGGAAATGGTAGAGGATAGAGTTGTGCAACTTTTGAATTCATGGTGAGATCTATGGAACACAATCAGCTTGATTGAAGATATCCAATAATCTCTTTCCTGTTTTGTCTTGTAAATCTTATAGGTTTACCAAGAATATCAAAGGTGTATAAAAAGATCAAATTTTAGACATGCAATAAATTGATTGCAAAGAGATAACTGTAGCTACGTCACATTCGTTGTCCATGATTTTTTTTACACTGGTCATTAACCACTACTTGGAATGTGTTGTCTAATTTAGTCTTGGATAGCAAGCTGTTGAATGTGAAACTTTAAAAGTTGAGGAATTAAATTCTATTCACTGGTGGGGTAAATTCACATTATTTTCATAATTGTTTTAACATTTGGCCTCATTTAAAAGGCTTGAAAATGTATTTTCAATGTAACGTATCAAAATTTAGAAACTGTTTTGATTGTGATGAATGATTTCTTATTGGTATGTGCGGAAACCAATTTCAACACTTCTTCTGGTAAAGTTAAAGACTAATAACAGAAGGTAGTTAAATATGCAAGTTAACATTCTTTAGTTGCTGTGTAATAATTGTATACACATTTTATTGTACTTTACTAGATACTAGTTAGCTATTATAAAATTAAATAAATTTAAACATTTTTATTAAACCAGAAGCACTCACCTTATTGTCAATTCAAATATCTCTGCAAGCTTGTCATGGAGGTGGTTTGACTGGAAGAGAGGTAAATAAGACGTTGTGGGAAATAAACCAAAGACAAACTGATATAATATAAAATTATCTATTTTTTAAACTAGTTATAACCATATAACCATATAACAATTACAGCACGGAAACAGGCCATCTCGGCCCTTCAAGTCCGTGCCGAACAACTTTTTTCCCTTAGTCCCACCTGCTTGCACTCATACCATAACCCTCCATACCCTTCTCATCCATATGCCTATCCAATTTATTTTTAAATGATACCAACGAACCTGCCGCCACCACTTCCACTGGAAGCTCATTCCACACCGCTACCACTCTCTGAGTAAAGAAGTTCCCCCTCATGTTACCCCTAAACCTCTGTCCCTTAATTCTAAAGTCATGTCCTCTTGTTTGAACCTTCCCTATTCTCAAAGGGAAAAGCTTGTCCACATTAACTCTGTCTATCCCTCTCATCATTTTAAAGACCTCTATCAAGTCACCCCTTAACCTTCTGCGCTCCAGAGAATAAAGATCTAACTTATTCAACCTATCTATGTAACTTAGCTGTTGAAACCCAGGCAACATTCTAGTAAATCTCCTCTGTACCCTCTCTATTTTGTTGACATCCTTCCTATAATTGGGCGACCAAAATTGTACACCATACTCCAGATTTGGTCTCACCAACGTCTTGTACAATTTTAACATTACATCCCAGCTTCTATACTCAATGCTCTGATTTATAAAGGCTAGCATACCAAAAGCTTTCTTTACCACCCTATCTATATGAGATTCTACCTTCAAGGAACTATGCACGGTTATTCCCAGATCCCTCTGTTCAACTGTATTCTTCAATTCCCTACCGTTTACCATGTACGTCCTATTTTGATTTGTCCTGCCAAGGTGTAGCACCTCACATTTATCAGCATTAAACTCCATCTGCCATCTTTCAGCCCATTTTTCCAACTGGCCTAAATCACTCTGTAGACTTTGGAAATCCTCTTCATTATCCACAACACCCCCTATCTTGGTATCATCTGCATACTTACTAATCCCATTTACCACCCCTTCATCCAGATCATTGATGTACATGACAAACAACAAAGGACCCAACACAGATCCCTGAGGCACCCCACTAGTCACCTGCCTCCAACCCGACAAACAGCCATCCACCATTACCCTCTGGCTTCTCCCATTCAGCCACTGTTGAATCCATCTTGCTATTCCTGCATTTATACCCAACAGTTGAACCTTCTTAACCAACCTTCCATGAGGAACCTTGTCAAAGGCCTTACTAAAGTCCATATAGACAACATCCACTGCTTTACCCTCGTCAATTTCCCTAGTAACCTCTTCAAAAAATTCAAGAAGATTAGTCAAACATGACCTTCCAGGCATAAATCCATGTTGACTGTTCCTAATTAGACCCTCTTTATCCAGATACTTATATATATTATCTCTAAGTATCTTTTCCATTAATTTGCCCACCACTGAAGTCAAACTAACCGGTCTATAATTGCTAGGTTTACTTTTAGAACCCTTTTTAAACAATGGAACAACATGCGCAGTACGCCAATCCTCGGGGACTATTCCAGTTTCTAATGACATTTGAAATATTTCTGTCATAGCCCCGGCTATTTCTACACTAACTTCCCTCAATGTCCTAGGGAATATCCTGTCAGGACCTGGAGACTTATCCACTTTTATATTTTTCAAAAGTGCCAGTACTTCTTTTACTTTGAAACTCATAGTATCCATAGCTACTCTACTAGTTTCCCTTACCTCACATAATTCAATATCCTTCTCCTTGGTGAATACCGAAGAAAAGAAATTGTTCAATATCTCCCCCATCTCTTTTGGCTCTGCAGATAGCTGTCCACTCGGTCTCTCCAATGGACCAATTTTATCCCTTGTTATCCTTTTGCTATTAACATAGCTGTAGAAACCCTTTGGATTTACTTTCACCTTACTTGCCAAAGCAACCTCATATCTTCTTTTAGCTTTTCTAATTTCTTTCTTTAGATTCTTTTTACATTCCTTATACTCCTCAAGCACATTATTTACTTCATGCTGCCTATAATTATTGTAGATCTCCCTCTTTTTCCGAACAAGATGTCCAATTTCTCTTGAAAACCAGGGCTCTTTCCAATTTTTACTGGTTCCTTTCAACCGAACAGGAACATAAAGATTTTGTACTCTTAAAATTTCCCCTTTAAATGTCCTCCATTTCTCCTCTACATCTTTCCCATAAAACAAAATGTCCCAGTTCACTCCTTTTAAATCATCTCGCATCTTGTGAAAGTTAGCCTTTCTCCAATCAAAAATCTCAACCCTAGGCCCAGTTCTGTCCTTCTCCATAATTATATTGAAACTAATGGTATTGTGATCACTGGACCCGAAGTGCTCCCCTACGCATACCTCCACCACCTGCCCCGTCTCATTTCCTAACAGGAGGTCCAGCACTGCCCCTCCTCTAGTAGGCACCTCTATGTATTGCTGCAAAAAACTATCCTGCACACATTTTACAAACTCCAAACCATCCAGCCCATTTACAGAATGTGTTTCCCAGTCTATGTGTGGAAAGTTGAAATCTCCCACAATCCCACCTAGTTACTAGTTAAGCTTTAAGACTAGCCCTCTAATAAGTGTTTGACCAGATTTTCTATAAATAGCTGAATAAATCATGTTGAATATCATGGCAAAGAGAATTTTGGTACTTATTCACAAGCACATGATTCTTTGCGCTCAGATGTTAATTAAAATGTATCAAAATATTTCAATGCCAGCATACCCCAAAATGAACAATGTGCCCTCCTCAACAACCTGTACCCTCACAAAGAACGTTTTCAGTTGGAAAGAGAGTGGATGGCACTGTGGCGCAGCGGTAGAGTTGCTGCTTTACAATGCACGATCCCCGGGTTTGTTTATGGGTTCTGTCTGCACGGAGTATGTACGTTCTGGTGACCGTTCTCCGGGTTTTCACCGGGTGCTCCTATTTCCTCCCACACTCCAAAGATGTACAGGTTTGTAGGTTAATAGGCTTCTGTAAAAGGTTGCAAATTGCTCCTAGTGTGTAGGATGATGGTAGTGTACGGGGTGATCGCTGGTCGGCATAGACTCGGTGGGCTGAAGGGCCTGTCTACATGCTGTAGAATCTAAAGAAGAAATGCAATAAACAGAGCAGATATGTTAAATACACCATTGCTTGATCTAACCTTGGATTCACATTGAGCTGCAATCTCCTCAAATGGTGCCTTCTGGAACTTCTCAATTATTTGGCGGCGCTTCTCCCTTTCTTGTTCTTCAAGATTTTGGCTATCTGAAATGACGAATTCCAATTCATAAAAATGACAAGATAATACTGAATCCATTAAAATAAGTGCCCACAAACTTTGACACAAATGCATGGCACGTATTCACATGACATGATCATCAGAGCCAGCCTGTAAAACGCATTCAATAACTGCTAGTCTGGATCGCTCAAAGTTTATTCCATATTCCAATTCTCTCCACCCCCAACCCTGTCACGTTATGCTATGACTTGCTTTACCACGAAACACATACCAATAGCTTTCTTTAGCGTTTCAAAGGTGATTTCTTCAACTATCTTAGCCTGTGGAAATAAAAGGAACACTTCTGTAGATCTTGCACCAAACCATACACCACTTTAAGAAAGACACGAAGGCCACAGATGAGGTTAGCCAGCAGGATTCCAGGGACAAGTGACTTTAGTTATGCAGATACACTGGAGAATCACAGTGCATTAACAACAAGGGTGGAAGCCATTTGATCAATCTTGCCTCTAACAGTTCTTAAGTAGGAGCAATCTTGCTAATTCCACTGGCAGCAGACATATTAGCTAATTTCAAATACTTTCTTCTTTCCAGAACATATCAAATCTCCATTTGAATGTCAAAAATGAATGCCCTCCATTACTTCGCCCTCAACCTGGATTCCATCTCTCGAGAGATGCTGCCTGTTCCGCTGAGTTACTCCAGTATTTTGTGTCTATCTTTGGTTTAAACCAGCATCTGCAGTTCCTTCACACCCTGTTCACACTAATTCTGTTATCCAACGTTTTCATCCACTCCCTGCACACTAGGGGCAATTTACAGAGGCCAATTAACTTACAAACCCGCACGTCTTTGGGATGTGGGAGGAAACCAGAGCACCCGGAAGAAATCAATGTGGTCATAGGGAGAACGTACAAAAGGCCAGGATCGAACAGCGGGTCTATGAGGCAATGGCTCTACCAGCTACGCCACTGTGCAACCCCGCTTCAGATATCCAGCTTGCAACTATTGCCTCTGCTGCACTCCTCTTTGTCACTACATGCTTCTGTCATGGAACATTATTTTTAAGAATTTGTTGTAGAAATGGTCACCAAGCTATTACCTGATGACTTAGTCATACAGCTAGTATGACTAAGAGATAGTGGTGCAGTGATCAGTTGCTGCCTTACAGTGACATCGATCCACATTTGATCTTGACTGCGTGCCGTCTGTATGTTCTTCCTGTGACCGCGTGGGTTTTCTCCCGGTGCTCCAGTTTCCTCCCACACTCCAAAGACATACAGGTCTGTCGGGTAATTGCCTTCTGTAAAATTGTAAATTGTCCCTAACGTGTAGGATAGTGATAGTGTATGGGGATTGCTGGTCTGCTTGTTCCAAGTGGGCTGAATGGCCTGTTCTGTGGTCTATCTCTAAACTAAAGGTAAATATTATGGAAGTGTAGGACGGCAAGTGTTAGCAGCCCAAATTGATTTATTTCATGGGCACCACTGATGTAATGGCAGACTGGGAATTGACAGCCCCCTGTGTGGTTAGAATTTAACAATTCTGGCATTCCACAAATGTCAATAAAACTATTACCCCTGCACATTAGAGACTCTTTAATAAAATACTTCATAATGTAATTACATTTTTAACAAATACCTAAAAATATAGTTCCAACAAAATCATTCATTTTTAGAGAGAGGTTGTTCAGTTTGTTGATGGGGTGAAAGAAATATACAGGAAACGTATTTACGTTTCAGAGAAGAGTTCATTCATAACAGCACAAATGTTAGAAAATTAGGAACAATATTACACGTAGGAAAGAAATGTTTACTATACCTTGTCCTGCTGAACATTGACACCAAGGAGGTCAACTTGGATTGACACTGTGTCAACAATGCTTTTTCTTCTGGACAGCCTATCTTCATCTGAAACAAAATATGGGCAATATAAATCAAAGTACATAGTACTTAAACCATTTACTAAAACATATAGATATATTGTAACGTAGCTTTTAAGAACATGCTGCAGTATCTAACCTTGCCATCGTCTCATTTCATAAAGTATCACAGGCCCATTTTAGGACAAGGGAAGTGTTATCTTAATTTGGTGCAAAATGTCTAGTAAAATGCATCAATAAAGTAGGCAGTACAAATCTTTCTGGTCAAGGGCCGCCAATCTGAAATACATTCTTTCACGCCCATTCTGACCTCCACCACCAAACTAATTTTGTATCCAGCTCGCTAGCATCCATTGTGGATAGTAATATGAACTTTGCAAGAACAAATTTATGCAAGTCGAACAGGTATAACGCAGAGGTTGCCAGTAATTGGAGTTTAACGCACCTCACTCAACTGAGATAGTCATCAACCAGGAGGTACAATTATTGCACACAGCCCCATGTACATCCACCCATAACCTTAACTTACATTATCCATGGAGACCAAATGTTGTGCAGCACTATATGCTCTCTCAGATTTGATTAAGAAACAAAACCCACTATTTGACAATACTTAAAAATTGTCTGCACTTGGAAGCTGGTAATACACATTCGATGGAACGACAATATTGTTAATTTGTGTCAAGCTACTTGTATGCCAGCTACCTAACCTTTAGTACTTGGTCAATACCGAGAACAAAGCTACCTGCTCATAAACATTTAATTATTCGTTGGGATCAGGTCTTGATTTCCTTTTAGTCCATTAGTCCATCGGCGAGTTAGGGCCAAAGTCTGACTAACTTGGTCAAATCAAATTTGAAGGTGAAGTTTAATGAAAATGTAGGGGAGGTATTTGGTAACATCTCTGCCCACTGTGCAAGGAAAGCGTTAGCACTGTAGTTTGGGCATTAGGATTATTAGCAGGCCTATTATTTTGTTGAAGAACTGTTGAGTTTCAAGTTTTTTTTATAAGGTTGCAACTAAATGATTGTGTTGATTTTCCATTCCTTTCATACAATGGGTAATAGAAAGCCTGTAAGTAGTTTAGATGATTAGATGAAAGCCATTAAAATGAAAAGGGTCAAGATATTTGGGATGTTTTACTCTAGAAAATTAATTTCTTTCAGGATATTTGATTGTGACATTTAAAATATGGCATACTAGAGAGTATTTATTTGTGGATATATATTAATCTAATTATATAACCATTGGACATGGGTACAATATACTAAAGCACAATAATGGTAGATGAAAGGTTGGCAGAAAGAGATTAACTATTTAAACTCACAGCTCAAACCAATGCTAATGAAATAAGTCTATTGTTTCTGACTGTGGATGACAGGCAAAATAAAATGGAAAATGTTTGAAACACTCAGATCTGACAGCATCCGAGGAGAGGAAAACAGAGTTAATGCTTGGGTTTAATAATCTTAGAGTCAGGAACAAATGTAGATAAACAACTTCAAAATTGCAGAGAAAGTAGGGAGAAGAGCAACTAAGTGATATGGTCTTTAATGGGGTGGAAGGCTGCAGTGATTACATGCTAAAAGGGATGATAATGTAACTAAAATCTAGAGATGTAAATGTAGTAAGTATCTCAGTAATGGAGAGTGAATGCTCGAAATGTTTCATAGAAATGCTGGAAATACTCACCAATTGAAATTGGTGAATTAAATGTTGACTTTGGAACATCAAAAAAATGAGGTTGACTCCTTATCCTTTAATCTAGGCAGTATTGATAAAGAAAAATCCCCAAACACCTGTCTGACAGATCAGAAACACTCTTCAGGAGTCAGGTGTGGATTTGTCATTGACCGCTGTCTGTAGCAGACTTCATGAACAGTAATACAGAGGCTATACTGCAAGATGCAAACCACTGGTTAGCTGCAAAAATTGGATGGCCAGGTTACAGTTTGCCAAGAAGCACTTAAAAGAGCATATAATTCTTTCTATTACAAATCTCAAATTCTGGAGTACAGAGGCAAATAAATAAAAGATGGTTCTTTGTCCCAAACATTATAACCATATAACCATATAACAATTACAGCACACAAACAGGCCTTCTTGGCCCTTCCAGTCCGTGCCGACCATTTATTTTCCCCTAGTCCCATCTACCTGCACTGAGACCATACCCCTCCATTCCCTTCCCGTCCATATACCCTATCCATTTTACTTTTATGGAGGGCACTGCATAAATTAAGTTACCAGTCATTTATAAATCAGGTGCTTAGATATTTAATTCAAGGTCAGATAATCTTTGGAATTCTCTAAGCCATAGAGTGGTAAAGGTCAGGTCACGAGACATCTTAATGGTGGAGAAGAATTGAGTGTAATAGGAAACTGATACAGAGCAGAATTGAGACCAGCATAGATCAGCCATGATCATATTAAATGCCAGAGCAGGATGGAGGGGCCTACTCCAGTGATCTACTCATGCCCCAATTTCCCCACATTTTTGTATTGCCTTGCGTTGTTTTAATTTTAAAAGACTTTCTCTCTCCCGAATGTCCTCCAGGAAATCGTTTCAAAACAAGGGTTTAGCCATTTGGAACTGAGATGGAAAGACATTGCTTCAGAGGGGCACACATTTTTGCAATTCATGTGCCAAGGAAGTACAGACATTATATATATTCAGTGCAGGGATTGGCATTCTCTTTTGAAATGAAAACCATTAAGGGATTTAAAGTTAGTTTAGAAAAGTGACACTGAGGCAAGAGATCAGCCAAGGTATTAATGTATAACCAAGATTTGCTTCTATTTCTTATATTCCTGCAGCATAGCTCCCACTTTCCAGAGATTAACTTGCAAACCTTTGCCTGCCAATGCACATACAAGGACAAAGCAAACAGAAACATCCAAACTGTTCCTCGTATGGTTTAACCAGTCAATTGCATCAGCTTCATTTATTAAGTTGCAACATCCTTGCAATAAACTTATTTGCAGCTTCGATAATAGGAAAATTAAAAAATCAGTTTAGTTTCAGTTTAGTTTATTGTCACATGTACTGGGGTACAGTGAAAAGCTTTTGTTGCATGCTACCCAGTCAGCAGAAAGACAAACCATAGAGATAATATTTAGTTAGTATGCAGAAAAATGGAATGTATTGTAATCATGTATTGTCTTACTGTAGCGGCACCTAGTGGTTAAACTGTGTATGCAGAATCCTCGTCATAGGTCGAGATTGTCATGTGACAGGGTTCGTTCGCGGGCTTTTCAGTAGCTAGTGTTCTTCACGACGACAAGAGCTAAAAACGTTTTCTCTCGACCAAGTGCTCATACAGTACAAGTGTTGTTTTGACAATAAAAACCATTTTGCTCTACCTGCTTGGTCTCGCTACAATAGGTGACCCCATCGATCCGAACCTTTTTCGGGTCCGCTATTATGGACGCAGCCACTAACCTCGATACCAACCCTGCCCAGCAAAACACAGTTTCTCTAAAGCTGCCCGTTTTCTGGACGGCACAACCTCATGTATGGTTCCAGCACATTGAGGACCAATTCCAGGTTCGACACATTATCGCCGATTCAACTAAATATTTCTACGTGGTCGGTGCTGGACCAAGTAACCGCCGGTCGTTTAATTCCTCATCTTCAAAAACTGCCAGCCGACGGCAGGTACTAGGGCCTCAAAGCACTGCAGCTGCATAATTTTGGGCTTAGCCGCCGCGATCGGGCCTCCAGGATCCTGCACATGGAAGGCAGCGGTGACCGCAAGCCGTCAGTACTGATGAGCGAAATGCTCTCACTGATGGACGGTCAGCAGCCTTGTTTTCACTTTGAGCAGGTGTTCCTCGAACAGATGCCGGACGACATCTGCCTGCTCCTCACGGGTAGCGACTTCACTGACCCCCCTGCAACTAGCCGAAAGAGCAGACTAGCAGTGGGAAGCCAAGTAGCAAGATGGTGCTTCCATCAGCTGGGTGTCTACATTCTGCGATGGCCTCATTGGCCGTTTCCACCTTCCACTGATAACACAGTGACGCAACCGGCAGCAGCGGATATTAGTAAGCGTCTGTGGTGTTACTACCACCAACGCTGGGGTGTGGAGGCCGGCTGATGCCGTTCTCCCTGCTCGCATCCGGGAAAAGCACCAGCCGATCGCCAATAGAGGCCATCGCGGTCGGCCAGAAACATCGCTTCTACGTCTGGGACTGTCGTTCCGGGCTCCGATTCCTTGTTGGGAGCAGAGATCAGCATAATACCCCCGTCCGGAGTCGACACCCGTTCCGGTAAGCGAGGCCCTGCCCTGACCGCCATCAGGGGCGGCCCTGTACGGACTTATGGGGTCCGTACAGTTTTCCTTGTTTTTGGCTCCTGCCGTTTCACATGGCCGTTCACCATCATCGACATCTCACAACGGTTGTTAGGCGCTGATTTCCTACGGGCCCACTCCCTGTTGATAGATGTCCAATCCGAGACCCACCAACCCACCTCTTGCGGCCTGCGGTCCCCACCATCCCACACCTCGCCTCGGTGTCGTTCGCGGACAACGTGTATGCACAAATTCTGGCTTTCCCGATATCCTGACCCCTCCGTTCAAATCGGCCAAAGTCAATCACGCGTCGTACACCACTTTCCCACCACTCCATGCATGGGTACGTGGGCTCCCACCTGCCAAGCTCCAGCTTGCCAAGGAGGAACTCCAGCAAATGGAAGGGATGGGTATTGTGCGGCGCTCCGACAGCTCATGGGCCTCCCCACTCCATATGGTCCGGCGGCTAGAGACCATGCGGGGACTAACGACGCCTCAACAACACTACGACAGCCGATCCCTACCCCATCCCTCACACATAGGATTTCATGGCGCCTTTGAATGGGGCAAAATACTTTTCCAAAATTGATCTGGAGCTTGGTTACCACCAGATACCTGTCCACCCAGATGACGTGCCCAGGACTGCCATTATCACCCCTTTCGGACTATTCGAATGGCTGAGAATGTCTTTTGGCCTCAAAAATGCCGCCAAGCCTTTTAGCGGCTTATGGACATAGTCGGCCAAGGGTTGGATTTCTTTATTCATCTATCTCGATGACATTCTGGTTGCCAGTCACTCACATCAAGAGCACTGTGCGCACCTCTGGTTGCTGTGCTAGCGCCTCAGTGACCATGGCCTCGACATTAATCCAACCCAGCACCAGTTTGTAGGTATGTTACAAAACTTACCTTGAGCAGCGCTGCAGTTCTGCTGCTCCCCGTGTGCGCGACTTTGGTGCCTTTCAGAGGGGGGCGGGCTTAAAGTGCCGTTTTTCCACAGGCAGGGAAAATCGATCCATGTCGGGCGATTTCGTTGCGGAAGAAAAATCGCTACGACATTTCATGAATGAAGGTATTTTTAAATTACTCTAAATTATTTATTAACTAGAGTAATTTAAAAAACACCTTCAAAAGCCGTGAGCGCCGACAACCGGAAGGATTTTGCGTAGGGGAGAAAAAAAGGTAAATAGCTTATTTTTATATTAAAAGTTGGTTTTTCGGGAGGCTTTAATAACATTTTCATGTTGCGAAATGGGGTCCAAAAAAAGGTATGAACAAACAGTATTTTTCCTCCCGACTTCACCGCTAACCGCAACGTTCCAATCCACCGCATTCCACTAAAACCCACCCGCTAGTTGATTTAAATGGCCATTAATTTACAGGAATCAAACACTAAATTCCTTCCATTTGGCTCAGAAATTCATGAAAATGAGATTTTAAAATTATGTTATATTGTGGATTATTGTGTGAATGTTATTTGGACACTTAGGCAATTTAAAAAAAGTTTATCTTTTCTTAGGAAATGGATAGATGTTTAGATCTACTCATTGAATTTTGTAATTAGCTACAATTACATAACTAACTAATTATATGCTTTAATTTCAGGTCATCCAAGTAAGATTGTTTCATATTTGTTTCAGAATGCTTCAATCTATAATAACTGAAAATGTCATTGAGTTCTCTTAATTTTTAAGAAAGTTATGGGCTTTTAACTGTTCCAGATCACAGCTTTTGAGTTAAGTCAATTGAAAGGCAATGGGGAACAAGATGCTAATTTCCGAGTATGAAAATGGCCATAACTTTCTTAATACTGAAGATATGAAAGTGAATTAGGTGTCAAATTAAACTTATTTTTATGCTTTATCTGATGGGATAAATTGCAGACTTGATTTTTAAAATCCCAAAATTTTGTAACATTGCTACAGTTTGGCCTCGATTCGATTACCTTTCTTGGCCACCATGTCACACAACAGGGTGCAACCCCGCTCCCCATCAAGGTGGAGGCTATTCGACAGTTTCCCTGGCCAGCCACAGTTAAAGGTCTCCAGGAGTTCGTTGGTATGATAAACATTTACCATCGTTACGTACAAGCAGCGGCCCAGATTATGCAACGTTTGTTTCAGTATCTGGCAAACAAACAGCGAGACCTGGTGTGGAATGCGTTCGACGGCGCTGGTAAAAATAACTATGCTCATCCATCCGTGGGCCAATGGCCCTACGGCTCTCACTGTGGACTCTTCTGACACCGCTGTCGGGGGGGAGTCCACAAACAATTAATTGACAGTCGCTGGCAGCCTCTTGCCTTTTTCTGCCGAAACCTGCGCCCTCCAGAGAGAAATTACTGCACGTCCGATCGCGGGCTCCTGGGCCTCTACCTGGCTGTCCGTCATTGCCATTATTTCCTGGAGGGAGACCCGTCACAGCTTTTACAGGCCACTTTTACATCCCTGGTCCGCACGATAACAGCGACATTTGGCCTCCATTTCTTAGTATACCACCTGTATCCAACATGTGGCGGGTAAGAACAACCAGGTCGCTGATGCCTTCCCGCCCTGCCATTAATGCCGCTCTGACTTCAGCTCCGGGAATCAAATATTCTGGCATGGTCGCTGCGCAACGGGATGACGACGAGATGCTAACATATCGCACCGCATTTTCGGGTTTGATACTGGAGGACGTCCCGTTTGGATCCACTGGCATTACCGTCCTCTGTGATGTCTCCACGATTCAACCGTGACCCATTGTCCTTACGATTTGGCGACGTTGTTTTTTCGATTCAGTCCACGGATTAGCCCACCCTTCTATCCGGACAACTGCAGCGCTGGTGGAGGCTAAATTCGTATGGCACGGCCTACGTAAGCAAGTCGGTTACTGGGCCAGGGCATGCGTCCCCTGCCAAACCTCCAAAGTCCAATGTCACGTGTGAGCACCTCTGCAGGATTTTGCTGTCCCACAACACCGTTTCGAACACATCCACATCGATCTTGTGGGCCCCCTACCGCCGTCCTGAGGTGTCACCCAACTGCTCATCATAGTGGACCGGTTCACACGGTGGCCCGAGGCCGTTTTACTCGCTGACACTTCAGCCGCGATTTGTGCACATGGCCTCACAGCCCACTGGGTTGCTCGTTTCGGTGTTCCAGCGGACATCTCATTGGACCGGGCTGCCCAGTTCACCTCTGCGCTGTGGTCGGCCGTGGCCCAACTGCTCGGCGCTTACCTGTACCACACCATGGCGTACCACCCTCAGTCTAACAGCCTGGTGAAACGTTTCCACCGGCACCTGAAGTCCTCCTTGAAGGCACGGCTCACAGGCCCCGATTGGTTGGACGAATTGCCTTGGGCTTTGCTGGGGATCCGCACGGCATGTAAAGAAGATTTGGCCACGTCGTACGCCGAGTTAGTGTATGGCTCCCCGCTTAAAGTACCCGGCAATTTCATTCCAGCGGCGCGTGGGCAGCAGGAACCCCCTTCATCGTGCTAGTGCGCCTTCATGAGCAGGTGGGCAAGCTTGCCCTTGTTCGTGGGCCAGCCTCGCCATAGAGGTCGTCCTCTGACCCTCCTGCACCCACCTTTGCCTGTTGTGCCTTTGTTCACTGGTCCTGTGTCCACATGGTCAGGCCGCCTTATTCGGACTCCCGCTCATTTTCTTTCCTCAGGTTCGAGGGGGGGGGAAGAGGGGTCATTTAGCGGCACCTAGTGGTTAAACTGCGTATGCAGAACCTTTGTCATAGGTCAGGACTGTCACGTCACAGGGTTCGTTCACGGGCTTTTCCTCTCAAGTGCTCGTGTGGTTCAAGTGTTGTGCCAGGCTCTGCTCTCCCAGCCTGACGATACATTTCTGATGTGACATTTCCTGAAGAGCAGAGAATTGTCCCCTCCATCCTGGCAACATTTCCATCAAACCACATACTCAGCATTAGGTGGTAGACAAAAATGCTGGAGAAACTCAGCGGGTGAGGCAGCATCTGTGGAGCGAAGGAAATAGGCAACGTTTCGGATTGAGACCTTCTTGAAACGTTGTTTATTTCCTTCGCTCCATAGATGCTGCCTCACCCGCTGAGTTTCTCCAGCATTTTTGTCAACGTTCGATTTTCCAGCATCTGCAGTTCCTTCTTAAACACTCAACAATAGATCGCCACTTTTGCATGCCATATGTGTCCAAATAGCTGCAACAATTTGATTCTGTTCTGTACCTTTTTCATACCCTTAGTTTCCCCCTCCCCAGAGTCTGCTGAAGGGTCTCGGCCAGAAACATCACACGTTCCTTTTCACCAGAGATGCTGCATGTCCCTCTGAGTTGTTCCAGCATTTTGTGTCTATCTTCAGTTTAACACCGCATCTGCACACCACTATCATATCTCTCTCCACCACCACTTTTAAGTCAGTGGGTGGTGAATCTCTGAAATTCTTTGCCACAAAAGTCTGTGGAGACCAAGTCAATGGATATTTTTAAGGCAGAGATAGATAAATTCTTGATTAGTACGGATGTCAAGGGTTATGGGGAGAAGGCAGGAAAATAGGTTAGGAGGGAAGGATAGATCCGCCATTATTGAATGGCATAGTAGACGATGGGCCGAATGGCCTAAATCTACTTCTATCACTTATGACCTTATAAATCGAAATGCTGGTTCACCAAAAACTGACAATGCTGGAGTAACTCGGCATCCTTGGATAATATTTAGTTACTTGTTCTGAGTGGCGCCAGCAATGGCTACCTCGCCAACAGTCTGTCTATCCCTTCCTTCTCTGTGTCTGTTTTGTATGTGTTCAATGTATGTTTTTTAGTGCTCTTTAGCTTGTTTTGTGTGGGGTGTGGTGGCGGGGCGCCAAACGTGGGAGTCTGCGAGACTAACATCGCGGAGCCTGCGGTCTCTGGTAGAGCCTGACATCGGTGACTCCAAGCCGCAGGAGTTTTGACCGTCCCGACACAAAGTTTCGATCGCCCCGACACGGGCTTCGACTGCCGGCTGCGGATGGTTCGAGCCATGGTGGTGGATGTTTATGTTTACTTTTATGTAGCTGTGTATCTTGTTGCTGTTTTTAGTATTGCTGTATGGTAATCTGAATTCCACTGTATCTTAATTGGTACATGTGATAGTAAACTGACCTTGAAACCTTGAATACTCGACAAGCACAATGGAATATGGCATATATCACCACTATAAACTCGTGACACAATGTATGGCTTTGCTCTGAATAAACCTTGGTTCTGAAGCATGGAAGACTGAGTACCCAGCTCAGGCAGAAATTCCTTTTCCTAGAATATATAACTGATGGACTTGTCCATTACTTGAGTTTAAGTGATGCAGATGCAGAATTTCAAGATGAACAAGTTCCAAAATTGAGTTAACCTATTTACTTAATTATTGATACAATCATTAGCTGAATTCTGCAATAACTTACCTTAGATAGCTTTTACCTTTCAGCAATTTCAAGAAAATGCATTGATCAGTTTAAGATATTTTGCATTGTGTAATATTTGTCTTCAGACATCACAAGAGCCTGTGATTCATACACAATTTATAAGAGGCAAGTAAGCTAAAGTGATATGGCACGCCTATGCATTTTGCTTTGAAATCAGCAGCAGCACTTCTTACGGGTGTTTAGCTCATGTCTATCTATGAACTAGAGCAAGGCAGCAATAATTTGGTGAAATAGAGTTTATGCTGGGATGCATCCATGCTTTTGTTTTTGAAAAACATGATGCGGCTCCTACTAAGCTAATGTTTACCTCTCGATTTCCGCCTGCAATTATATCTGGGCTTTCCTGAAGTGGGAAGCTGCTTGAGGACTAGGCATAGGAGACAAATTAAAGAGAAAAGTGAAGGTAGGTGTAAAGTTTATGAAATAACGTTAATATTTGTATTTTTGAATGAACCATAGCAATATCACCCTCAAGTATGGGCAATGTACATAATCACATGGATTAAAAAATGCATTTTAAATAGTGACAATTCTGATTTTAACCGTACTTTATGGGCAAATAAAATTAAGCTAAATGTTCATTTGCTTGTTTAAAATAGTTTCCACTTCCATGTTCACATGCCATTATTAGTTAGCAGTATTTGAACAGCAATAAAATTAAAAAATATTGATTATGATACGCCTACAAACTTTAAAAGGAAATTTCCGACTTAATTATACTTTATGCAATGATTCTAGAAAGGCAAGGAGCCCCAAAAGATACAAAGTGTTTATCTGTCACTTAATGACAGAAGCTGGGCATATCAACTAAATATTATTTGCTGGACTAATCAAGGCAATGAGCAACGTTTTTGAAAATATGGTAACTCTGCAAATCTGGAACAAAAAGTAAAAATGTCAGATGCAGCAAGTAAAACTGGAGCAGAAAATATAAATCTGTGGAGAGAGAAGTAGAGTGAAAATTTCAGGTTGATGACCCTTGGTCATTACACATCATTACAAGAAAGACTGGATAGACTCGGCATGTACTCGCTAGAATTTAGAAGATTGAGGGGGGATCTTATAGAAACTTACAAAATTCTTAAGGGGTTGGACAGGCTAGATGCAAGAAGATGGTTCTCGATGTTGGGGAAGTCCAGAACAAGGGGTCACAATTTAAGGATAAGTCTTTTAGGACCGAGATGAGAAAAACATTTTTCACACAGAGTGGTGAATCTCTGGAATTCTCTGCCACAGAAGGTAATTGGGGCCAGTTCATTGGCTATGTTTAAGAGGGAGTTAGATGTGGCCCTTGTGGCTAAGGGGATCAGGAGGTATGGAGAGTAGGCAGGTATGGGATACTGAGTTGGATGATCAGCCATGATCATATTGAATGGCGGTGCAGGCTCGAAGGGCCGAATGGCCTACTCCTGCACCCATTTTCTATGTTTCTATGTTTCTACAGGAATAGCGATAAAACGTGTGTACAATTTGCGGAGTGAGGAAGGGGTCGAGGTTGAGTGGACATTGATTCTAGCGAATTGGTTGAGCCCAGAGTTTTTAACCATGCTGCAACTTACCGATACTTGATTTTTCAGCATGGAAATCTTATACCTCCACCATTAAGTTAAGAGGGCATTCTGCAATGCAGCAGTTTGATAAGGCTCATGTGCAATGTTCACGGACCAAGCTCTATCCGTAAAAACCTTTGATGTTCAGCTGAGCTGTGGCTATTAAAGCCTTTTATCATTTCGGAACGTGTAACCGTTGGAAACACTGGGCTTATCTTAGCCTCACTTCAATCTCACATCAATTTTCTTCTATTGAGGTCAAGAGTTATCTACGTCATTGCCAACATTGTGCAGACTTTCAAAACAAGTTACAAATATAAATGTGAAGCAAAATGCCCACGTTATAACTCTCAAGACAAAGAATGTGGCAGGAACTAGCAACCATATAAACAATTGACCACAACTTCTGATTTCACCATATTTAAAGAAATAATAAGATTGTAAACAGCTACCCTGTGAACTGCTAACCACTCCTAAAAAATGCAGGCTACACCCGCAGATAAGTAATTGTCTAGACTTCTTCCGATAATACATGCAACCTGCTTGCAAGTTCAATTTGTTTCTGCAAGGTGTCAAATAAATCATCCATAAATCAACCTTTTTTTGCCAAAGGCAAAGATATACTTGATGAATTTAGCTGTTTTGTTTGAAAAAAATCTTTGTTAGAGATCAAAGCAAACATGCGTTTCTGGCCTTGATTATCATAAAGACAGATACTACAGATTATAACACATACACTTACCTGTAGGTTGGGGAACATAAGGCACAGACAGCCTGTCTACACTGTAGCCACTGCCAGCCAGTGCATCAGCAATCTTGTTTTGCGAAAAAAAACAGCTTTTGTCCTGCGTCTCCAAGGACTTAGGCAATCTAAATAGATAGAAATTATAGAGAAAGATCATACAAAACTCCACAAATGCACAACCAGTAATCCAATTACTTTTTCATAGAATTGAAATCCACAGTGCTAAATCATTGCAAAATTCACGAAATCTGAATTATGCAATAAATGTGCCAGAAAAACTATTGAAATATCATCTGCCCATATTTGAAATGTTGCCAGATCTGCAACATTTACAGCCTGGAAGCCTTGGAAAATGGTCATCATGCAATGAGGACACAGTGGCACAGCTGGTAGAGCTGCTGCTTCACAACACATGGGACCGACCGGGGTTCGATCCCAACTTCAAAAGTCCTTCCAAAAATGTGCGGGTTTGTAGGTTAATTGGCTTCTGCAAATTGCCCTCCCTAGTGTGTGGGGAGTGGTTGAGAAAGTGAGACAACATAGAACTAGTGTAAAGAGGTGATCAATGGTCAGTGTGGAGGGCTGAAGGGCCTGTTTCCATGTTGTATCTCTAAACTAAACTAATTTGGTATGGATCCTTGATGCCCCCTTGGTCAGAGATAATATAGACTACAGTTAGGTCTAGCATTTGGCATGGTTCCACCATTTAAATTACCAAACCTTTCTTGCTTGGTCCTTTCTTGCCACACCCTTGCCCCCATCACCTTCCACCCCCTTGCCAACCACCCATTTGCAGAAACAATATTAAAATTGGTAATCTTGGACCTCATCCATCAGCTGAATGAAGAACAAAATATATGAGAATAAGTTTGGGCATGAAGGAATAAATAGTGTCTACAATAAAATAAATGAATAGCTGTTGAAGAAGTTAAATGGTATTTTATACAAAATAATTCATGAACTCAATCTGGGGGCTGATAAAAACAAATCTCTTTGCAAGGTGGCAACCTCATTATTCCCCAATGAAATGAACTCCAATTGACACTAGGGCACACACATACTCTGTTGACAGTGCCTCTTGCAAATAAACAATGGGAATAATTACAACCATTTTGAATAATAGTACCTAATATGCTATTTCTTTCCCATACCCAACAACAAATTGGCTAGCAGGATGAAGACATAGCTGTTAATACAAAATGAGTAAAACAAAATGTACAAAGAGCTGGAATTAGATAAGCACAGAAATGTTAGTGCGTTGCAGGGTTGGAGGAGATTTGTGCAAGGAAATAGATGGGAAACTGTGAGGGGTGACAGAATCAGGAGATGTAGAATCAGTATGGATAGAATTGAAGACTTGTAAGGTAAAAATACCATAATGGGAGTTATCTACAGGCGCCCAAACAGTAGTCTGGATATAGGGTGCAAGTTGAATCAAGAGTTAAAATTGGCATGTTGCAAAGGTAATGCTACGGTGGTTATAAGAGATTTCAACATGCAGGTAGACTGGGAACATCAGGTTGGTACTGGACCCCAAGAAAAGGAGTTTTTGGAGTGCCTTCGAGATGGATTGAGCAGTTTGTACTGGAGCCTACCAGGGAGAAGGCAATTCTGGATTTAGTGTTGTGTAATGAACCAGATTTGAAAAGGGGACTCAAGGTAAAGGAGCCATTAAGTGGTGGTGACCATAATATGATGTTTTAATCTAAAATTTAAGAAGGGAAAATTGGAAGTGTCAGTATTACAGTTGAGCAAAGGGGACTATGGAGGCATGAGGGAGGAGCTGGCCAAAGTTGACTGGAAAGGGAACCGAGCAGTGATGACAGTGGAACAACAAAGGAAGGCATTTCTGGAATACAGAAGGTGCAGGATCAATTCATTCCAAAGAGAAAGAAAGATTCTACGAGGAGTAAGATGCGGCCGTGGCTGACAAAGGAAGTCTAGGACATATAAAAATAAAAGATAAGTAAATCATAACAAAGATGAGCAGGAAGCCAGAAGATTGGTAAACTTTTAAAGAGCAACAGAAAATAACTAAAAAGGCAATACAGGGAGAAAAGATGAGGTACGAAGGTGCGCTAGCCAAGAATATAAAGGAGGATAGTAAAAACTTCTTTAGGTATGTGAAGAGGGAAAAAATAGTTAAGACAAATGTGGGCCCCTTGAAGACAGAAACAGGTTAATTTATTATGGGGAACAAGGAAATGGCAAACGAGTTGAACAGGTACTTGGATCTATCTTCACTAAGGAAGACACAAACAATATCCCAGATGTACTGGTGGCCAGAGGACCTTGGGTGACAGTGGAAGTGAAGGAAATTCACATTAGGCAGCAAATGGTGTTGGTCAGACTGATGGGACTAATGGCTTATAAATCCCCGGGGCCTGATGGTTGCATCCCAAGGTACTTAAGGAAGTGGCTCTCAAAATCACGGACACATTGGTCATCATTTTCCAATGTTCTATAGATTCAGGAACAGTTCCTGTGGATTGGAGGGTAGCTAATGTTATCCCACTTTTTAAGTAAGGAGGGAGAGTGAAAACAGGGAATTGTAGACCAGATAGCCTCACATCGGTGGTGGGGAAGATGCTGGAGTCAATTATAGAAGATGAAATAGCGCACATTTGGACAGCAGTAACAGGATCGGTCCGAGGATTTACGAAGGGGAAATCATGCTTGACAAATCTTCTGGAATTTTTTGAGGATGTAACTAGGAAAGTGGACAAGGTAGAGCCAGTGGATGTGGTGTACCTGGACTTTCAGAAAGCCTTTGATAAGTGTACGCTTGGATTTTGTCTGATAGAGCACGTAGGTTGAGCCCAAACACACTAGAGTAACATTTCCTGGCTTTGACCTTATCATAATCACTTCAATTTTGTTTCCTCCTTTACCCTTTCTTTGTATCTTAAAGTTATTGTTTCTACATATTTTTTAATTCCAGTAGAAACTGGAATTTTCTAGTTCCACAAAAAATTGTTTTCGTATTCCACAAAACATTGTTTATCTGACTTTACAAATGTTATCTGATGCACGTAGCATTTCTGTTGTACACAAATAGTCTGTCTAAACTTTAATTGGAAACAACTGACAACCTCTTTAAATATCACAAAACAGTGATTCAGGGCTGAGTGCCACAATATAACAGCAAGTACAAAAGGTATATATCAATATGGCCAGGTGGACTGAAATGCCCATTTCTGTGCTGTATAATTCTATGACTCCATAAACTTGTTTTCATCAAAGATAGACACACAGTGCTGGAGAAACTCAGCAGGTCAAACAGTATCTCTGGAGACCAGTCTGACCCACTGAGTTGCTCCAGCACTTTGTATCTATCTTCGGTATAAACCAGCATCTGCAGTTCCTTCCTACACACTTGTTTTGATCATCTTTGTTGCCCAGAGAAGAAATCTGCAGTTTTTAAAATCTCAAACTGGCCTCTAGTTTTTTTTTTGCCTATGCAATGATGTAGCTGCTGGAGCATGGAAATAACATAATCCTTAATTTCAATATTTCTGTATGAGAAATTCTTGTACATCTATCATCTTTAATTCACATAATTCCAACGGGATCTGAAGGATTGTTTACATATAAAACTTCATGCCAACTTTAGTGATTAGTTTCTTTTTCATGATACTCATCCAAAACTATGCACAAGCAGTGATATTAATGTATTCTTCTCCATGAGCTTCTTAACTTTAGAATCAACTTAAATGCAGAATTTAATACCGATATGCAAATAGATCAGATTAATTTGCTACACCACAGGCATTTATTAGATCAAAATAAACATAAATTAAGTTAATTTCTAAGGAATAACCACATGCACATACTTTTCTCTGGAGAGATTTTCTGGCAGAAGATACGGCGCTTCTTTGCTTCTTACTTCAATCACCTTTAAGAGAAAATCATGGTTATATAATATTAATGTTGGACATTTCAACAAAGCTCATTCCAGATCCCTGGATATCTGGTCCAGCAATTTAACTCCCATACACTTGAACCACGTATGAACATGGAAACTCAATGCTTGTTTTGAGCGTTGGTCACTGTAGTATCCGTCAAGATGGAGCAGTTACTTTTTAATGAAGCCACAATTAAAAGGAGTGCAAATAAATCAGGCATTTCCAGGGATGGAACAAATTACACTAATAAGGAGCGAAGGAAAAGTTGACGTTTCGGGTTGAGACCGTTCTTCTGACTGAAGAAGGGTCTCAACCTGAAACGTCACCTTTCCCTTCGCTCCATAGATGTTGCCTCACCCACTGAGTTTCTCCAGCATTTTTATCTACCTTTGATTTTTCCAGCATCTGCAGTTCCTTCTTAAACACTAATAAGGAGGGTCAGGGACAAGGAAGAATTTGAAAGCACATGCAAGAACTTTAAAATCAAGCAGTCTCTTAACTTGGGAAGTATGCAAGGCAACAGACAGTGGTGTGAAGAGCAAATGGAATATGGTGTAAGAAAAGAGGCAGTAAGGATTCTGACTATTCAAGTTCACAGAGGATAAAATGAGAGAGAAAGCCGAGTGCGTGCTGGAAAAATACAATTTAGAGATTAGTAGGGAGGGGAATTTTCAGAACTAGATGAAAATAGATAGCCTGTTTTGGCATTGATGTGGTTGGGAAGCTCAACTCAGGGTTAAGTCTGTGGCTTGGTCTGTGGAAGGGACCAAAGACAATGGTTTGATCTTTCCAATGCTCAGTTGATGAAATGTTACAGAACTTGGCTTAGCAGACATTCCGTAGGAAGCAAAGCTCTTTACTACCAAACAGTAGTTGTGCATGTGTATGCTGGAAAAGCCAATGTTCATAGCTATTTCAGTTCAAGATCTGCATTTCAAAAGGCCAAAGCATACTTTCCAGCTTATCTTTACACAAGTGGACCTCAAAAAGTGTTTTAAAAGTTCAACTGATGTTTTTTTGAGCATGAAAGTTAGTGATTTAAAATATCTCCCTCTCTACCAATGCTACCTGAACTGCGGAATTCAGTTCCAATATTTAGTTTTGGAGATGGTGTGGAAATACTCTTCAGCCCACGGGTCCGCGCTGAGCAATGATCACCCGCACACTAGTACTATGATATGCCAGTTTTGCTTCCTACACACTCGCGGCAATTTATGTAAGCTAATTAACCTACAGACCTGCATATCTTTGGAATGTGGGAGGAAACTGGAGCACCCGGAGAAAAAAACCCCACCGGAGAAAACCCAGTCACAGGGAGAACGTACAAACTCTGTACTGACAGCACCCATATACAGAATCAAACCCGGGTCTCTGCCACTGTAAGACAGCAACTCTATCGCTGCATCTCTGCGCAGTCTCTATTTGTGTTTACATTTCTCCTCTGCTCCAAATCAGCACCTAAAACTGTAATTGGATCTTGGTTATATTATTGCATCCAAGGAACAGATTTAAAATAACTCTCAACTACATTCAAGTAGTTTTCCTATTTGTGAGGAACTTAAAATTGTGGTTAGCCAGATTGAGAGAAGAGAACCCTAGATGCATTTTAACTACTCCAAGTTTACACCACTGGACAAGGAGCATGACATTTTCACTCCCAATCCTACTGACATTACTCAACTACAAACAATCTGGAGGAAGAACTTAGCAGACCAAGCACCAACTGTTGGGTGGGGGAATTGCTAATATTTTAGGTCAAAAGCCCATATCAGGACTGAGTGGCGATAGCAAGTATAAAGAGAGTGAGAGTGGCAAGACAGGACCCAGAGGTGATTGAGGCGAAATGAACAATGGTGGAGCCAGCAGGTAGGAGGCATGGAATTCTGAGGCGGGTGATGATAGATGGGAGGCAGACTAAACGGAAAAAAAAGGTCGACGGAGCCAGATGCAGAGGGAGGAGGCGGAGGAGAGGGTGAAGATGGAGACAGCACATGAACGGTGATAAGCAGAAACACAACGGTTACCAATGCTGGAATCTGATAAGAAAGGAAAGTAATAATGGGAAAGACAGATGGAGCCTCAAGGGAGTAGAGGGTAAATCCTCTGGGCGACACATGTGGAAGCAAGTAAATGGAACGGGGAGGGGGGAGAGGAAAGGCAAGAAACACAAATTGATAATGTTGCTCCAGATTCCAGCATTCACAGTTTCTATGTGCTCATAACTATCTATATTCCTATAACCTTCCATTACACCAACATCTACTTCAGAATTTGGCTATCGATAATCAACAAACGCATCATTCATTTTAAAATATTTTCATCCATTGTAGCTAATAGCTCATCTGAACACTGCACAGTCTGCTGACATATTCAAGCATCCATTCTTTATATGACCCGAGAAAGTATTTAGAACAAAACTACCTACCTTATTTACATGCTGACAAAAAGCTGGCACTGCGATCATCTGACTCAGGAAGCTTAAATACCCAGCCACAAGAGCCTGAATAGCACAGCGGTTGTAAGTGGGCAAATTATCTTCATTGGTCAGAGCCAAATCCTATTAAGATAATTAGAAAATGGAAAGTTAGAAAAAAAAGAAATAATCAAGTGATTTTAAACATGCTCCTGAAAGATGTGATATTTTCGAAACTAGAAACAATAGAGCAAACACGGGGGAATCATCACTGCATTTCAATCTGAAAAGTACAACTTCAATGCCATAAACAAATAGAGGATGTTTTCATGAATAAAATTAAGTCATTTATGTATTGGAGCTTATGGAACTTTTGTTACAGGTATATTAGGGAAGGATACAAAGGACAAGACATTTAGCAAGGCATGGATTTTTCTTTTCCAAACATCATTAGATCCGGTAATCATAATCTAAGTCACTCAGCACATCTTTAAGTAGTATTGCCATGCAATAAAATTATCTACTCAGACTTCAAAGCAACTATTTTTGGTTATGATGTCTAATGTTCTTTGTTCACCTTCAATCATCTACAATGCGGCAAAATATCAAGTAATTTTAAGCATAAGTTACTTCCTACGTTCCAGGTGATCTCTTCTGTTAGTTGAAGAAACATTACATTGGTCATGACCAAAAAAACCTACCGTAGCTCAATCCAGCAAGTGCACTAAGGCAGAAGGGCAAGGACACAGGTGCTGAGTGGACATTTAGGCTCTTAGACAATAGACAATAGTTAATAGGTGCAGGAGTCGGCCATTTGGCCCTTCGAGCCAGCACCGCCATTCAATGTGATCATGGCTGATCATCCCCAATCAGTACCCCGTTCCTGCCTTCTCCCCAGATCCCCTGACTCCACTATTTTTAAGAGCCCTATTTTTAAGAGCTCCAAACTGGAGAGCATTAAAACAAACTTTTAACAAACACTAAACATTTTTAAAAACGAAAAGACTGCTGGCGGAGCTGCCATCTTATGGCGCCCTTGGTGGTCTAATAAATGGTTCCATACCCCTGCCAGCCAATAAATTATTCCATACAGAATTTTTTTTTAACAAATATAACTAAACGTTATTCATTTCTAAAATATTTTCAAAAAAACTCAGTCGAATTATCAATGTTTAAAATGCTAAACTAAAAGCTTACAATTAACAATTGATGTCGAATTTTAGACATTAAATCCCAGTCAATTCCTCAAATTAGTTTTGATGAATTATTTGCATTCATTTAACATTAAAGGTTATTAACCACAAAAAAAATCACTTCCTATACAAAGCCATAAACTTAGACAAAGGCGTGTACTGTACCTGGATAGCCAGGGCAAGACGAATTAAGTCTATGATTACTTCGTCATTAGCCAGTTCAATTGTAACGAGTAAAAGAGCAATGAATAAGGATTCAAAGTTTTTCTGATCATTATCTTCTTCTTTACACCCCACATATATATGTCTGTACAACTGTTGTCCTTGCTGTAAAGTGGAATGAAATTAAATTATTGGTTACCTCGATCAGAAAATAGTTAATGACTGTTTAATGGTAAATACACTTAATTGTAATAGCAAAACCTCCCAAAATCATTGCAGAGTAGTGGACTGGGTTTAAGATTAATTATTCAAGTGACATTTTTTGGTAGTCAATAACTTATTTTGAAAGAAATTAATGACTGTAATCCGTTGCTATTAAATCAATTTTCTTTTGCACTAAATCTTACTTGACTGCCAGGAACACAGCCAGACATAACACAACCATGTTTGTTTTTAAAATATTAAACTAATTATTTCACAAATCTGTCAAATTTCCAGCATGCTACCTCTTCCTCATATATGTTTCAGTATATAAAAGGACAAAAGCGTTGGAGTAACTCACCGTGTCAGGCAGTATCTCTGGAGAACATGCGATCCAGAGATGCTACCTGACTCACTGAGTTACTACAGTACTTTGTCTATCTTTTGAAAACAAGCACTTGCAGTTCCTTGTTTCTATAATATGATGATCTATATGATTTAGAGTTCACTATTTGCTCCTTCAGAAATCCTTGCTTTTAATGATGTAGCAGATTTCAACCTATTAAATGGGAATATAATGAAAGGTCCCCACAATTTGAGAATACTCAAATCAAGGTCAATGGTAGTTGTGGCCATGACCATTTTCTTTTAGATCCTGAAAAATCTAATAATTGAGCCATTACCAACTGCATTACTAAAACCATAAGCAATTTAAATATTTTGTACAAAGTTTAATTTAATTTTCTGTGTTATGTGGCTAAAAATAGTAAAATCTTCAGATTTTGTTTTAAACTGCATTGTGATTACAATATATTTCCAAAATGCAATACATTTTGCAGAACATCACCCAAATAGATGTCAGACTCTTAATACCTTAAATTGAAACTCAATTTTGTATCAAGAATTATGCCATGGATAGGAAGGGAGTCAAAGCAAACAGCAAAATACAGATCAGCCACAGAAGCGGGTGGAGAAATGGTAGATGGAGTTAGATCCGAACAAGTGTGAGGTGTTGCACTTTGCGAGGTTGAATGCAAGGGGAAAATATACAATGAATGGTATCACCATTAACAACATTGATGTGCAGAGAGATCTTGGGGTCCAAGTCCATAACTCCCTGAAAGTGGCAACACAAATAAATAGTGGCAAAGGTGGCATATTGTATGCTTACCTTCAATGGTTGTGGCACTTAGGGTAAGAGTCGGAGAAGTCGTGGTGCAGCTTTTTAGGACTTTGGTCATGTTGCATTTGGATTACTGTGTGCAGTTCTGGCCCTCCCATTACAAAGAGGACAATGAAGCTTTTGGAAGGGTACAGAGGGGGGTTATCTAAATAATGCCTGGATTAGTGGGTGTTAGCTACAGGGAGAGGTTAGGCAGACTTGGTTTGTTTTCTCCAGCAGTTGAGAAGAGACCTGATAGAATTTTATAACATTTATAAGAGGCATAGATAGGGTAGACAGTCAGAAACTTTTCCCCAGGATGGAAATGTCAACTACTGGAGGACATAGTTTCAAGGTGCAAGGGGCAAAGTTTAATGGAGATGCGCAGGGCAAGTTATTTTTGTTCTTACACGTGGGTTGCAGGGAGAAATAAGAGAAGGGGAAAACCCGTGAAGAGAACAGTATCTCATCAGTAGAATTAAAAAATTGGAGGAGTTTCATGGGGGATATAATCAATAGCATAGATCAACTGGCAATGAGAGTTGCTTCAGTGGGTTGAACACTATGCAATGTGACCATTTACTGTCTCTATTTAATGCCCAAAATTTGTCAGCCTCCTGTATGGAGATAAACACAGGGCCACGAGCCATAACACAATCAATGCAAACAGGAAAATATAAATAATACTGGGATAAGTGAATATGACATTTTTGATAAAAGGAAATAATGAGAAATTTTCAGGATTTTTATAGAATGTTTAAATAATTTACAACTCCAGCTCGATACATCACAAGTGATTTGAGAAACTACAAGAAACCACCAGCATGTCAGCTCACAAGCCTAACTAATGCCTGTGACATTTTTCAACATTTTCAATTAGCTATTCATTACAGGCCAAATGAAAACAATTATGTCAATTACTTTCTTCATGAAACTTATGTCTTGCTTTGAGCTTTTGTCTCTTTTTATCTTCAGCGCTGAAACATCAGGGATGATTCTGATTAGAAAAGAACAAAATTATTAGTGAATAATTTTGTAGGATGTCACTGGTAATAAAAGTGATGGTTCACTAATAATATATTTGGTCTGAAACCTTCAATCCTGAAATAATTTTCATATCATTTTACCATCTAAATTATAGTTGTATTTGACCAGTGACTCTTAAGTGACCACCTGGTATAACTGGCTTTCATCAATACTTGTAACATCACAGCCTTTATATGAAATTAAAATGACATGAATTATTACTGCACAAAATCATTAAAAATACATGGAAGTAGTCTTTAAAGACATACATCCCAAATTACTTTTCAGCTGCACAACATTGACTACGTGTATCAGTGCTTCATTGAAATACTCCAATTCAACATTATACGGGAATATGACAAGATTAGGTTCCTAGATTACTTACAACAGCAGCTCAAATAATCTTATTACACTAAGGTAGACACAAAATGCTGGAGTAACTCAGCTGGACAGGTTGCATCTCTGGAGAGAAGGAATGGGTGACGTTTCGGGTCGAGACCCTTCTTCAGACTACACATCTTATTATACTACATATTCTGATAAAAAGTCGATGATGTTTATATGGCTGTGACCAAGCAACACTGCAGTTTTCAGAACAAGTTTCAGTTCATATGCAGTGTCACATTTGAGAGTCTTATAATTTTAAGATCATAAACAACTGCATACTTTCATTTTTGTTCCTACAAGAATATTTTATAGCATTCCAGAGAGGTTAAAGAATGGATAAAGTAATTTAATATGCAAAGATTATTTTCCATGATTATATGCTCTCACACAAGGATATCTTCAAAATACTCCTATCTCCATAAAATTCAAATCAAACTATGTCCATAGTTCTACTGTACTCTAATACTTAGGCAAACAAAAAAACATGGTCCCATTTAAGGGATCTTCACTGAGAGATAATCTACGTTACAATACTTTCTCATTTATATGTATGACATGCATGAACATTTATGCATTTGTAATAATATTAGAATAAAAATAATTTTACCTCATTCCTTTGAATTTTGCTTTGTTCTCATGACGATCAATAAGGTTGTGCAGTATATGCAGGACAAGCAATCTTAGCTCACTGTCCTCCATTAAAGAGACTGATAATATTGGCTCTAAAAATGGAGAAGGAAGTGCAGCTGCTATACTTTTGGCCTTGTATCCTGAAGTTACCTACATTAATTAAAAAGTAAAAAAAAAAAAGAATTACCTCTAGCTGAATTTATAAACAAGTCAAATTATTTATTTGATAGCCTCATTTCAACTGTGGTTAATCCTGACTAAACTATATGCTTTCTGTACTGGTATTCGGTTCTAACGAGCACTTTCGATGAAGCAAGATCCTCAGTACAAAATTGCAGCAGATTTCCGCGAGGAAAGAGTTTCTGTTGTGATTTTTTTTTGCCAAATAGTACTTTCAAACCCCTCTTCATTTGTGTGATGTATAGGTAATCCACACTCCTGTAGGTTGTTTTGGAGATATTATTAAATATTTGGACCTTTCAACTGTCATCATTTTCATCAGTTGATTTCCCTTCCCTCCCCCCCATATAATTCATTTTTTATTCATTTATCATTTTCAAAGGAAATATACAAAATCTCTCTCCAAAGCCAGCCCTGTACTGAGCCCAATGATGCGAGTTCTTTCCTTGTAAATGATGGTATAGAGACAAGGTAGAATGCCACCAATGTAATTTTTAGTACTAAATTTTAGTAGAAATATAAACACAGACTGGATGATTGCTTCGGGAATTGATGACATTTCGGGTCAGGATCCCAAGCTACTCTTCTCTGTCCATTCCATTCACTGTCTTACTCCATTCTAACATCTGTCTTTGGCCTCTTGCATTGCTCCAACAATGTTAACAAAAGGAACACCATCTGATTTTTTATCTGGACATGTCATGGTTATTCCCCTTCTTGTCACAGATTTGTGTGTACTCTAATGTCTCAATTTTTGTGTTGACTGATTTATTTTTAAGTTATCGTGACCTTGATAATCCGAGTTTAACAATCCCTCAGACATGCCATTGTTCTCTCCACCCCTTCCCTTCTTAAAACATTGTTCTCCTTTTCAGTGCTGATGAAGCGTGCAGAGTCTGAATGTTAATCTGGAGTTTATTTGAATTACTTGATAGAGTAATCGCTAAATAATTTAAATTTAAGTCAAATAATCTCCTAGAGAGTAATTTTTTGATATATAACTGAGATTTACGGATTCAATCTTACCATTAGTAATGATCTCAGTAGCTTGACCTGGATGGTTCTTGTTCCACGGTCCCTATGAATAATTCAAAATCAGTCTAAGTTTCTTGCGGTTGGAAAATGCAACGTTACGGCATCTAAGCATCAATGTACTGTTTCTAATTCAATCGTGATCAAACAACATTTTAAATTGGCAATTCAATTACAAAATTAGCTTGTTATGTTGAGGGTATTTATTTCCATTTGAAAAACACAGCTACCAAACATAAATATTCTACTTGGAGTCACCGCACAGTCCTTTGTACTTCAATAGTAGCCAATTGTCAATCAATCAAAGAAAACGCAGATGACAAAATATGAACTGCAAACAGGTAATACTGGGAACATTCAGCAGATCAGGCAGCACCTATGAAAATTGCAACAGGGTTAACATTATTTGAGGTCAAAGATTCCTTGTCCGCGCTCAATCTCTAACACAAACCTAGAAACTAAACTAGGGAAAAAATGTGCTTCATATTGGTAATAATATCATTGGACAAGGTCCTGCAGGCAGACTACAGGAGTTAGAAAAAATAGAATTAAAAAGCAAGGTTTCATAGGTTGGTTGTCTCTAGATAATTCACTGTGTTTTATGCCAGCTAGAATGGACATTGGGGAACAGCCCAGATAAACATGCAGCTGCATAAATAGCAAAGCAGAGAGAGCATGATTGCTGCAGAATGGCAACTAAAGTTGTGGGGAAGATGGCAGCCGCATTGGCCAAAGAGATTGGACCTCAGAGGTGGGACCAAAGTCCTTGCAGGGAGTTTCATCAGAGCGGTGTATGGAGGTTTAAATTAGGCAGGTACAAGACACAGGAAGCAAGTTTAGTTTAGTTTAGTTTAGAGATACAGGATGTAAACAGGCCCTTCGGCTCACCGAGTCCGCACTGACCAGCGATTCACGCACATTAACACTACCCTATGTACACTAGGGACAATGTTTTACATTTATACCAATCCAATTAACCTAAAAACCTGTACATCTTTGGAGTGTGGAAATAAACTGAAGGAAGATACCCACGCGATCACAGGGAGAATGTACAAACTCGGTACAGACAAGCACCCATAGTCCGGATCAATCCAGGTCTCCGGCGTTGTAAGGCAGTATACCGTGCCACTCGATATATTGACATAACAAAAAATACTTTACAAACAATAAACAGATATTTTGATAGAGGACTAAAACATATTTTACTTTGTGGCAATGATCCATATTGGCTATGATAGAATGGACGCCCAATTTCTTCAATGCATTTCTTATCTGAATTTTGTTAATAGTAGTACATTTGACCGTGGAGGTGACATTTGCTAAAGTCAAAACTATGATTAAATATGAACCTATTAACCAGTACGTGTGTCAGGGGTTATGGGGAGAAGGCAGGAGAATGGGGTGAGGAGAGATAGATCAGCCATAACTGAATGGCAGTGTAGTCCTGATGGGCCAAATGGCCTAATTATGCTCCCATCACTTATGAATTTTAATAGATGATCCATAACAAAGAATTTATTAGTGAAAAGGTACAAATTTAAATTCCCCACTAACTTTCTACTTTACAGCAATCAACACTCACCCAGAGTGGCTCAATTCTAGAGCTCCAGCATCAGAAATGGGTACCTTTCCCATAATGAACATAATTATTTCAGATCTTTGATAATCTGGAAGATTGCTCCCAAAAGAACCTAAAAAATAGGAACACAAATTCAGTCATTTTGTGTTACATTTTGAAAATATTTAATGCATAATGACTAATAAAGCTTTGCATTTCAAGATCCTCGCACAATCCAACCAGTAACACAAATGGAAGTTTAAAAAAGACATAACATTTTCTATGTTTATATTAAACCTGCAATGTCTTTAAATTGTTCCTATCATTTGGCAGATAGGTCATTCAGGTTTGGAGAGTTCCAAAACAGGAAAACAAGAATCCCTGATCATTTGAAAACCCCTGCAAACTTTATAAATCCAATTTGTGTTTTTGTTATTTCTGTGTTGATTTTAGTGAGTGGCATTGACAATGTTAAAATACATTGCCCAGAGTTTGGGGGTTCTGCACATAGGTCCCAACACATATGTTCCGCTGTTCCAGATGTCAACTTCTCTACATCAGCGAGACCAAATGCAGTTTCGGCGATCGCTTCGCTGAACACCTCTGCTTAGTCCGTCTTAACCAACCTGATCGCCGGTTGCTCAGTACTTCAACGCCCCTCCCCATTCCCACTTTGACCTTTTGGTCCTGGGCCTCCTCCATTGCCAGAGTGAGGCCCAGCATAAATTTGTGGAACAGCACCTTATATTCCGCTTGGGCAGTTTACACCCCAGCGATATGAACATTGACCTCTAATTTTAGATAGCCCTTGCTTTTTCCATGCTTCCCCTCCCCCTTCCCAGTTCTCCCACAGATCCTACTGTCTCCACCTACGTCCTTTATTTTTCCCGCCCCTCCCCGCACCCCCTAACATCAGTCTGAAGAAGGGTCTCGTCCGAAATGTCGCCAATTCCTTTTCTCCATAGATGCTGCCTCACCCGCTGAGTTTCTCCAGCATTTTTTGTCTACATATGTACAATATTCTTGTGTAGGAAGGATCTGCAGATGCTAGTTTAAACATTCTAAACATGCCAGTCTGAAGAAGATGCTTGACCTGAAACGTCACCCATTCCTTCTCTCCAGAGATGCTGCTTGGCCCACTGAGTTACTCCAGCTCTTAATGTACAATATTCTTGGCTGCTCAATTGAATAATCTGGGCAAGCAGTCTACACTTTGCACAAAAAAGCTTGAGATGACAGCATTAATTATACTTATGACAGAACCAACTACCTTCACTGCAGGTTTCATAATGAATAGATCCAGCAGAAATACTCTCATGCACTTGCAAATCAGATGGTTAATGTCATGAATAAACTGAACTTCATTAGCAATCAGTCCTTCCATCCAATGCAATGTAAAGCTTTGTGAAGGGTAGGTCTTGCTTGACAAATTTGCTGGAATTATTTGAAGACGTAAATAGCAGGACAGACAAAGGAGAGTCAGTAGATGTTGTTTACTTGATTTTCATAAAGCCTTTGATATGGTGCACACATTTGGCTGCTAAGTAAGATGGGAGCCCACAGTATCAAAGGGCAGATACTAACATGGATAGCAGGTTGGCTGGATGGCAGAAGACAAAGAGTGGCAATAAAGGGGGCTTTTTCTGGTTGGCTGCCAGTGACTAGAGGAGTTCCGCAAGGGTTGGTGCTGGGGTCACTGCTCTTCACGTTGTATATTAATGATTTGGACGAGGGGATTGAAGGCTTTGTGGCAAATTTTGCAGATGATACGAAAATAGTTGGAGGGGCAGGTAGTATACAGAAAGCAGGGACTTTGCAGAAGGACTTGACAGGTTGGGATGGCGGGCAGAGAAATGACAGATGGAATATAGTGTTGCAAAGTGTGGAGTCATGCACTTTGGTAGAAGGAATAAAGGCAGTTTTCTAAATGGGGGGGGGGAGAATCCAGAAATTGGAGGTGCAAAGGGGCTTGGGAGTACTGGTGGAGGATTCACAAAAGGTTAATCTGCAAGTTGAATCGGTAGTAAAGAAAGCAAAGTCAATGCTAGCATTTTTTTCAAGAGGGCTAGTATACAAAAACAGGGATGTAATGTTGAGGCTCTATAAAGTGCTGGTAAGGCTGCATTTGGAATATTGTGAGCTATTTTGGGCACCCTATCTGAGGAAGGATGTGCTGGCTCTTGAGAGGGTCCAGAGGGGGTTTACAAGAATGATCCCAGGAATATGTATGTTAACCTATGAGGAGCTTTGGTCAGCACTGGGCCTGTACTCACTGGAGTATAGAAGAATGAGGGGGGACCTCATTGAAACATACAGAATAGTAAAAGGCTTGGATAAAGTGTTTCCACTAGTGGGAGAGTCGGGGATTAGAGGTCATAGCATCAGAATTAAAGGACATTCTTTTAGGAAGGAGATGAGCAGAAATGTCTTTAGTCAGAGGGTGGTGAATCTGTGGAATTCTTTGTCACAGAAGGCAGTGGAGGCCAAGTCAGAGGATATTTTTAAGGCAAGAGATTCTTGATTAGTATAGGTGTCAGCGGTTATGGGGAGAAGGCAGGAGAATAGGATTAGGAGGGAGAAAATAGATCAGCTATGATGGAATGGTGGAGAGACTTGATGGGCCAAATAGCAAAATTCTATTTATAACCTTATGATTAAATCAGAATTATGATTTAGACCTTATAAATCAGAAATTCTCCTCCAGGGATGCCTTCTTTGAAGAAGTTCTCCTCCAGTCTGAGAAAGGGTCCCAAGCCAAAACGACACCTATCCATGCTCTCCAAAGATGCTGCCTTGACCTGCTGAGTTACTCCAGCACTTTGTGTATTTTGTGTAAACCAGCAACTGGAGTTCCTTGTGAGCTTAAGCAATATCGTTGTCTGACACAGACCTGGGCCAAGCTGCTACTAATTCATCAATCCCACACAAAAAATGTGTACCTACTTTTGAAAATACCATGAAATACTGCCAGCATTATAACAATAAAAACATCAAATTAAAATTTCATGAACCAAAGCCTGAATCAATATGATCAACGGGACTTTGGAGCGCAGAGTACCAGTTTTAAAAAAGTGCATAAACATACATAGGCTGAAATTTTTCTGAAAATGTTGGGTACTAAAAGTAGAAAAGAAAGACATGTTAATTTAAAAATGTTACCAGACTAAGTGGGACCCGTCGGGTTTCAGTCACACGGGAGGCCTGGTCCCCCAATGCAACCGATTCCCCAATGCAATATTCCATCATGGTGTGGGAGAGGGGGTGGTGAGGGGGAGGGGGAGAATGGAGGGGGTGTGGGGGAGGAGGGGAGGTGGTGTGGAGGAGCCGGGTGGTGTGGGGACGGGGCGGTGAGGGGGAGGGGGGTGTGGGGGAGAGTGGTAGCGTGGGGGAGAGTAGGGTGGCGTGGGGGAGAGTGGGTGGCGTGGGGGAGAGTGGGTGGCGTGGGGGAGAGTGGGGTGGTGTAGGGGGTGAGGAAGGGGGGAGGAAAGGGGGAGGGTGGGAAAGCGGTGGGGAGGGGCTCCACTGAGCGGCCACCGACGGCGGCACCACACAGATATCCCAGCTCCACTCAGCGGCTTGCCCGACTCCACAGAGCGGCTTCCCCAGACTCCATATAGCGGCTTCCCCCGACTCCACATGGCTTGTGGACTCAGCCCTGCCTCCGGGATTTTATTCTGCTCACCCGGAATGGGCGTTACCTTTATGGTGAATGACAGGCGAGAAGACCAATCTGCTGGTCTCACGATTGTTTAAACTTCATAAGTTTTATAATATTCCACCGATCGGAACAAAACTTGGTCTGCTTGGAGCAGAGAATGGTGAGTAAGGTGGCGATAAAATCCTAGCGATATAGGGTACCGTTTTTGCGCACTTTTTTTTAAAGCAAGTGGTCAAGATGTGAGATTTAGTAGGAGTATAGATATTTTTAGAAACACTTCATTGTTTACTACCTACTTAAAGCAGTTGCACTTGATATTTTGCCCACACTATCTCCATGTCAAAAACAAAACATCAGGACAAGACCAAAACTTCTTTAAGCCACAAATTAATTATTGCCTAAAGCCGAGCTGCCATGGACCTAATTTTGTTCTGAAATTATTGCTTATTTATGCATAAATGCCACTGGAGCAGCAAGATGTGCCATCCATCATTGACATTAAGAAGCTGCTGTCAGATGTGGTCCTCCACAATTATTTACTGTTGGCATTTTATAATTGTTTCAAGCTCAAGCTCTTCATGAGATTCCAGCATTGACACAAGTCATTTCAATTTTACGTTCTACTTAGATAAAATTACTAAGTGTTAATTACTGCAAGTCCAATTATTTGGTACTTAAAATTAGTTTAAAATTGAGGAGGCAATTTATTTCCCGATATTGTCATTGGAAATTTACAGATACCACACACACCCTTTCATTTTCACCTTGCTCTTCCAATCGAATCTTCCCTTTCTGTACATGATTTGACACTGAATTCTTCATTCCAAAACACAGTTCTTTTTGCAGTCTCTGTTCTGTAAACTTCAAAAAGCTTCTCACCAGCAGGCTGCTGCTTGCCGTGTTCTCTCAGATGCCCCATGTCTCCTTTTCTCTTGCTGTATGGTTTCTAATCTGTTTCCAGAAATTTGCAGGGGAGAATACTGACAACTATATGTGTCGGGGTGATTAAAGATTTTTTAAACATTTAATTACAAGAAATAGGTATAGCTGGCAAGGCCAGCATTCATTGCCCATTCCTAAATGTCTTTGAAGTCTGTGGTTAGCTGCCTTCATCTGCTGCTTCCTTCAGCATCAATGCAATTGCAAATAAAACAAAATTCATTCTTAATGTAGACACAAGGGTCTGCATGTGCTGGAATCTTGAGTAAAACACAAGGTGCTGGAATAACTCAGCAGGTAAGGCAGCATCTTTGGAGGAAATGGACAGGCGATGTCTTGTGTCGGGACCCATCTTCAATCTCTTTCTTAATGCTTTTTCTTACAGCTGTCCTGCAGTGCCAATGAATAGGGTCACAGATCTTTGTCTTGTCCAAGTTGAAGTACATTGAGTGAGCAGATTCATTCCTTTGATTAAGTGCTGGATATGAAAATGCAGGGCTTCTGCATTCTAATACAGGATACCAGATTGCTGACATTTAACCACTTAAGTGCCAGCACTTCACAGCAGTTTCCAGCCCTAAATTATGCATGATTTGGAAACTGAAATGAGATCACTAAAACTTAAAATAAAAATGGCAGAGTTGTAAAATTCACTGAACGAAAATGTGAAATATTTTCCATTCCAATTTACACCATTAACATGCATGGAGAATTAATGTAATCTGAAATAATATACACAATTTCACACTACAAAAGAACTGTACTCACCAATGGTCTGTATAATTGCATCCTGAACTACTTTCTCATCATTGTTTGTTGATAACGCACCAGAAGACGCAAGCAGGTTGGCCAACTCAAAATCAACACTGAGGCGCAAGTGTTTCAACAATGTGTTAAATACTTCTAAAACAGTTGGACCTAGGTTGAAAAAGAAAATTCAGGGTTGGTACTCACTTAAATTTTAAGTTGTGATCTTTTGAAAAAAAAAGGAGAAAGAGAATACAAAGAAACGTAACTCGAGCAATCATACCCCAATACACAAGCACAGTCTGGATTAGCCAGACAGCAATTACATATTTACCTTCAAAAATATGATAAGGGGCAGCACCATGGCATAACTGGTAGAGCTGTTGTCTCACAGCATCAGAGACCCCAGGTTCAATCCTGACCTCTGGTGTTGTGTGTGTGAAGTATGCACGTTCTCCTTGTGACTGCATGGGTTTCCTCTGGGTGTTCCAGTTTCTTCTCACATTGCAAAAACATGTTGGTTTGGAGGTTAATTGACTACTGTAAAATTGTCCTTAGTGGATAGGGAGTGGATGTGAAAGTGGGATAACATAAAACCAGTGAGAATGGGTTATCGATGGTTGGCATGGACTTGGCTAGGCCGAAGGGCCTGTTTCCATGCAGCATTGCTGTAGATCAGTGTCACTCATGTTATGAGTCATACTTTGTAGCCACGCCCACTAGTTTAACAAAAAGCTTCGCAGCCCTTTCTCCCTCGTCTTGAGTTATGTGCTAAGATGAAGTTACCTGGGCTGTTACGCTAATAAAGTCTTCGGACCTTAATCACTGTGTGTGACTAAAGTTATTCCAACAGCAGAAGCTCAACTTGGTGTCAGAGTGTACGGACTCACTCCTTGCTTAATTATACTGCTTTCATTTTAGTTTGTTGTTTTCTCCGGTATATATTACTATGGCTTCTGCTTTCATAAAACCAGAGATCCTGGTGTTTGACGAAAACCTCGCAGAACAGTGACGCATATTTGAAGAAGATTTCTCAATTTACATTGAAACAGCTCACCCTACTGCTGTGTTTGAGCGTCAATTCTTCTTAATCTAGCACGCACAGAAGCTGCCCGGCATGCCAAAAGATTTCAGTATGAACCGGCTAGGTATGACCTGGCTGGTGTCCAGATCACTCCCGCTGAGTCTATCCGTGATCCTGATTGCCTACTACGCAAATTCCGACAATTATGTGAGTTACGTACTAACGTGGTCATGGCATTTGTTCTTTTCCCGAAGCCAGAGACAGGATGAACCTGTGGAGATGTATGTCAGTGCGTTGAAGCACATTGCCAGTCGATGCAATTTCAGGGATATATGTGATAGCCTAATCCGTGACAGTTTGGTCTATGGTGTCCGCAATGATAAATTACGCGATGAATTATTGCGGAATGTTGAGCTTACTCTAGAGACTGCTGAAAACCACTGTCGCATTATGGTGACAAGTTGCAAATGTCCGTAAAAACTCCAGCCAGTTGGTCCGCACAGGTTTTTAGGACACGACCAGGTATGCCATCAGGTCCAGACGCTTTTCGAGGGTTCACCCCGCTGAAGGATTTCCTGACGTCGGCCTCTGTGACTGAGACTGAAATACCATCACAGCGAATAGGGGCTCGGGACGGCACATCGGTGTTCTCCCTATCAAAGCGTGCGTATAATGCATTGAGCTCATCAGGGAGTGATGTATCGCTGACATCCGAGCTGCCTCCTGGTTTCGCCTTGTAAGAGGTGATTGCATTCAGTCCCCGCCACAGCTGCCGAACATCTGTCTCATCCTCCAGCTTGGAGCAGAACTCCCCATTGGCCTTTTTGATGGCCTTACCAAGGTCGTATCTGGACTTCTTATAGACCACTGTATCATCAGACATGAATGCCTGGTGTCTGGTCTTCAGAAGAGTGTGGATCTCACAGTTCATCCAAGGTTTCTGATTGGGAAACACTCGGAAGGTTTTTGTAGGGATGCAGTCCTCCACACATTTCTTTATGAAGTGTGTAACGACTGTGGCGTATTCATTCAAATCTGTAGCCAAGTCCTTGAACATAGCCCAGTCTACAGACTCCAAACAGTCTTGTAGTTGTTCTTCTGCCCCCGCCAACCAGCTCTGTACTGTCCTCACCTCTGGGGGTGCACTCTTTAATTGCTGCCTGTAGGCAGGAAGAAGCAGCACCGCGGTATGGACGGATTTACCGAAGTGAGGTCGAGGGATAGCGCGGTAGGCATCCTTGATGGTGGTGTAGCAGTGGTCGAGGGTGTTTGGTCCTCTAGTGCAGCAGGAGACATATTGGTGGAAGTTGGGGAGTGATTTCTTTAGGTTTGCCTTATTGAAGTCCCCAGCAATGGTGGTAAGTGCCTCGGGGTAAGACGTCTAGTGTTTGTTGACCACGGCGTGCAGCTCCTCCAGTGCCAGACGGACGTCTGCCTGGGGTGGGATGTAGACAGCGGTCAGGATGATGGAGGTGAATTCCCTCGGTAGGTAGAAGGGACGGCACTTCACTGCCAGATGTTCGAAGTGTGGAGAGCAGGAGTTGGACAGGACTACCACGTCTGAGCACCACGCAGAGTTGACCAAGAGGCAGACACCCCCTCCTCTCCCTTTCCCCGATGCCAGTGTACGGTCCATACGGTGGATGGAGAACCCTTCAGGCCGGACTGCTGAGTCTGGGGAGCTGGGGGTGAGCCATGTCTCTGTGAAACAGAACACAGAGCATTCCCTCAGCTCCCTTTGATAAAGCAGCCTTGCCCTCAAGTCCTCCACTTTATTTTCAAGGGACTGTACATTGGCCAGTAGGATAGTAGGGAGAGGGGGCCGAAGTCCCCTGCGCTTCATTCTGACCTGAAGTCCTGCCCGTCGGCCACGTTTCCGGACACAATGGAGGCTTCCCCTTTGTTTCCAGGTACTGTGTTTCCTGTACCTGCTGTTTCTGCGGACCAGCGCTGGAACAGGAATTCCCTCACAGATGGCAGCTCCAGCTCCGTAATGAATGGGGGTTCCCTCAGAATCCCTCAGAATCAGCAGCTCCAGCTTCATTTCTTCTGGGATATCCAGCCCGTCGGCTCTGGAGGTCATCCCGGGGTTTCCAGGTGCCATACCTGGGTTCCTCAGTCGGGTCGGGAGTTTCACAGCCAGCGTGGGAAAATTTAAAGTCCGGTGCTCCAGCAGCTGCGGGAGATCGCAATATTTCCAGCGCTTTCAGCTGCACAAGCAGCCTGTCAGAAACGGCACCGATTACTGCCGTTTCCCTGATGCAGGTAAGTTGATAGAAGTTGTAGTTAAATCTTTTCTGTTCTGGTGCTCCGCAAAAGTCGCCGCACCCTATCGGTCAAGTCGAGTTACGCTGCTGTCTTAACTCACGTGTCCCCAACCTGAGTTTCTATGTTATTCATGAGGATGTGCCGTCTCTGCTGGGTGCCATCGTCATGACCTGGGACTTGTCTCTTTCAGCCCTTCTGTTTGTCATCTGACTATGACTTTAGCCAACAAATCCTGACACAATACAAAACTTTGTTTGATGCCAAGCTGGGCTGGTTGCCTGTTTACACAATTCCCATTAACCCTGAGATAATCCCTGTTGTTCGTCCAGCACACAAGATTTCCCATGCTATTTATACATTTGCGAGAAGATGAAGTGGGGGTATGAGGGAGGGAAAGTAAGATGGAATGAAAGGGTGACGCAAAATGCTGGTGTAACTCAGCGGGTGAGTTACTATTACGTCATGGAAGGAAAGGGTACTGGATCATACTGTTTATCGTTAGTTTAAATATTTTTGTTGTCTTAAAGTAAACATGAGCATGTCAGTAGTCTTTTAGCTTCCATATTTTTTTAATAATTTAAATTATTTTAAAACTAGTTTTTGACAGTTTCTTAGTTTCTACATTGTCCCAGGATCACCAGGACATGAGGGGTAGCCTCCCAGCAGAAAGCTGCATCAGACCCGAGCAGGAAGAATCACAGACAACTGACAACCTTGAACAGCACAAGATATGCCTGAATACTGAGCTAGTCAGTTCACTTTATAACTCAGCGGGTCACCTCTACTTTCCTCAAATTATATATTTAGCTTACTTGGATTTAAAAAATCACGGAGGGATACACACTGAATGCAAGCAAATGGGATTAGAAAAAGTAGGCATCGTAGTCAGAATGGGCACGGTAGGCTAAAACGATCTGTTTCTACATTGTACAAATCCACTTATCTATGCAAAACTGAATTTTCAAACAAATGTCAGATAACAATGAATTGTATTAATGCAGCAACAGTTGGAAAACAGTCAACTGAGAGTGGGCCAGCGAGTGACATTTTTAAAACAAAAAATAATCACATGACAACAAAGGAAAGGAGTTAGAAGTGAAGCATCATATAGTAAAGATGATACTTTAAAAACGTTTCTGTTTGTGAGGTAATTTGACTGATGATTGTTGTAGGGAAAGGGTTACGTTGTAACAGGTTGAGTGAGTGGAGGGTGACTAGAGAATGGCTACGGAGCTACTTTAGAACCCAGCCAAAAGAATGAATGTGCACATTCTGCAGCAATTTGTTGCTGATAAGGATGCAGGTGCAGGCAAGAAAGTAGTTGTCTGATTAAAGTGCACAAAGCAATAAGGAGCTGACCTGCACGTGCGCAAGAGTACAAGACAGCTTGGACGGGGTGGTGGGTGGCGACGATAGATGGATGGGCCTCTGACAAGGGAAATCTGTGAGTCAAGCTGCGTACGGAGCCACCCGTCACTAACTGGAGTCCACCAAGCGTTGTTAACTATACATGCCTGACAACAATAATGCTTGCATTGGTTAATATCTCGTTTCTATGGACTCGGATTCAGAAACTAAATGGTCACAGTTAAAAACGACTAAATTAAGTGTTGCATGTTGCATAATAATCATTTACTCTTCCAAGATCATCTCACTATCATTCAGAACCACTCAGGAAGGAACTGCAGATGCTGGTTTCATCTGTAGATAGACACAAGAAGCTGAAGAAGGATCTCGACCCGAATCGTCACCTATTCCTTTTCTCCAGAGATACTGTTTGACTTGCTGAGTAACCCCAGCTTTTTGTGTCTATCTTCTGGAAAACCAGAAGAGTTTTCTCTGCTGCTGTTGTGTGGCAAAGGAATTAAAAAATAACCCCCACCGTTACATCTAGTGAACATCAAGTGAACATTCAAACAATCAGCATTGTTAATTATCTTAGCATTCACTCTTTCATCCACTGTTCACCCTACTTACCAACAGAACCTTTGGCTGCAATCGTAATGGTCTCTAAAAGGACCTGTACAATGCCAGCACGAACTCTCGGAGAATCCTTGTTGTGAGTGTCCAGGTGTCGAAGAATTTGCTGAATCACATGATGAGAATGTTGCGCCTGTAACATTAGGCATATATTGTAACAAGCAAACCTGAAGCGCATGCAATTGAGACACTACAACATATTTTCATACCAGTAAGGAAAGGAATTCAAAATGAATACTATGGTGAACAATTTAAATTTGCTGAAACGCAATTTAACCACAACCTTACTTGATCTTACTGCAGATCTTGAACTAGATAAAATGTTACTTTATTTTGCATAAGGTCATAGGTCATAAGTGATAGGAGCAGAAATAGGCCATTTGGTCCATCAAGTCTACTCCACCATTCAATCATGGCTGATCTATCTTTCCCTCCTGACCCCTTTCTCCTGCCTTCTTCCTATAACACTACAACTGCACTACAAATGGATCAACACAAACCAAACATATGGGTTTAAAACAAAACATAAAATGCCAGAAACCTTCAGTAGATCAGGCAGCATTTGTGGATTTTTTCAAATCGATGACCCTTTACCAGAACTAATAGGAAGTTAAAACAATGTATTTCAAGTTGCAGAGGATGGGAAGGAATAAATAACATAAAGGGAATAGATTGGGATTGTCGTGGGGACTAACAGTAAACAAGAAAATTTCTAGATGGGTAAATGGGAACAGTTAGAGAGAATCCTTACAAAGTATAAAAGCAATGGAATCAATATCTTGCGTGAAAACATAACAAAGGTAAAAAATTGGAAAATGCCAAATAGTTTAGTCTGTACTAAAAAGGAAAACAAGCATATATCACAAATGGACTGGCCAGTTCTGATAGAGAAAGAGTGTTATGAAGTTGTGGAACTCAACCTCAAGTCAGGAAGGCTACACAATGCCTAGGTGGAAGGTGAAATACTGTTCCTCAAACTTGTATCGGTTTTTTTATATTAGGTTTTGTGATAACATTGCAGGAGAACACCTTCAGGTCAGAGAAGAAATGAATGATGATTCATTGATTTTTTACACTGTAATGGCCACATTTTTATTGCTTTTTCGATGTTTTGTTCAGACTAACCATTAACCCACCCCTAGATGACCTTGCTCACAATTTATCCCTGTGGTATCTCTTAGCCGACACTAGAGATATTACTTTTGTCTTAACCTTTCCTCTGCCTCCATTTCTACAAATTAAAATTAACTTTCTTTTTCCCAGTTCTGATGAACGATCTTCAAGCTGAATTGATACCAGTTTATTTTTCTGCAGGCACTACCGGATCTGCTAAACATTTCCAGAAGTTTGCATTTTAGAAATCTTAGCAACTCTGCAGATAATCAATTGTTTAATTCCATGGCTTCAAATGTGCAGAATATTGACACCAGACTCAATAATACTTTTCAAAATATTCTTATCATCCAAGGTGCACTTAAGTAGCTGCAGAAAAGTAACAACTTGATTTTTTGAATAAATAGAACTGCACGTTTTTTCCCAATTGCAAAATATTGTACACTTACCTGTATGGAATACATTGTAATTTTAAAGCAGGAAACAGCAAATGCATTTGGGTCCCATAGTTGATGGTTGTCTAAATGCCTACAAATGCCACAAAAATAAAATTAAAATTAAAAAATACATTCCAGAAACTAATAATCATACTAGGTTTATAATGGATCCAGTCACAACAGAGAAAATAAGTTCATATTCTGAAAAGTGTGAGGTGTTGGACTTTGGTATATCATATCAGAGCAGGATTTATACAATCTTCTACTATCTATTTTTCCTCTCTATTTTTTGTTTTTTTACTTCCTTTTCAAAAACATAAAACTAGAGGTTGTACGTAGGATGTATTACGTTATGACATAGTTGGCACCTAAAATTATGTACCACTGTATTGTTTTGTACTGTATTAACTTCTAATAAAATAAACAAAAACAAAAAAATACAAAATAATTCTCAACTCACGATTCAATCATGCATTAGTCCATTGAACTGAAATGGTTGCCATTTATAATGACACTGCAGTGGACTTTAAGTCATTAACCATTAAGATTCCCCAAAATTTGGCTTCTAGTTCCCTTTCCTTGTTTTGGCAAAAGCAGAGAGCACGGGGGACAAAATAAGAACATGCTTTTCTGTAGAATTTTCTGTGAAATGCATCTCGCACTTTGTGAACTCTGCCCTTAGTACCTGGTCACTGCTGTACCTGTGAACTCTGCCCTTGGTACCTGGTCAATGCTGTGCCACTCAAATAAGAGATGTGTACAAATGCAAAAATGTACTGAGTGTTGGAGTAACCTCATAAAATGTTCTGCTATTCCTCTGATATAAAGCAAAAGATTCCACTGCCTTTCCTGGAGGTGAAAAAGATTTGTTGCCATTTCAGCTTGAAATTCCGCACCCACAATGAGAATGAAGTCAGAAGATAGCAAGTATAAAGAGGAGGGAAGGAATGACGAGATAGGGCCCAGTACCTGAATGGGTGGAGCAGGGAAGGGTGGAGAATGACAGGCAAATTAAGACAAGGGAGGGGTAGAGTTGGGAAAGTGGATGACAGGTGGAAGCAGGCAAAAAAATGTAGATGGAGCCAGGCGGACGGAGGGGAGGGTGAAGGCAGGGCCAGCTAGGAAGGTGATACTTGAGAGCACACAGGCTAGCAGTGTTGGAAAATGATAAGGAAGAATATAATAAGAATCGTGAGGGGAAATGTAAAGGGCAGATGGAACCATATTAGATGAGGGAAATGGGGAAATGTGGTGGATAAAATATTGGGGAGAGAGAACAAAATGGGTGTTTGGTGGGGACTAGAGAATATGGGTAAGGGAACAAATATAGGATTGGAAAATGGGGAAGAAAAACAAAAACGGAGGCAAAGGTTACTTGAAATTGACAAATTCAATGTTCATATCATAGACTATGCAGGTGGAATAGTGCCTGTTCCACCTGCCTTGTGATGGGCCTCACCCAGGTAGTGGAAAAAGCCAAATACAAAGGATGTTGTGGGAACAGGAAGGGGAGTTAAAACGGTATACAACCGAAAACTTGAAATGGGAATCGAGGAGAGAATGCAGAGGCAAATTAGTCACCTAGTCTGCGTCTCGTCTTGCCGACATACAAAAGGCCACTTTGGGAGCAATTAATGCAGTAGACAAGGTTGGAAGGGGTGCAAATAAATATTTGCCTCTCTTGGAATAGTTACCCAGACGACAATGGCTCTGGATTTGATGATAAATTGGGGATTGGTGCAAATAGAATGGAGTGTTGCGCCTTTGCCGAAGCTATTTACAATATATATCAATGATCTGGATGAGGGAATTGAATGCAACATCTCCAAGTTTGTGGATGATACTAAGCTGGGGGGCAGTGTTAGCTGTGAGGAGGATGCTAGGAGGCTGCAAGGTGACTTGGATAGGTTGGGTGAGTGGGAAAATGCATGGCAGATGCAGTATAATGTGGATAAATGTAAGGTTATCCACTTTGGCAGCAAAAACAGGAGGGTAGATTATTATCTGAATGGTGGCCGATTATGAAAAGGGGAGACGTAACGAGACCTGGGTGTCATGGTACACCAGTCATTGAAGGTAAGCGTGTAGGTGCAGCAGGCTATGAAGAAAGCGAATGGTATGTTGGCATTCATAGCAAAAGGATTTGAGTACAAGAGCAGGGAGATTCTACTGCAGTTGTACAGGGTCTTGGTGAGGCCACACCTGGAGTATTGCGTACAGTTTTGGTCTCCTAATCTGAGGAAATACATTCTTGCCATAGAGGGAGTACAGAGAAGGTTCACCAGACTGATTCCTGGGATGGCAGGACTTCCATATGAAGAAAGACTGGATAGACTCGGCTTGTACTCGCTGGAATTTAGGAGATTGAGGGGGGATCTTATAGAGGCTTACAAAATTCTTAAGGGGTTGGACAGGCTAGATGCAGGAAGATTGTTCCCGTTGTTGGGGGAACTCCAGAACAAGGGGTCACAGTTTAAGGATAAGGGGGAAGTCTTTTAGGACCGAGATGAGAAGATCTTTTTTCACACAGAGAGTGGTGAGTCTGTGGAATTCTCTGCCACAGAAGGTAGTTGAGGTGAGTTCATTGGCTATATTTAAGAGGGAGCTAGATGTGGCCCTTGTGGCTAATGGGATCAGGGGGTATGGAGAGAAGGCAGGTACAGGATACTGAGTTGGATGATCAGCCATGATCATATTGAATGGCGGTGCAGGCTCGAAGGGCCGAATGGCCTACTCCTGCACCTATTTTCTATGATTCTATAAGGTTGGAGAGACTGAGGGGAGTGGAAAAGTGATAATTGTTCTAACAAGTTTAAAATGCCTATTAAAAGTAATCACTGTTCATATAGTGTATCCAGCAGTAGAAAAGATAAGGTCAAACAAATTAAGCTGGTACGAAAATGATGGTCAGCAGTTGAAACATAGGCAGAGTTAAAAAACAGCAAAACATGTCCATTAGGAGTTGTCTCACTATTGCCGGACTTAGATTCAGAGGAAGTTAGTTAAAAGAAAATTAGGTGTGGCATGGTTACATTTTAGAGTTTTGCTCAGTGCCAACACTATTCACTCAGCTCTAGCTAACTGACTCCAGTTTAATCTTTCACATGGGGCAGTGGGCTTCAGCAAGGTTTTGTTTTGAACATTCTCTGAAGTAACACCAAGAGAAAATCCAGAGAGATCTCAGCATAAAGTGAGAAATAAAAAATTCTGCTCTGTTGTTTCACAATACATGTAATTCAATGTGTAGGCAGGAATCGTAGTCTGAAGAAAGGTCTTGCCCCGAAACGTCACCCATTCCTTTTCTCCAGTCCTGCTGAGCTACTCCAGCATTTGTGTCTATCTTGCATGTGATACGGAGCGATCTTTAAAGATCAATCACTTCCACACCTTACAGTTTGTCTAAAATAAAATATTCAGAAATATTACAAAGTATCTTATTTTAGTGATGGGTTTTGAAAGTATGTCATCATCAATTAAATGTGCAAGAATTGAGTCATTTTACAATTCAAGCACACCAATATGGACTGAATGATAAAAAACATTTTCACAAATTAACCAGGAGAAAATGGGCCTGCTTTGATTTATGTATATTATGCTGTGCTATACTTTCATTACATGCAATGCAACGTTTAAATAAGGAAATTAGCATTTCACAGCAGTTACTGACTATACAACAACTCTTTCATCTGCTATTTTTTTGACGTGAACAAAGGTCGAGCAGATTAAAGTGCCCGTTCTAGTTACCTTGTTAAAGGTTTGAGCAAGCTGTGGGACAAGTTAAATGTAATTTGTCTGCTTATTGTTCCCTTTTAATTGGCCTACTTTCAAATCAGCTAATGAACTGAGGTTTAAAGAAATTCTGATCCTTTCAAAGTTGAAGTAAGGTTCAATAAACAATCCAGAAAATGAAAACATCTTACCAGCTAGATAAATGAACTACATTCATTAAACAAGTCAGAGTTTAGACTTCACAGTTTAGAGATACAGCGCAGATACAGGCCCCTCTGCCTATCCAGCGATCACCCTATACACTAACACTATCCTACACACATGGGACAATATTGCAGTTTTTACCAAAGCCAATTAGCCTACAAATTTGGTCCTAAAAGACTTCTCCCTTATCCTTAAACTGTGACCCCTTGTTCTGGAGTTCCCCCAACAACGGGAACAATCTTCCTGCATCTAGCCTGTACGTCTTTGGAGTGTGGGAAGAAACCACAGCACCTGAAGGAAACCCACATAGTCACAAGGAGAATGTACAAACTCCATACAGACAGTCCCCATAGTCAGGATCGAACTCGCCTCTCTGGTGCTGCAAGGCAACAACTCTATTATTGCACCACTATGCTGCCCTAAAACATATGTATAGCACAGATACAGGATTAGCCCACGACATCCATACTGACTCACGACTACTTAGACTTATCTTACACGTCTGTATCAATTCCATATCCCCCTAAGTCTTGGTCATTCAGGTGCCTTCCATATGCTTCTTAAATGTTCCAGCTTCCACTACCTCCTCTGTAGCTCCAGATACTAAGTAGTCAGTGAAAACATTTAACCCTCAGATTCACTTTAAATCTCCTCACTTTTAGCATAACCTTATGCCCCCTCTAGTTTCAGACATTCTTACCAAACAGACTATATAGTATACAATGCTTTGCAATTTTACATGCATATGTCATTGGTTTAAAAACAGCCTCTGCTTTTTTAAAGCAACATGTGATGAAAAATACATTAAGGTAAATAGCACATGGTCATTTAAATCTTTGTCATAGTTTCAGAAAATCAGTTATTATTTGGATAAACTTCCTATGTTTCTATATAGGGGACGATCAGATATACAATACAACAATACAATACAATACAATACAGTTTATTGTCATTTGAACCTCATTGAGGTTCAAACAAAATTTGGTTTCTGCAGTTATACAAACAAGGAAAAGAACCAAGACACAACATAATTTACACAAACATCTATCACAGTGAATTTTCTCCTCACTGTGATGGAAGGCAAAGTCTTATCTCTCCCCTGCACTCTCCATTCTCCTCCCGATGTCAAAGTCAATGCAAGGCCGCGCTCCAGGTCTTGATGTTGGAGCCCCCGGCGGGCGCTAGCAAGTCCCGCGGCCATAAAGGCGCACCGAGCGATGTAAGGCCCCGCTCCGGGTCGCCTTCAACCCCGCAACTTGGGCGGGAGAAGTTGCTGTTGCGGGAGCTCCGAAAAGCGGTCTCCCACCAGGGACCCGCGAGCTCCCGGTGTCACCGTCCACCGGCCGGAGCCTCCGAATCTCCAGGGTCAAGCCACAGCAGCGCGCCACCACAGCTCTCCACACTCCAAAGCCGGCCAGCTCCGTGATGGTAAGTCCGCAGCTCCACAGCTCCGCGACTAGAGCCCCAGGTCGTTCGGTTGGAGGCCGCTCCACGGTGCTAGGCCCCAACGCCAATGGAGACCTGACAGAGAAAAGGTCGGGTCCTCCATACAGGGAAAAGATTTTAAAATCTACAGAATCACAAACATATAGGATACAAATGAAATTAATTCATTTCTAATAGCACAGTCTGCTTTGTTGCTCAGTATGGGTCTCTTGTAAGTCTCATTAAACTTTGGCACGGCCAAAAGTAAACGTCATGGATATATAGACATTGGCACTCAGGGCAAGATATTCATTCAATTGATGAGTAGCTCACAAAATCCATCGATTACCACCTCCTCATACGTCCCATCCCTCTCCAACGAGCACTTCTGTAAAATCTAGGTACTCCCCACTCTAAATGCCCTTGTGAACTCACTCATGTTAGTGATGAACCCATAATCCTTCATGAACACACTAACCACCTCCCTTGATATTATATTAATATTATTAATTAGCTCCTTTTACCCTATCCCCACTCTATCCACTGACGCATAGCCCCAAACTAGCAGGTGCGTCTGGAGTGGGAGGGGGGTAGAGAGGGAGAGCACAAAGAGGGGGCAGAGAGAGAGAGAGAGAGAGAGAGAGGGGCAGAGACAGAGAGAGGGGGGGAGTGGGGGGAGGGAGAGGGGGAAGGGGAGGGAGAGAGGGGGAGGGAGAGAGGGGAAGGGAGAGAGGGGGAGGGAGAGAGGGGGAGGGAGAGAGGGGGAGGGAGAGAGGGGGAGGGAGAGAGGGGGAGGGAGAGAGGGGGAGGGAGAGAGGGGGAGGGAGAGAGGGGGAGGGAAAGAGGGGGAGGGGAGAGAGGGGAGGGGAGAGAGGGGAGGGGAGAGAGGAGGGGAGGGGGAGAGCGGAGGGGAGGGGAGAGAGGGGGGAGGGAGAGAGAGGGAGAGAGGGGGAGGGGGAGAGTGGGGAGGGGGAGAGAGGAGAAGGGGAGAGGGGGGAAGGGGAGAGGGGGGAAAGGGGGGAAGAGAGGGGGGAAGGGGAGGGAGTTGGGGCAAAGGGGGGGGACGAGAAGGAGCGTGAGGGGCAGAGAGGGAGCATGGGGGGGCAGAGCGGGAGGGAGGAAGAGTGAGGGGTTGGGGGGGGGTGCATCGTTAGAGGGGAGGGCTGGTCCCTGAACCCAATAATCCCTTGCGCAGGGCTGCAAAACGCACCTGTCCCCTACACATTATGGGCTGGGGGGGGGGGGGGGGGGGGGGGGGGTGAGGCAGGAAGGGAGCACAAGGGGAGCAGAATGGTGGAGAGGGACAGAGAGGGAGGGGAGGGGCAGAGAGGGAGGGGTTGGGGGGGGGGCCGCGTCATCAGAGGAGAGGGTGGTGGACAGCGGGGTTTTTTTCAAAGGTCTTGCAAGCGGCGCAACAGGACGACGTGACTCGCAACGTGTGAACACAATGTGCAGCCATTGTGACATCATCAGCCAAAGCCAACGGTTTTGAAATGTTGAAGTTATTTGAAATTTTTGAACATTTTCATAAATATCGTGGGAAATGAATAATTAATTTTTCAGCTTGGAGGGGATGATGGTATTAAATGCCAAGCTGTAGTCAATGACTAACAGCCTGACATATTAGCTTTTGTTGTCCAAGTGGTCCAGAGCGGAGTGGAGAGCCAGTGAGGTCGCATCCACCGTAGATCTGTTATGGCGGTAAGCGAACTGCAGTGGGTCCAGGTTCTTGTCAAGCTCAGAGTTGATATGCGCCATAATCAACCTCTCAAAGCACTTCATCACCACAGACGTTAGTGCCACTGGTCGATAGTCATTAAGGTACGTCACTTTACTCTTCTTGGGCACCGGTATTATTGATGCCCTTTTAAAGCAGGTGGGAACCTCAGACCTCAGAAGTGAGATTGAAAATGTCTGTAGAAACTGCAGCCAGTTGGTCCACACAGGTTTTTAGAACACGATCGGGTATACCATCAGGTCCAGGCGCTTTCCGAGAGTTCCCTCCCCTGAATGGTCTTCTGACATCGGCCACTATGACTGTGACTGAAATACCATCACGGCGAATGGGGGCTCGGGAAGGCACATCAGTGTTCTCCTTATCAAAGCATGCGTAAAACGCTTTGAGCTCATCAGGGAGTGATGCTTCGCTGACAATTGAGCTGCCTCCTGATTTCGCCTTGTAGGAGGTGATGGCATTCAAGCCTTGCCACAGTTCCCGAACATCCGTTTCATCCTTCAGCTTTGTGCAGAAGTCCTTTTTGATGACCTTACCAGGGTTGTATCTGGACTTCTTGTACAGCTCTGTATCTCCAGACCTGATTGCCTGGGATCTGGACTTCAGAAGAGTGCGGATCTCATGGTTCATCGAAGGCTTCTGATTCTCCACACATTTCTTAATGAAGTCTCTGACGACTGTAGCGTCACTTAACACCCAATTACCCATCCCCTCTGTGCTGCACAACACCACTTCTCCATCATCAACATAAAAATAGAGGAGGTGGAGAGGCTGTTCAGAAGACAGAAAAGTAGGAAATCTCCAGCACCGGACAATGTTTCCCCCTCTACCCTTAAGCTCTGTGCCGAACAATTGGCACCGGTCTACACAGACATTTTCAACCAGTCCCTGCAAACCTGTACTGCCCCTGCCTGCTTCAAAGTATCCAATATTGTCCCTACCCAAAAAGACAAGGATTACTGGTCTTAATGAGTACAGACCTGACGCACTGACCTCTGCAGTCATGAATATCCTTAAAAGACTTGTGCTGGCCAAGCTGAAAAATATCACAAACCCCCTGCTAGACCCTCTGCAGTTTGCATATCGGGCCAATAGATCTGTGGATGATGCAGTCAACCTGGGCCTGCACTTCATCCTCCAGCTCCTAGGCCGCCAGGGAACCTATGCAAGGATTTTGTTTGTTGATTTTAGCTCTGCATTCAACACTATTGTGCCAGAGCTACTACACTCCAAACTTTCCAAGTTGACTGTGCCTGAACCCCACTGTTGGTGGATCACCAGCTTACTGACAGGCAGGAAGCAGCATGTGAGGCTGGGAAAGCACATCTCGGACCCGCAAACCCTCAGCGTAGGTGCACCGCAAGGCTGCGTATGTGGAGGGAGGGGGAGAGAGGGTGGAGGGAGTGGTAGGGGAGGGGGGAAAGAGGGGAGAGAGGGGAAAAGTGGGGAGGGAGGAGTAGGGGAGGGAGGGGAAGAGTGGGGAGGGAGGTGAAGAGTAGGGGGAGAGGGGATGGAAGAAGGGGGAAGAGGGGGAGGGAGGTAGAGAGGGGGAGTGGGTGGATTGAGAGGTGGGAAGGGGTGGGAGAGGAAGGGGGTGTGGGGGAGAGGAGAGGGGTGTGGGGAGAGAGGAGGGGGTGTGGGGAGAGAGGAGGCGGGAGAGGGAGCGTGAGGGGGCAGAGAGGGAGCGGGGGGAGAGCAAGCGTGAGGGGGGCAGAGAGGGAGCGGGGAGAGTTTGAGGGGTGGGGGTGCGCTTCGTCAGAGGTGAGGGCTGGTTCTTGAACGCAATAATCACTCGCTCCCTCGCTGCAAGAAGACAGCGTGGTTTTTTTCAAAGGTCTTGCGAGCTTGCACTCGCTTCCAGCAGCTGGAGCATGAAGACTGCGAAAAGCGCAGAGAGAGAGAGAGAGAGAGAACAGGGCCCGACCCTCTGGAAACCCGGAGCGCTTACCAGCTGGAGGGAGGGGGGCGGGGGAGGGGCGCGGCTTCACAGGCTGCGAGAGGGACACAGAGAGGGAGAGGGAGGGAGACAGAGGCAGAGAGAGCGAAATGCGAGCATGCGCCAACCGCTGAAGCGTACAGAATTTTCTTTCAACTAAGCATGCGCATCTCATGCACGAAAGCTGTCGGCAGCTCTATGGAATTCGGGGGTACGAGCCTGTCACACACACTAACCACCTGCCTCCACAAACAGCGGGGCCTTCCTAATCTAAGCTGTCAAAAAGGAACAAACAATGCTTTAATCCACAGCGGAGGGCGGGGCCACGCGGCAAGTGGGCCTCGGGCAAGGGCATTGTCAGCAGCTGGCAAGCGGCGATATTTGAAAAGATCTGTCAGTTTGCTGAACAATTTTAGTGAAAATTTTAGGGGAGTGGATTTTAAAAACAAAAGGTGAATTGCTACTGAAATATGTAAACATTTCCCCATTTTGGTGTCTGGTTTTCGAGGAGATACGTTTCAAAAGCAAAACAACACACACCCACACAGAGTTTTAAAAGTATAATAGATAAGATGAGGTGCAGAGATAAGAAAGATAGTCAGTATCATCGGCAAATGTTTACCCCTTGGGGTAAATTTACCTCAGGTTGTGAACCCTTGGAATAAAGGGTGGTGATTATGTGGAATGAGCTGCCAGAGGAGCTTATTACAAAGTTTAAAAAGGATTTGGAGAGGTATTTAGGTAGTAAAGATGCAGATACAGTCTCCGGGCAGCCAAATAGGATTAGTATAGGTAGACCACTGCTGACATGGATAAGTTTGGCTCAATGAGTCAGTTTCAGTGCTGTAGGTTTCTCGGTTTCGTTTCCAATTTCACAAGATTGGTCAAAAACTTACAAAAATTAAGCCTGTAATAAAATAATTATATTCCTGGAACAAAAGGATTACCATCCTTTCTACAGTCATGGAAAATTAAGCACAACTTAGAAATATGAACACATTAATTTTATACAAATATTTAAAAAAAGCAATACATTGTTTCATTTCAGCGCGAGTCTCGGGACTGCCTCAGGTATTTCTAATGGGCCCAATTCAACCCAACATGTGCATTAACACAGCAAGATTGTTGTCACATTTACAGTATTGCTTCACTTCTGAACACCAGACGGTATTCTAATCAGCCCGCTACTTCGTTCATGCTGCCAGCATCTCATATCTATCTGGACACAAAGCCTCTCTCACCTCTTCTTCAGTTGAGGAAAAACAAATCTCACAATTGAACTACCAACTGCCCCACAAGGATGGTTTACAATTTATCCCCTTCCATTTTACTGAGCAACCCACACAATACTCACCAATGGCATCTCGCTCCATCCCCCAAGCACACACTGCATGCTTAAATTAACACATTGTTCAATCACCTGTAAGCCATTTCAGGTTTTAATCCCTTTTCTCTCATCATATTTGGCACTAAACACTATTTGACTTACACTAGTACAGGTCTGATGGCATTGTTCATGTTACCATAGGCTGCGCGGCCCAGTAATTCTCGAAAACAGCTTTCTGCTAGAGTAGCTGGGTTTTCATCTTTATCAGCACTTCGTGGTAGTGATGGTGGATTGTTCTTGCTAAAAGGTGAAAGCAAAATACAGAAAAATATACAAATTATTTTTTGTGTTGTAGCACATTAGATTAATAAAAAATGGATCAAACCAGATATTCAGTAAAGCAAAAATCAATTTCATTTGGAGGTCAGAGGTTTTAAAATCCTACGCATCATAACAGCCGAGGATACAGGACAGATTATTTTAGTCTAAACAGTAGTGCATGACTTACTATACCCCCAAGGAGTTCTCCTTTCAACATCCTTTCAACATCTTAATTCTTAGCCTTTCAAGTTCTCAGGAAAATCATGGTTCATTAAATAAATCTTGTACACGTTAGTAATAAATTTAGTCCAATTATGCAGCAGATGCACAGGAATGTGTTATTGATATTTCTTCTGCTATCATAGCAAAACCAAAATAGGGTAATGTGGCAAAGGAATGAATAGCAAGCAAAAAACATTGTTGTTTTGTTCTCCCGCTCCCTATACTTGCCTGCACCACCTTCTTTAACCCATAATGCTTATAACTAACGCCTCTACTTCGTAAGAAGACTACTGAAATTCAGTATTTCAGAAAGGTTGACTGGTTGAATCACGGCTTGGTTCTGCTCCTGAATGCCCAAGAGTGAAGAAGACTACAAAAGGTTGTGAACACTGCCCAGTTCATCATGGGTTCTGACTTCCCCACCATCGAAGGGATTTACTGGGGTCACTGCCTCAAAAAGGCAGCCAGCATCATCAGAGACCCACACCACCCTGGCCGCACACTCAGTTCACCCCTGCCATTGGGAGGGTATAGGAGCCTAAAAACCGTCATGTCCAGGTTCAAGAACAACTTCTTCTCTACAGCCATTAGGCTATTAAATGCGACAATCTAAACTAAACTCTGAACAACATAAACTATTATTGTTTGTTTTACATGTGTACGTATGTGTATACACACACACACAGAACATTTATGGTATTGTTTACAGTGTACTATGTTTACATATTCTGTTGTGCTGCTGCAAGAATTTCATTGTTCTATATGGGACATATGACAACAAAACACTTTTGACTCTAATGAACAACAACTGACCAGAAAACTGAAACAACTTCATTTCAGAATGTGTACAATTCTCTGTTTATCTACATAAACGCTACCCTATATCGCTATGATGTTTGGCAGCCACGAAGATTTTTTAATGATGAAAAAAAAAGTTATGTGTGTTTAAAAAATCTTGAGATCAGCTGATTGGTCCTCTCGCCTATCAATCACCACCATGAAGGTAACGCCCCTTCCGGGGGGGGGGGGGGGGGCAGGACTATAAAACCCTGGATGCCTGGATATGAGTCAGTCACTCTGGAAGATCACGAGGGAGAGTCCATGACTGTGATTCTAAGGTGTGAAACAACTGAACTGTGAGTCTGCAATATACTTGCAATAAATGATTTGTTAGGGGGTTGAAATGCTATGAAATTGAAATTGCTGGCATACACTCGGCTTGAAATGCTGTGAAATTGAATTTGCTGGCCTGCAATCGGCTTGAAATGCTGTGAAATTGAATTTGCTAGCGAGACTCTCCTAGTGGTAGCATGCTGTAAGTTTGTAACGTCGTTTGCTCCCTTAACTTTTAACTCCTTGCTTACCACTCTTTCAATGTTACTTGTTATTACTTGATTTCAAGACATGGGCTAACCTTTTTAAAAGTGTTGATAACAGTTTTATACGCTTCAATCGTGTAAAGGATGGAGACAAGAGCAAAAAAAGCTTTTCCAAGGAAGGAGCATGGGGAAGGCGCAGCCTCTGACTCTGGTACCTTAGAAGCAATACCGGAAATGAACGGAGAAATGAACACAAGATTCTGCGGTTTGGAAGAAATGATGCAAGGAATTTCGAGCAAATTGTAGGAAGTTCAAGACAAGCTGATTATGTTACAAGATGAACAAATTGATAACTTGTGAACCTTGGGTCAGGAAAGAGATTTGAAGATTGAAATACTGGAACGGAAAATAAACGAAAATTCGCGGGCACTCGAGCAATACAAGACTAAAAACATGGATCTGGAAAACAGAAGCCGTCGACTGAATCTGCAAATTGTTGGTTTGCCTGAAGATCAAGAAGGGGATAATGTTATAAAATATGTCTCTAAAAATTGGTGGTTTGCCTGAAGATCAAGAAGGGGATAATGTTATAAAAATATGTCTTTATCAAAGGACTTTCAACATTGAGCAGTATGAAAATCTTACAATTTGGACAACGCACACAGAGTCGGGAAGAAAACAGGTCTCAAAGATAAACCGAGTCATCTGATCGTTCGATTTCACTTCCCGCAGGTGAAGGAGAATACCCTTCGAGCAGCAAAAATTTGGACATGGTTGAATATGAAGGATGCAAGTTTTGGTTTGTCCCTGATTACAGCCGTGAGCTTATGCGATTGAGAATGCCTTTCCATAATGTAATGTCAGAGTTGTTTAAGAAACAGCTGCACCCTGCCTTGCTCTATCCAGCTAGGCTGCGTATATGACTCCCTAATGGTAGCAACCGATTTTTTAAACAATCCGCAAGAAGCTTCCAGCTTTCTGGAGGCTTATGGGGCTGAAGCCGCGACGGGGAGTTATTGATAGCCAACTGAGTTACAATCGGAGATTGTTATAGTTCCTATTTTGAAAATATATCGTTCTGTAAATGAGTTTAATTAGATGAGTTATTAGCTAATTACTTTTTAGAAATTTAGTATGATGGTATCAAAGCATAACTTTACGTTCTCTAAGATACTGTTAATTTAATGCAATGGTGTTATATATTAACTTTTAAGATCTTCTTTGTTAACTCTTCTACTTTAAAATGTCCACCAAAGGATCTTTCCCCCTGTCTTTAGACAAACAAAATGAAGCAGTTCTTGTTTTTCATAGTTTGCACATGTTTTGACCTTGGATAAACAATATGATGTAGTTCTTGTTTTTCACAGTTAGCATGTACTTTTTAACCAAAAAATTAATTTGTTTTGTTATTGAGTGGTAAATATACCTTCTTTTTACGTTGGGAGCTGTCATTAGGAGTGATGGGGGTAGGGGAGGGATTAGGTCGCATACTGACTGTCTACAGGTCAGTTTCACACTTTGCATGGGTGGGTGGGGGGGGGGGGGTTGCTTTTAGTTTAGTTTTTTTTCTTTCAGGGCAGAATTTGAACTACAAAAATGTATGAAATGTCGTCACTTCTTGCTCCGCCTTAGATTTTTCTTCTTCCAGTATCATGAACTGCTATGGCCTACGAAATTAATCCTTTACATTCCACATGATTTTTACAAACAATATGGATAAAGTTATCACCTTCCTTTCATGGAATGTTAATGGTTTGAACCATTCCATTAAGAGGAAAACATTTTTTAAAGTTCTTCGTAGACTAAATGCTCAGATTATCTTTGTTTAATCTTTGATATTATGTTTATGCACCTAATATTGATCACCCTGAGTTTTTTAAACAGTTAATCACATCCTTTCCTAATTTAACAAACATCTTTTGATAATGGGTGGAGATTTTAACTGCTGTTTGAACCCCTCAATGGACAGATCTGCATCTGATCATGCGCTTCCAAATAAATCAGCCAGTTTTATCAATTATTTTTTACTTGACTCTGGAATGCTAGAAGTCTGGAGATTCCTACACCCAAATGACAAAGAATTTTCTTTTTTCTCTCATGTATATCATAGTTACTCTAGGATTGACTACTTTATAATAGATTCTCGGCTAGTTTCATTGGTCACTGAGTGTGAGTATGATGCAATCGCTATTTCTGATCATGCACCAATGAAACTATCAATCAAACTACCTGATTCCAAGTTTAGTGCTAAACAATGGCAATTTAATACTACTTTGCTTCAAGATCTACATTTTGTTAAATTTATTAAAGATCAGATTGTTTTCTTCTTCTTAACAAACTCTACTGAAGAAATATCCAATGGTGTCATTTGGTCTGCTTTTAAGGAATATATTCGTCGATAAATTATTTCATACTCTGTGGGATTAAAAAAACAAACTAAAAATGCAATACGCATATTGGCTGATGAGATTAAAGACATTGATAAAAACATATTCAAAAGCTCCTGAAAAGAGTTGACCTTCAACTGAGACATGATTTGTTATTAGTATCACCGATTTAGAATCAGCCACTTAAAACCAAGTCAATTTTATATACATGGCGATAAATCTGGCAAATTACTTGCCAATCAGTTGAAAGCTGTGTCAGCCAAACGTTAGATTATTAAAGTCAGTCAACGGGATGGTACATTGACAGTACACCATGATGAAATTAATAAATCCTTCCAGGAATTTTATACCTCCCTATACCAATCCTTTTCTTACTGATTCCAATATAATGCATGAGTTTTTAAAGAAACTAAACTTGTCAAATTTACCACATAATGAGTCTCTGTTGTTAGATGAACCCATCACGGAGGAAGAAACACAGAAACAATTATTTCAATGAATTCTAGTAATGCTCCCGGTTTAGATGGGTTTTAGTGGAATTTTAAAAGTATTTTTCAAGTTTTAAGTTTACTGTCCCCCTGCTTATGCAGGGTTTTTAAAGAAGCGTTTTTAATGAATATATTACCACAATCCTTTTATGAAGCATCTATTTCTTTAATTCTTAAAAAAGATAAGGACCCTACTGAAGTGATGTCATATAGACCTATATCACTGTTAAATGTAATTCCAAAATTCTTTCAAAAATATTAGCTATGATATTGTAAAATATTTTACCGCAAATTATTTCTGAAGATCAGACACATTTTATTAAAAATTGTTACTCATACTTTAATGTTAGGAGACTAATGAATATTGTATATACAGCGTCAAATAAAACTCCAGAATGTGTCATTTCACTTGATGCTAGGAAGGCATTTTATAGAGTAGTATGGGAATACTTATTCAATACACTTGAAAAATTTAAGATTGGTCCAGAATTTATCTCTTGGATCAAGCTGCTATATCATATACCTCAAGCTTCTGTACTTACCCATAATCAGAGACCCCCTTTTTTCAGGCTCTTTCGAAGTACTGGACAGGGCTGTCCTTTATTATTTGATATCGCTTTGGAACCTCTGGCCATTGCTAATAGGGAATCCCCTAATATTTTTGGTATGGTCCGTGAGAATAAGACACATAAGCTATCTCTCTATGCAGATGATCTGTTATTATTTATCTCCAACCCGGAAAAATCTATTCCTGCAATAGTAGCACTACTTAATCAATTGAGTGGTTTTTCTGGTAATAAGAGTGAGCTTTTTCCACTAAACAATAAAATTTCGAATTATGGAGAGTTTCCATTTAGATTGACTACCGACTGTTTTACTTATTTAGGCATTCAGATTACCAAGAAACACAAGGATCTATTTAAAGCAAATTTTACGCCCCTAATTAACCACATCAGACAACAGTTCACTAAATGGTCACCAATGTCCTTATATCTAATCGGCCGAATCAATGCTATTAAAATGTTTATCCTACCTAAATGTTCGTATTTATTTCAGACGAAACCAATTTTTATTGCTAAATCTTTGTTTGATATTATTGACTCAAAATTTCTTCATAAATGTGGCAGAATAAAAATCCCAGACAAAGTAAAAAATACTGACAGAAATCAAAAAAAAGATGGTGGTTTGGCACTGCCGAAACTTAGATTTTACTATTGGGCAGTTAATGCTCGCTGTTTATCGTTTTGGACAAAAGATTCAGAAGATACCCAATGCCCAGGATGGATAAACCTTGAATGTGATTCTATGCAAGGGCTATCATTGGCTTCTATTCTAGGGGCCTCGTTATCCTTTACAATTATGAGATTGAATAAATATACAATTAACCCAACAATGCGACATACATTCCGAATATGGTTTCAATTTCGTACGTTTTTTGGATTGAATAATTAGAAACATAGAAATTAGGTGCAGGAGTAGGCCATTCGGCCCTTCAAGGCCATTCAATATGATCATGGCTGATCATCCAACTCAGTATCCCGTACCTGCCTTCTCTCCATACTTTCTGATCCCCTTAGCCACAAGGGCCAGAATTTTAACTTATTGAGTCATATCTTTTTTTTCTTCCAACCTTCTAGTACTTTCTGTCGTGGAAGAGGAAGGGATTAGCAGTTTTTTGTGACTTCTTTTTGAATGGTTGTTTTATGTCTTTTGAACAAATCTCCAATAAATATAATCTACCTAACTCACATTTCTTTAGCTATTTACAAATTAGGCATTTTTTGAAGGCTACTCTACCCTCTTTTCCGTTACCACATCAAACCAAAATCTTGGAAAAAAATTTACATTTGAACCCTGACAAGAAAGGTTTAATAACGACTATTTATGAGTGGATTTTGAAATTACAAGTAGATACATTGGATAAAATTAAGAATGACTGGGAAATAGAACTTCAAATTTCTATACCTATAGAGAAATGAGAGTGGATTCTTTAACTAGTTAATACCTCTTCAATGTGTGCAAGACGCGCTCTGATACAATTCAAGGTGGTTCACAGAGCTCTTATGTCAAAAGATAAGTTAGCTCGTTTTTATGGTCATATAAATACTATCTGTGACAGATGTAACTCTGAAATAGCCTCACTGACTCACATGCTTTGGTTTTGCCTAACTTTGGAAAAATATTGGAAATAAATGTTTGACACTATTTCTGTAGTTTTAGGTATTGATTTACAACCTCATCCTATTACTGCAATTTTTGGGCTACCAATGTTAGATTCTACTTATATGTCCCGTTCTACCCATCGGCTGATTGCTTTTACTACATAATTGCCAGAAGATCTATTTTATTTAAATATTATTTAAAGACTCCAATCCTCCTACCACACTTCATTGGTACTCTGAAACGATATCATGTTTAAATTTTGAAAACATTAGGAGTGACATTGTCGAACCCTTGGATAAATTTGATAGGACTTGGGGAAGCTTTGTTCCACATTGTTCACACAATATAAATTGTCCCCTCGTCAACCATTATAATAATTATTGTACCCCTATACGGTGAAACGGACTTGACGACAAACACGGACTTAAATTGTTGAAATTCTTTGCAGCCCAGATTTTGGTTTTTTTTTTAGTTTACGGGGTTTTGTTTTTCTTTTTTTTTCTCTTTCTTTTTTTCTTTTTGTTTTTATATATACAAGTTCTCTTTTAAACAAATAACTATATTTACCTAGAGACCGGGAGGTCTGTACCCAATGCGTATTTTGACACTGGACTTATACTTAGGTTATACTTGTTATTAATGTAATCCTGATCTCTATGTATCAATATCACTGTTATGTTTATCATTATTGGGGGGAGTTTTGTGTTTGTGTTTGTTTTTGATAAAAATGAATAAAAATATTTTAAAATAATTTGCTGGCCTGCGCTCGGCTTGAAATGCTGTGAAATTGAATTTGCTGGCCTGCACTCGGCTTGAAATGCTGTGAAATTGAATTTGCTGGCCTGCACTCGGCTTGAAATGCTATGAAATTGAATTTGCTGGCCTGCACTCGGCTTGAAAAGCTGTGAAATTGAATTTGCTGGCCTGCACTCGGCTTGAAATGCTATGAAATTGAATTTGCTGAACTGCACTCGGCTTGAAATGCTATGAAATTGAATTTGTTGGCCTGCACTCTGCTTGAAATGGAATTTCAAGGAATAGCTGTGAGTAACTGAGCTGCCAGCCCACCAGCCATGAGTGACTGAGCTGCCAGCCCACCGGCCCTGAGTGACTGAGCTGCCAGCCCACCGGCCCTGAGTGACTGAGCTGCCAGCCCACCGGCCCCGAGTGACTGAGCTTCCAGCCCAATGGCCCTGAGTGACTGAGCTGCCAGTCCACCGGCCCTGAGTGACTGAACTGCCAGCCCAAGAATCCATTCAACCCACAATGTCCACACTAGCCCTTCAGCCCACAACACCCATACTAGCGCTCCAGAAAGCCGCCACCCCCTACTGGCCACCAATATTGGAATTAGTGGAGAGGTAGAATATTGCATTGGGGGACCAGCCCTCCCATGTGAACATGGGACCTAACGGGTCCCACTTAGTCTAGTACTTAACTAAAATCACTCCACTCCACCACATTCTTAACCTTGCTAAGGAGAATGAACAACATCCATTTGAACAGGATGCCCATCAGCTTTAATGGTTTCTCCCTAAAACTCCCTACAAAGTATTGAGCATCTTCTACAAGAAGAACTGTAATGAATCAAAGTTTCAGTTTGCTCTCGTTATAAAATCTCAAATTTCTCATTGCTCATTTTATGCCTGAACAAAGCAGTTTAATATTTGCTTGAAGGTAAAACAATATGTAGAATTTCAAAAGGGGAAAGAATCAAAAACAATAGTAATGCATGCATTTGCAAACTGTTCCTAAACATTATGCAGAACAGGCACTGCAAGCAATTGTGACTTAATGCAAAACATCGAAAATAAACGAAAATTCGCGGGCACTCGAGCAATACAAGATTAAAAACATGGATCTGGAAAACAGAAGCCGTCGACTGAATCTGCAAATTGTTGGTTTGCCTGAAGATCAAGAAGGGGATAATGTTATAAAATATGTCTCTAAAAATTGTTGGTTTGCCTGAAGATCAAGAAGGGGATATTGTTATAAAAATGTGTTTATCAAAGGACTTTCAACATTGAGCAGTATGAAAATCTTACAACAACAGTCTGAAGATCCAGACCAAAAACATCACCTATCCCTGTTCTCCAGTGATGCTACTTGACCTGCTGAGTTACTCCAGCACTTTCCATCTTTAAAAAATAAATAAAACCAGCATCTGCAGTCCTCAATGTACTCAATGTATAACATGTTCAATTAAAGCACATGATTAATTCCCAGGAGATTTCACATTTGGAAAGTTATTTATAGAACCACATTGCTTGAGCTAGTTAGTTCCAGCAATACAGTTTCTACAGTGCATTCAGAAAGTATTCAGACCCCTTCACTTTTTCCACATTTTGTTACATTACAGCCTTATTCTAAATGGATTAAATCCTTCTTTTTTATATTATCATCAATCTATATACAATACCTCATAATAAAAAAAGTGAAAATAGGTGTACAGAAATACCACATATACGTAAGTATTCAGACCCTTTGCTACGACACTCAAAATTAAGCTTTGGTGCATCGTGATGTTTCTCCAACTTGACTGGAGTCCACCAGTGGTAAATTAAATTGATTGTACATGATTTGGAAAGGCACACGCCTGTCTATATAAGGTTCTGCAGTTGACAGTGCATGTCAGAGCAAAACCAAGCAATTAATACAAAGGAATTGTCTGTAGACCTCGAGGCAGGATTGTGTCGAGACACAGATCTGGGGAAGGATATAAACCAATTTCTGCAGCATTGCAGATGCCAAAGAGCACTGTGGTCTCCGTCATTCTTAAATGGAAGAGCTTTGAAACCACCAGGACTCTTCATAGGGCTGGCCGAACTCTTTGGTCTGAATGCCAAGTGTCACATCTGGAGGAAACCAGGCACCGCTCATCACCTGGCCAATACCATACCTACAGTGAAACGTGGTGGCAGCATCATGCTGTGGGGATGTTTTTCAGCGGCAGGAACTGGGAGACTAGTCAGGATCGAGGGAAAGATGAACGGAGCAAGTACAGAGAGATCCTTAATGAAAATCTGCTCCAGAGCGTTCTGGACCTCAGACTTGGGCGGAGGTTCACCTTCCAACATGACAACGACCCGAAACACGCAGATAAAGACAACACAGGAGTGGCTTTGTGACAAGTCTGTGAATGTCCTTGATTGGCCCAGCCAGAGCCCGGACTTGAACCAGATCGAACATCTCTGGAGGGACCTGAAAATATCTGTGCATCGACACTCCCCATCCAACCTGACAGAGCTTGAGAGGATCTGCAGGGAAAAATGGGAGAAATTACCCCAATACAGGTGTGCCAAGCCTGTAGCGTCATACCCAAGAAGACTTGAGGTTGCAATCGCTGCCAAAGGTACCTCAACAAAGTACTGAGTAAAGGGTCCGAATACTTATGTAAATGTGAAATTTCTGCTATTTATTTTTTAATTACTTTCCAAAAATTTCAAAACACCTGTTTTTGCTTTTTTATTATGGGGTATTTTACATAGATTGATGATTAAAAAAATGAATTTAATCAATTTTAGAATAAGGCTGTAACGTAACATGTTGAAAAGGTGAAAGTATTCTGAATACTTTCTGAATGCACTGTATGTTGCAACTATTCCCAGTAGCAGGGAAGCCTACTGAAAAAATAAAATGACCAATTTCAAAAACAGCATTCTCTGGTAGATGGAAATCTGTAAAAAAACAAACCAAGCTATTTTAATGGTTGACAAGCTTTGCCACTCCCCCACCCTTGTCATTGTACAAGTTTCACTGTTGCCCTGTCCCTCCCCCACCCTAGTCATCGTACTAGTTTCACTGTCATCCTGCTAAGTTTCACTGTATCACTATCATCTTCCCCACAGGCAACAATGGCAGGCTCCACCTTACCTTGATCATCTTTACTTCTTGCATTTCTTTCATTTGTTTGTTCTAAGTACCTTCTATATTACTAATTTCCTTCTCCTCTGACTCAGTCTTAAGAAGGGTCTCTAACCGAAACGTCGCCTATTCCTTTGCTCCAGAAATGCTGCCTGACTCGCTGAGTTACTCCAGCTTTTTGTGTCTATCATCAGTTTGAATGAATTAATAAGTTTATTGGCCAAATATTCACATACAAAGAATTTGCCTTGGTGCTCCGCCCACAAGTGACAACATGATATACAGTGACAGTTAGGAATGACACATAAAACATTAAACATTAATAATAAAACATTGTTGATTGATCATGTGAATTAAATAAAATGCCAGAGCAAAAGGAGGCTACAGATTTTTGGTTATTGAGTAGTTACTACTCGCGGAAAAAAGCTGTTTTTTTGTCTGGTTGTGGCAGCTTTGACAGTCCGGAGTCGCCTTCCAGAGGGAAGTGATTCAAAGAGTTTGTGGCCAGAGTGAGAGGGGTCAGAGGTGATCTTACCTGCTCGCTCCCTGGCCCTCGCAGTATATAGTTCGCCAATGGATGGAAGGTTGCAGCCAATAACCTTCTCAGCTAATCGGACGATTTGCTGCAGCCTCCGGATGTCATGCCTGGTGGCTGAGCCAAACCAGACGATGATGGAGAAGGTGAGGACAGACTCTATGAAGGACATATAGAATTTGACCATCATTGCCAGTGGCAGATTGTGCTTCCTCAATAGCCGTAGGAAGTACCTCTTCTGTTGTGCCGATGAGACTATGGAGTTGTTTAAGGTCCTTGGAGATGACGGTTCCCAGGAGCTTAAAAGACTCCACAGATGTGACTGTGGTGTTGTTGATGGTGAGTGGGGTGAGGAGAGGGGGAGTTTTCCTAAAGTAGACAATCAATTCCACTGCCTTAAGAGCATTGAGCTCCAGGTTGTTGCGATGGCACCAGGACGCCAGCTGTGTCACTTCCTGTCTGTAGGCAGATTCCTCCCCATCCTGGATCAGTCCAATCAGGGTTGTGTCGTCCAAGATGTGCTTTCCCAGCCTCACATGCTGCTTCCTGTCTGTCAGAAAGCTGGTGATCCACCGACAGAGTGGTTCAGGCACAGTCAACTTGGAAAGTTTGAAGTGTAGTAGCTCTGGCACAATGGTGTTGAATGCAGAGCTGAAATCAGCATTCACTGATCTATTGACCTGATATGCAAACTGCAGAGGGCCCAGCAGGGGGTTTGTGATATTTTTCAGCTTAGCCAGCACAAGCCTTTCATGACTACAGAGGTCAGTGGGACAGGCCTGTAGACGTAAAGACCAGTAATCCATGCCTTTTTGGGTACAGGGACAATAGTGGAGACAATAGTTGCAGGCACGGACAGTACAGGTTTGCCGAGACTGATTGAATATGGTGCCAGTTGTTCGGCACAGAGCTTGAGAGTAGAGGGGGAAACATTGTCCGGTCCTGGAGATTTCCGGCTTTCTGTCTTCTGAACATCCTCTCCACCTCCTCTATTTTTATTGTTGATGATGGAGAAGTGATGTTGTGCAGCACGGACGGGGTGGGTAATTGGGTGTGAAGTGGTGATTGGAGAGGGGTGGGTGGGAAAGAGTCCAGTCTTTTCAGACTGGAGTCTTGCTTCAAGTATGTGTGATGTGGTGATTGGGGAGGAGTGGGTGTAGAAGGGCCCAGTCTTTGCATACTGGGGTCTGGCTGTGTTGGTTGGGGAGGGGGTACCAGGGTTACGTTTCTGCTTGTCAAACCTGCAGTAGAACTCATTCAGGTTGTTGGTCAGCTGACGATTCTCCAAGAGCGGGGGAGTTTCCTCTTGTAGCTGGTGATTTCTTGCAAGCCCTTCTAAATGGAAGAGTCACTAGCTGAGAACCGGCATCTGCTTTTCCTTCCTACACACTCCCACATATTTTACTTTGACACAAGTCCCTGCCACTGGAATGGCTGCAACAAGTTGAGTCTGTGACAAACAAGAAGGCCTGGATCTTCAGGAAGCAGGAAACAACTCGGCATTGGGGCCAAGATGCGATCACTCGCAACCCAACGCGTAGCTAATAGCGTGAGTATACAACTCTCACCGTGAAGTAACCAGCTGCCATCCAGCGAGAGCTGTCAGTGGGAAGCCATCATTCAAATGGGGAACAGCCTGGAGCAGCAGCATATGGCTCACATCCACTTACCAAACTTTTAAAAAGCATCATTTTAAGCAGTAGTTGACAAATAACTTTAATCCATCAGCAAATTTAACTTGATTTTTTTTTTAATTTATCCCTACGGACACACACTTTTGTCATTTGTAATGCAGTCATTCCCAATTTGTAGAAGAAATATTTCAACCAGTGCCCACAAGTATTGCCATTGTCAATATTATTTGCAAAGAACTGCACAACGTGGAAGGCATTTAATTGATGGTATACTTCTATTTATTGGAGTGCAACATTGTCCACTAAATTGTCATAGATGCTCAGCTAACATATTTTCCATGAGCTTTCAGCTTTACATAATTAAATCAAGTTGAAGCACCTTTATTGGAAAATCTACAAATTTTGTAAAATGTTAAATGATGGCAGCTTGTGATAGTAAACAGCACAAGTTAACATATAGTTATACAGGGGCTTGAACTTTTGATTGAGAGAAATACATTTCAATCCAAATGGAGGAGAATTGAAATTGGAATTGAAGTAATTTAAAGTAGAATGAAGGGCTTTTGTCAATAAAGGTAATGATGAAACTACCAAGATAATAAACCAAAGCATTATACAAAATGTAAGAGAGGTTCTCAGTGCCATCCTGAATGTTCCACTCTATTATTCGTAATTCGTAATTATTCGTAATGTCAAGGATGTTACATTTATTTCTCAAAGGGGCTTTGAATAGATGTCTCTGTCCACATGGCAATCCTTTGCTGTTATGAAACATGGAGCTGAGTGCCAATTTTGGAATCAGTTTCTGGTCATACATTGACTCAGTCTGCCCTTCAGAACCAACCATATACAACTAGAGACTTGACGTTAGGGATGTTAGCCTGGAAGAGTCCCCCGAGGTCAGTATAGGAATTGGAAGGGGAGTTAAAACGGTTAGCAACCGGGAGGTCTAGCAGGCCTTGGTGGACCAAATGCAAGGTTTTGGCACTGTCTCCTTAGTTCACTCCTATATTTCTTGCTTCATTTATCCTTTCCCATCCAAACTACTCCCTCTGCAAGTATTTTCTCCTGCAATCACAGCAGATGTCCCTAGCACCTGTCTCTATATCTCCTCACTCACTCATATGCATCTAGGGACCCCAACAGTCCTTAAAGATGAGACAAAGGTTCACTTGCACCACCTCCTACCTCAATCTACTGCATTTAGTGCTCTCAATGTGGCCTCCTTCACATCGGTGAGACGTAGCATAGACCAAGCGTCAATTTTGTGGAACACCTGCGCTCGATCCACCAAGGACAGGTAGATCTCCTGGTTCCTAAGTGTTTTAACCACCATTCCAATTCCCATACTGACCTTTCTATACCGGCCTGTTCCAGTACCAGAGTGAGGCCACACGTAAACTGGACCAACAGCGTGGGTAGCTTACAACCCCATGGTGTGAACATTGAATTCTACATTTTTAGGCAACTAACCTACCCCCCCCCCCCCAACTCTCCCTCCTGTGCTCCCCCTGGATGCACATTCTTTTCACTTCCCCCATCCCCCTCCACCCTTATTCCTTCCTCTGGCTTGACATTTTATGTTTGTTCTGTCCTTACTTCCTTATCTCACTCTATTGTCTTTTCATCTCTGGCCTTTGTCAAACTATCTGCAAATCAAAAGCTTCTCTCATCTGTATCTACTTATCGCTTGCCAGATTGTGTCCCGTCCCCACCAGCTTTCTCTCTCCTCCCACCCTCCCCACACGCTCACCCCACCCCACCAGTACAATCAGTCTGAAGAAGGGCCCCGACCCAAATCATCTCCTATCCAGAGACGCTGTATATACAAACCAAATGTGCCTTCCCTTTTAATGGGAAACTGGAACTAGAAGAGCTTTCTAAAATTTTCACAGCACTGTGAAAATTCCCCTCTGGTTGTAGACTTACCTGTTAAGCTCATCTGTTGTTTGCATGTTGAAAAGAAGTGAAGGAACAATCTTATCCATGTGTTGAGGTTCCCAGATTATTGTCTGCAGCTCATCATTCACAGTTTTCCGTACGACTCCTTGAATACCCTTTATGCCTGCAATCCTGATCCTGTCAGCAAAAGCAGAATTTATCCTTTCAACAACTATCCATTATTAAACTTTTTAACTTTAATAAACCTCTCAACTAATCGCCTCTCCTATTTGGATTAATGCCAGAGATTGTACTGGATATTCTATCAAAATGTTAACAAACAAAGATAGATAAAAGGTGCCATTGCATCTTTTGCACTCTATGCCATCCAATTACAAAACGTAAGATGCCACACTTTTTCAGAACAAATCATATTTCTCCTATTTCAATAAATGGCAAATCCCTGGAGAGTGCTGTAGAAAAGAGAGATCTAGGAGTACAAGTGCATGGTTCCCTGAAAGTAGCAGGTGAAGGCGATGTAGGATGAAAACAACCCATGCTCCAAAAATGAATTTTCTTTGTTAATGTTATGACTATTGCCTATCTAGATTTTATATTGGCACAAACAATGGATATTTCAATCTCTGGTGTTTGAACAGTGTTATATTACAAAGGACTTCAGTTGTCTGGGAATGTATAAAATATCTTCACTGCAAAAATAAACCACATGTTTCAACACCACCAAATGACAGAATTGCAATTTTAAATAGGTGGTAATTTCTGCCTTTCACATTGTCACACTGGCATTGTCAAGGACTTTGGATTTCCAAACAGTTGGTGGAATGAGATTTACAAAAGAAGTGCATGAGGGGAAAATTCATAGCAAGAAGCTCACTACACATGTGCAAGTTCACTTATTTGGTTGCAGAATTCTAGCTTCAGCAGCACACAGAATGATTATAACCAAAATGAGCAACAATAAAGTCGCAAGTACACCTTTTATTCTCTGTGCCCAATAATCACAATACATTTAGACCCACTAAATTACATAATTCTCTTTTGCCCAGCAATGCCAGAAATGTGATTTTAACATTTCATTCAGGTATTTCATAACATTTCATTTTATTTCATATCATCTATATTTGTCCCTTTCAGGTTCAAGTAAAAATACTGGAATATTTGTTCAAAAAATGACAAAAGACATCTTATTCAGCTCGTGAAATTCAGAACAAGAGCCTCACACTGGAGTTAGTTAACAAAAAGTATCAGAAATCTTTGTAAGCCAGACTCCTTTTTAGACTAATTTAGTCTTAAATCAATGAGGTATTTGAAAGGTGATTAATTAAGCAAAATGTTTTAACTACGGTACTTTTCATTAGCCATCCAAAATTTAATTAACTGTCCACAACTCCCGCTGAGTTACTCCAGCATTTTGTGTTAATCTATTATTTGTCCTCGCCGTTTGCTTATGAAGGAAAGTAATCTGATATAACTATGGTTGGTATGGAAGGTGTTCCAGATGTAGGTGAGAAAGGGCTACAGAAGGAGAGACAGGTCTTGTGTCTCACAAATACTATAAATCAGTTTCTAACCATCTTGTACAACAATATATAATCAGTGGATTCAACCATGGATACTGTAATCTTGAGCAAAACAATACTGAAGGAACCCAGTGGACCAAGCAGCAATCTAAAGGAGGATCCTGACTCACGTGCGGTATCTTTTCCCTCCACAAATGCTGACTGACCCACTGAGATCCTCCAGCACTTTGTGTCTGGCACAATGTATATTCAGTGGCTTTGAAGGTCACTGAATATCATCTAAGGACTTCAATATATGTGCAAGACTAAATCCAAAACAATCCTACACCCAATCAAAAAAAGACAAATGCTGCAAATGATTAGCTTGTAATGTGGATTAAGATTACTTTTGAGTCACTGACCATCAGCTTCCAAATTAAATATATGCAGTCACCGACAAGCTTTACATATTATATGCAGTGAACTGAACAAAAATAGAAACATTGCTACTGAAACACGGCTTGCGTCATCCAAATACTTTCCTGCAATAATTAGCACATTTCCAGGGTTTAAATTATCACCCATACTCGCAGAAATTTCAAGTTTTGAGCGATTTATTTTTAAAAACTGGGATATAGCTCTTGCTATCAGTTGTGTGAAGGCGTTATGTGAAAACCTGTCTCCATTAATCAGATCAAGATTTATTTGATTCAGAATGCCATCTGTAAAGTACGAGGGAAAAAACATATTTTTGGATCTTTGAGCACCTTCTGTAACAAAATAATTGCAATGCAAAACAATTTAAAAACAATTTTATAATAATGAAAAGAAATGCACAAAAAAAATAAAAACAATTTAGGACAGACTTTTGTACTCACTTAGTCTTGGTATCCAGATCATCAATGGCAGAATGGCACATTGCACTGAATCGAGACACAAAGAAATCGTAGCGTCTATGGTATGAAGCAGTGTCTTCCTCAATATTCGCAAACTTGACAAACTAGGAGAAAATGCAAACTGTTAAAAGGTCGTAGGAGGTGTTCTACTTCGGCAATACAACAAGACCATGACACTTTTTTAAACTCTCCTAAACTCTCCTAAACTCGCAAATTAGGTCCCCGCAGTCGGGCGGGCCCTTAAGAGGTTAACATTCCTCAACCATATTCATTGGGAACCACCAAACTATTGCTCTTTTAAGTCTGTGCCCAATTTCCACAAAGTAATGGAAAAGACCTGTTGACAGTTCTTGGGGGGGGGGGGCAGCTCAGCAGTGAAGTTGCTACCCCTGGGGTACCCCCAGAGATCTGGGTTCGATCCTCATTAAGGGTACGGCCTGTAAGGATTTTGTATGTGGCTACATGGGTTTTCCCTAGATGCTCCCACGCTCCAAAGACGTACAGGTTTGTAGGTTAATTGGCTTCTGTAAAATTGTAAAATGTCGCTAATGTGTAGGATAGTATTAATGTACGGGGTGATCGCACGGTGGGCCTGTTTCCACGTTGTATTTCTAAAGTCCAAAGGTAGCATCTTCAGAAGGTTTTTTCAACTACGGTTAAATGTCTCTATTGCTCAGACAAATCCAGCCCCTTGGCACGAAACCTTAAAAAGCGTAAATTTTCAATCCTTCCAACAGATGCACTGCAGCTGGCTGGCGTCTCACTGAAACTGGCTGAGTAATTTGTGCAATCTGGTTCAATTATTAGTTGCAATTACAACATATGGTACAGACAAGCATTTATCAACTAAATTCTTAACATAATAGATTTGTTTAATTCCCGGATTGAACTTGGAGTTCCATTATTTGCAATTTTGCAAATCATTACAAGGGTATTTAGAACGGATAACTATAACTATTCTGATTGTTGAGAATCAAGCACACAATCTCCACATTTAATGCTCTCAATTACATTTTAAAAATTCCAAACAGTATAACCAAATGTGGTTCATTGTTCGAAAATAATTTTGTTTTTAAAATGTGCTGTTTTATGAAAGCATTAATTAACATTTTGCATGAAAGGTTATAATTTCTTCCGAAATTTTCAATGGTTGGTGCAATTAATTTGAGAATGACACCTCAATCTGCACAAAGGCTGGGCCTCAGCAGTGGAGAGGCAATAATCAACATTCGCACAATCTCCAGAATCTCTTTTAGGTTGATGATTGGCATTAGATGTCTGCTACTTGAGTCTGAGAATTGTAACAGGCTCATTATTAATTTGTTGGTAAAAATAATTAGCTTATTTGATTTGAAGCTTACTTCACGAGGAAAAAATATATACGGTAGGATGCAACGTTAAAATAACTCCAACATTTAAACCCTGCCCAATTAGCCATCTTTACTCTTGAGTGCAGATCTGGTGTGAATGTTAAATGGACCAGTGAAACGGAAAGTGACATTTACAACATCAAATAGTTATTTACAGTATTCAATGAAGTAACCACAACTTAGGAGGTACACTGATTTGTAAATTAGGTACAGAAAGCACCAACAAGTAAGCCAAGAGTTTTTATATTCCATTGTGATCTGTTTATGTTAACTAAAGTTCAAAAATAGAGTGATACAGTGTGGGATCAGGCCCTTCGCCCCCACTTTCCCCACACCAACCAACTTGGCCCATCGGCCTGCATTTGGCCCATATCCCTCTAAACCTGTCCTATCCATGTACCTGCCCAAATGTTTCTTAAACGGTGCAATAGTATCCGCCACATGTTAGTCTTCCCAAAATGCAACACCTCACATTTATCTGTATTAAATTCCATCAACCATTCCTCAGCCCACCTGGCCAATTGATTAAGATCCTGCTGCAATTTTTCACAACCATCTTCACTATCTGCAAAACCACCCACTTTTGTATCATCTGCAAACTTGCTAACCTTGCCGTGTATGTTCTCATCCAAATCATTGATATAATGGCAAACAGTAACGGGCTCAGCACCGAACCCTGAGGCACACCATTAGTCACAGGCATCCAATCTGAAAACCAACTTCCACTATCACCCTCCCATTCCTTCCATGAAGCCAATTTTCTATCCATTCAGCTATCTCACGAAATCCTACCTTCCCGAGCAGGCCACCATGTGGAACCTTGTTGAAATCCATATATACAGGTAAAATGGTTAATAATGGAGAGAGAGGATTGTTCGCCTTTTAATATAGGAGCGATTAAATTTGAAGAATACAATATATGAGAAAAATCTGATTATCCACAGTACCCTACGAATCTGGAAACAAGTGAAGTCAACCCTTAAACTGAGAAATTTATATCTTCTCTCAACCATTGCCAACAACCCTTCATTCAAGCCATCTATTTTAGACAAAACGTTCACACATTGGGAAAGATTAGGAATTAAAAAACTGGGAGATCTTTATGAGATGGGAACTCTTCTCTCATTTCAAGAATTACAGTCAAAATATCATCGGAAAGGTAGCCAATACTTTAGATACCTTCAAATACGAGACTATCTGAAATCATATATCCAAGACCATCAATATATGTTGCCAGACACACTAGACAAATGTATGAATGTATGAATAGAAACTTGGATTCAAACAAGTTAATATCCTATCTGTATAATATCCTTTTAAATATACAACCCCCATCGTCAGAAGTAATTAGAAGAGCTTGGAAGATGAACTTGGCCTAAAAAATTTAAAAGACAGATGGGAGGAAAGCCTTCTATACATACACAATTGTTCTCTTAATGTTAGGCATTCGTTAATTCAATTTAAAATACTGCACAGACTCTATTATTCAAAGTCTAAACTGAATAAGATCTTTCCAAATGTTTCTCCTATTTGTGATAAATGTCTCCTTCAGGAAGCAACTATAACCCATTCCTTTGCCTCTTGTATAAAGTTACATAATTTCTGGAGAGGAATTTTTGAATTTTTTTCTAAAACACTAAAAATAAAATTGGATCCCGACACGGAACTGATCACTCTAGGTACTTCAGAAGCCTGTTCTGAGCTATCACTATTTCGAAGACGTTTCCTTAATTATAGCCTAATAACAGCAAAAAAACAAATTCTTAAATTTTGGAAACATACATCAGTCCCTACTCTTAAGATATGGATTATAAACATGTCCGAGACACTACATCTTGAAAATATTAGACTTGTCTTGGCAGAAACACCAGATCATTTTTCCAAGACATGGACACCCTTCACCGATTTCTTACATGGATATTATGGCGCAACACAACTTTGGATTTAAATCTAACTATAGGTTGGGTGAGGCGGGTGGGGAGGGATGAGAGGCAGGTATACCACCACTTTTCTCTCTCTTTTTCTTTTTGTCCCTTTTTTTCTATTGCTCTCTTCTTTCTTTCTTTTACCCACTCATTGGCTACACAAAAAACCCAATAAAGAAATCCATATATACAACACCTTGACCAACCTTTTTGGTCACATCATCAAAAAGATTTGAGAGACATGACCTTCCACGTACAAAACCATGCTGACTATCCCTGATCAATGTTCAAATGCACTACAACGATCAGATTTTTTTAAAATAAGATTGAGAGATTTAACCAATGTGTCAGTGACAAATACAAATCGATCTTGCAAACAATTAGTGTTCTGAATAATGCATATGGCTCTTTATACATCTATGAAAACATCAAGCATCACAAGACGTAAGAGGTTCAGGATCGCTGTGCTTTTAGTTGAAATTCCATTATGGTATACGGTATGTAATGGTCACGCTTCTTATGCCCCTGTCCCACTTAGGGAACCTGAACGGAAACCTCTGGAGACTTTGTGCCCCACCCATGATTTCTGTGCGGTTCCTGGAGGTTCCCAGAGGTTTTTGTCAGTTTCCCCCATTTGGGTGCCTGACAAAAACCTCCGGTAACCTCCGGGAACTGCACAGAAACCTTGGGTGGGGTGCAAAGTCTCCAGAGGTTTCTGTTCAGGTTTCCTAAGTGGGACTGGGGCATTAGGGCTAATGGAATCAAGGGATATGGGGGAAAAGCAGGGTACTGATTCTGGATGATCAGCTATGATCATAGTGAATGGCGGTGCTGGCTTGAAGGGCCAAATGGCCTACTCCTGCACCTATTTTCTATGTTTCTAAGGACACTGTATGCAGTTTCTGACACTTTGCTGCATCCTTACCTATGAAAGGCATCCATAGCAGACTTAGGCCATGAATTGTATAAAAAACATGTATTAACCATGTTCTGCTGAGATAGAGCAAAATGGCATTTGGTACAAGTGCAGAGAGTTACACCAGTTATGAGGGATGTGAACTGTTCCCACCGGAATGCAGTTGCAGGATCTACAGATCAGTAGTGGAAACAATGGCACCATTGCAATTTCTGCGTGCTTGATCCCTGTCGGCATCTCGCAATTCTGCTCTGTGTGAAACTGTGGGACTACCTGATCTGCTCTTCCATTTTGCCTTTGAAAATGGGATGCACTTCATTCTATGGCAATCGAACCTTACTCCAGTGAATGTACCCTTCAGAGCTAGGTTGAGAGAGCTGTGAATTGATGGAACTCTCTGCCACAGAAGGCAGTGGAGGCCATTTCACTGGATGTTTTCAAGAGTTAGATATAGCTTTTAGGGCTAATACAATCAAGGGATACGGGCAGGGTACTGATTTTGGATGATCAGCCATGATCATATTGAATGGCCTACTCCTGCATCTATTTTTGTTCTCTGTGTTTTCCATGTCTGGACAACGGTCTCAACCCGAAACGTCACCCATTCCTTCTCCAGAGATTTAATAGGGTCCCGAAGGTTAACTTTTCCACAAAAAGGTGAATGGGACGAGCTGCCGGAGGAAGTTTAAGAAACATTTAGATAGGTATGTGAATAGGACAAGTTTAGAGGGATATGGATAAATGCAGGCAGATGGGACAAGTTGGTCGTTTCTGGCAGTTTTATAATATTTTCAAAGGATGTTCAATACATCAGAAAGAGTGTGAAAATTAATAAACTACAGCAACATAGTTTTAATCAGTTATTGCAAAGACTATATTCCTCCCCTGGCAAAGAAAAAACAGGACACTATGCATTCTCCGCTTTAAGTGAGGCTGCACAGTGGTGAAGCACAGTGGTGAAGCACAGTGCTGGTGCCTCAGTTCCAGTGACCTGGGTTCAATCTTGATGCGGTCTGCATGGAAATTACATGTTGGGTTAAGTAAGCAACACAAAAACAGGCCCTTCAGCCCTACAAGTCAGCAGCACATCGAAAATCTAAAAAAATGTTGGATGCAGAGGCTGGCGGGTGAAAGCCAAGGACCAGGAGAACTCTATTCAGTCTGACGAAGGGTCTCGACCCAAAATTTCACCTATCCATGTCTGAATGGGTCAAAACGCCATCATATCTCCTTTTCTGTTGAGACATATTATTTCCCTAAACTTACTTACAGCCTGGTGATTGAGAAACACAAAATGTTCAATACTGTAACATTTAGAAGTTCCTGAAGAATAAAAATGATACTTTAATACTAAAACAGCTTGATCACTGCAATATAGTTAAAAATTAATCTAAATGGCAGTGCTAATGGCCGGACTGACGATCATCGTCAAATACACATGCATTTTGTGCGCTCAGTATAATCTAAGCACTCCCACTGCAAAATCAGTGCAGCTAGTTTAAATACTTAATTTACTTTTCTATTTGACTGAATGGTTAAGGGAGGTCATTTAAAAAATGGCCTTTCCTTCTCTCCAGATATTCTGATATGTCCTACTGAGTTACTTCAGCATTTGGTGTCTATCTTCTAATTATTTGAATGTACAGTTATTACTTAATCTGCCCAAAATATTACTCTACTGAAAATATGCACAACTTACCATTTACCAATTTTACTGAAATATCATTCTCCTGATGTTTTAAATAAAATAATATGTGCTTTTATTGAAATAGAAAGAGACAAATATTAAAGAAAATGCAAACAAGAGAAAAGATGAGATTTGGTTAAGAGGTAGGAAAGAACAAGAGGTACATGACTAGTGGGATGTGATTAATGACATCTCCTAGGAAACCACACTAGAGCATTTGTTCTTCACAATTATTTATAATTGGCTTTGAAGAAAGTACATGGAGCCTTATAATTAAATCTACTGACAATACCAAGTTAGATGGCACAAGTCATGTGGATGGAAATTGTAACTGGCAATAGGATATTGGGATTAAATGACTGGGTAGAGCTCTGGTTGATGGAGATGGGTGGGGATAAGTGCAAGGTTACCTACTCTGTCTAAGATAGATGGATCAGAGTATGCTCTGAATGATCAGAAGTGAACTACTTTTGGAGAGTAATGGTCAATTTAATTTGTAAAGGGGAAGTTAGGAACAAAGAAAATAATAGGTCATTTGGCTCTTAGAACGTGATCCATATTCTATCCCTCATCCAAATCATTGATATTGAATAGCTGAGGCCAAGTAATAACCCCTGCAGTATCCCAATATTTACACAAGAAAACAGGAGTAGACCATTGGGCGTTTCACACCTGTGCCATCATTTAATATGATCATGGCTGGATCCATGCTGTGCCATTTTCTCTTACCCCTCCATTCTGTAATCTATCAAATATTTATCCACCTCTACTTCAAATTATTACTAATGCTTCAGCTTCCACCATTAACCAGAATGAAGAATTCCAGAGATTCACCACCCTCTGCGAAAATAAATGTCTGCATATCTCAGTTATAAAGGAACGGCCCAATACTTTATGCTGTTCGAGACTCTCCCATGAGTGAAAACATCCCTACATCTACCCCATCAAGCCCTCACAGAATCTTGCATATTTGAACAAGGTCACTTCTTATTTTTCTAAACTCCAAGGAATACAGGCTCAAAATATTTAGACTCTCTTGATAGGTCAACACTCCCATTCCAGGATGTTATAGCAAAATAAATGAAAGAGAGGCAATGGGTATTGTGCATTTTGACTTTAAGAAGGCTTTATACAAAATATTTTGCACAATAAAAGTAAATGGGATTAACGAGATACTCATAAGGATAGAATATTTTGGATGGCATAAAATAGTAGGGAAGCAAATGGCCCCTTTCTTGAGTGTATAAAATCATGGGAGGAATAGATTGGGTAGATGCACAAAGTATCTTGTCCAGAGTAAGAGAATCAAGGACCAGAGGACATTAAACGCTTTAATAGGAATCTGAGAGGTAACCTTTTCATATAAAGGCTGGTGAGTGCATGGAACGAGCTGCCAGACGAGGTAGTTGAGATAGAGACTATCACCACAGTTAAGAAACAGTTATTCAGGTACATGAATAGACAGTTTTGGAAGGATATGGGACAAATGCAGGCAGATGGGACTAGTGCAGCTGGGACATATTGGCTGTTGTGGGCAAGTTGAGCCGTATGAGCCTGTTTCGTCGCTGTATGACTATGGCAGGCAGTGACTAGTTTAGTTTAGAGATACAGTGTGGAAACAGGCCCTTCGGCCCACTGAGTCTGCGCTGAACAGCAATCCCCGCACACTAACACTATCCTTCCTACGCACACTAGGGACAATTTTACCACGCGAATTAGCCTGCAAACAGCACGTCTTTGGAGTATAGGTGGAAACTGGAAATCCTGGAGAAAATCCACGCAGGTCATGGGGAGAACATACAAACTCTGTACAGACAAGTACCCATGGATATGAATGAACCCGGGACTTTGGCACTGTAAGGCAGAACTCATATAATAACATGGTGCATTGCCAAGTCTAGGAACAACATATGTCTGATTGAACCTTGAGAATCATGCTTCACGTCGATTTGGACAGTTGAGGAAATGATCAGGTACATGGTAGATGAAGGGCAATGCAAATACATTTAGCGAGGCGAGACCTGGGTGACCTTTGTCACTCAAAGCAAACAAATGCAGCAGGGGATTTAAAAAGCAAATTGTATGCAGGTCTTCATAGCAAGCGGTTTAGAGAAGAGCAAAGACACTGTACTGCAATTGTACAAGTGAGTTGGTAGATTTGGTTTCCTTGAGGAAGAATTTTCCTAATTTGAAGGAACGTTCAGTGAAGGCTGAACGTGCTCGATTCCTCGGAGTGCAAGACTGATGTATGGAGAGAGATTAGATCTATTTGATTTATAGCAAATAGATTCCAGAAATTTGAGAGGATCTCTCATTAAAGCTACACAATTCTGATAGAACTGAACTGATTAGATGCATAATCTCAATGGTAGGGAGACAAACATCAGGGGTCACAGTACAAATATTATGATAAACTATTTAAGGCCAAGATTAATTTTCTTTCCCTGATAGAGGTGAACCTATGGAATTTTCTAATACAGGAAGCAACTGAATTAAAACTTCTCATTAAATATAAGCAAATGAAAACTTCTCATTAAATATATTCAAGGACATAGATATGTTTGTTAAGACTAGAGGTGCCAAGGAATTTGAGGAGACAGTGAGAACTGGATACTGAATAATTAGTGGCATAGCCAGCTCAAAAGAGCTTATTCCTGCCCCATTGTTTTCTTTTCCATGTTGCATATCCTCCACAAATACAGAGAAAGTGACATATTGCACAAACACCAAGAAAATCTGCACACATTTTACAAATTCTAGCTTCCACATCACACTGAACAGCATTGGCAACACATTTGTCAGATGCCAGCAGAAAATAACTCAAAATGCATGAAATCTATCCAATTTCAAGCCTGGTCATCCCACATACCGAATTGGATCCAAGGATTTGTAGCTCAGGTTCTCCCGATTCCAGTAGCTTGGCTACCATTTGAAGAAAGCTCTCAACAAACAGATTAATGCTTTGGGAATGACAAGCCATCAACAGCTGGTCCAATGCCTCCATTGCAATAAAAACATACCTGTACACAAAAAAAAATAATGAAATTTAAAACAAATCACTTTTCTCCCCATTTTCCCTCCAACGTTTCCACATAAACTGTACTGTTCTAATTAATCTAACATTTAAAAGTAGAAAATAAAAACGGCAAAATAAAAAAGTAGTTTGTGAAAACAAACAAAGTGAATCTTAAAATTCATTTATTCAATCAATATTCTACAAGGTTTATTTTTCAATGCAGCATAGGACAAAAATACATAATACAAAGAAAATATACTCTAAATAGTCAGTTTTGGCAGCAACTGTGGAGGACGTAGTGTTACTTTGATTGCTTTTGAAAATTAGAAAATGCTTGAAATATAACAGTTCAAGTAGAGGCAGATGAAATGGATAGATAAAAAGGCCAGGAGATTATGTATTAAATGATTAAAGCGCTGAATCAGCAAGAAAATGTGAATTAAATATTCCACAGATAGTGGAAGTCCTTGACAGTGAATGTGGAATGAATGTTTCCACTGTGGGAGAGGCTAGGACCAGAGGTTATAGCCTCAAATTAAAAGGATCTTCCTTTAGAAAGGTGATGAGGAGGAATTTATTTTGTCAGAGGATGGTGAATCTGTGGAATTCATTGCCACAAATGGCTCTGGCGGCCAAGTCAATGGATATTTTTACAATGGCAATTGACAAGATTCTTGATTAGTATGGATGTCAGTGGTTATGGGGAGAAGGCATGAGAATGTGGTTGAGTGGGAAATATAGATCAGCAAAGATTGAATGGTGGAGTAGGCTTGAAGGGCCGAATGACCTAATTCTGCCCTTCAAACTTATGAAAATGGAGTGAATGTGAGTAGAAGCAAAAGATCAGTTTCAAGGGAAGCAAATTCCAGAATTGGAGTACAATGCATGGATGTTATTAAACTGCATGTTTATCATAAGCAGTGAGGGATAAATTTCTGCCATGTTCCAAAAGTACATGGACCAAGATGAATATTGATACCAGTAGCTGAAGGGTGGGCAGGCAAAACATGATACACCGAGGAACATATCAACAATCACTTTTCAAATATAGGAGCAAAAAGATTTTTGCTTACATTCCTGTTATATCCTTATAAATTCTCTACTCTCTGTAAAGGACCTGCATTTGTCATAGCCATTTCCCTTTTACATAGGTTCAAAGGTTCTAGGTATGTATTTTGAGTGTTTTATTCCGATTTACTCATTCCATTACCTTTTTTCTTAAACAAAAATAATTTATTGGGCAATCTTGAAAAATTATATAACACTGCCAATCCTCAAGCTTGCTACTTTTTCTGGCAACTTTATAAACCATTCCCTTCAATTTCTCCTGTAATCTATGGTTGAACCACTTATCTCCTTATATTTATGCCTTTAAGGAATGCACGTGTGTTGCAAATGTGTGTTGCAGGTGTATTGTACAGGTGTCAGAGGTTATGGGAAAAGGAAGGAGAATGGGATTAGGAGGAAGAGATAGATCAGCCATGATTGAATGGCAGAGTAGACTTGATGGGCCAAATGGCCTAATTCTACTCCTATCACTTTTGAAACCCTGTTTTTCTTCTTTAAATGCTAGCCACGGAGTTACAATCTTTGAAGTAGATTCCCAATCTACCACAGCCAACTGTTTTTCACACTATCATTGTTTAATTTGCTTAGATTGAATTACCTCGCTTAAATGCAAGGTCAAATTCAACCATACTATTGTCAATCCTTCCTTAGGGTTGCTCTACAAACTAGATTATTAGTCAAATCTTTCTTGTGCAGAGTAATGGATCCCAAAAAGCCCGTCTCCTTGTTGGTTCCTCAATGACCTAGAAATTAATCTCCTACACAATCTCATGCACAATCCATGTATTTTACTTTGGAGTCACGTGAGTGACTACGTGAAGACGGCCGTCAACCCGCATGCGCGTCATTATGTCTGACGCATTGCGCAACGACTGACTGGCGGGTGCGTCGCTCCTTCCAGCGGTAAGTTTAAAACGCTCAGGTAAGTGCATATACTTTATCTGAGATCGTTGCTCCCGGTTCATTTACTATTTTTTCACAGAGTACTCAAACTTTGCGGAGACTATGTATAAGGTGAAGAGGGGGCCCGCAGCGAAGCCGGCTACTGAAGACCACGGGGCTGCGGGTAGCGGGCAGCCACCGATTTTGCCTTCAGGATCACTAGCAGAGGAGCCAGTGGCTACAGACTTGGTGCCGACAGTAAGCACCTTGGCTACCCCACAGGGGAGAAAAGCCACCAGGAAGTCTGTCAGGGTCCTGGACTCGGATGAGTCGGGCCAGGAGGATTCTCCTTCTTCTATGGGCAGTGTTTTTGGGAGACTGACCCACATGGAGCACCTAATGGAGAGGTTGCTCCAAAGCGATATGCTCCAAAGACGGGAGTTATCTGAGCCCGGGTATTATGGAGAACCCACAGCAGCGGCACCCGTCTCAGGGCTGCACAATGTCTTCCTCTCTGAAGAGGGGATCGTACGAGACCAGTTTTACACTGATTCAGATTACAGAGGCACAGCTGGGGAGCATGCTCCAAGGCAGGAGGGGCAAGCCTCGGGAGTACTCCCCATGGCATCCAAATTTGCCATCCCTTCCCAAACAGGGGAACCACTGGGAGAGGAGTTAGCCATGAGCATTAATTATCTGGCCTCTCACCAGCTCCAAGATCAAGCAATGGAGGAAACCACTACCAAATACCATACCCCAGTAAACTGTGCTTCATTGAATGTCCCGGCAGTGAATCACTCTATCTGGGGACACATTGGAGGTAAGAGCCCAGGACGTAAAACTACAAAAAAATTTAAGATTACTTGCCTCAGGCATCATGGCCTTTGCCATGTCGGTGCATGGGGGACCCCTCTCTGATGTTCAGCAGAACGCCATGGCACTAATGTGCAATGCACATTTTGAGATTAATTGCCTCCAAAAGAATACCATCCACCCCGCTCTGAACCCAAAATTTGTAGCATTGTGCAAGGCTGGGAACATCCAACCACCAAACCTCCTGTTCGGGGAAGATCTGCCTAAGCAGGTCAGGGAGCTGGATGATGAGGCTATGACGGCCCCAACACCTTCCAAGACTTCATCCTTCCGGTGGCAGTACCCCTATCCTCCTCTCTACATCAGACGGTTCGCCGGATATGGTGGGCATCACGAACAACAGGCACAGAGGCCTTTTTTAGGGCAGGGTCCAAGCCGGGCCATGTTCAAGATGCACGGATGGCGCCATCCAACAGCCCTACCCCCCAGACCTCGGGGGCAGAAGCAAACACCATACTGCCGACAACCACTGAGGTAAGTGAGTCTGGTTGTTTGCGTAACACATTTTCAATGGATCAGTTACAAGTTGGGGGGAGATTATAATTTTTCTTACATGAATGGCATTGGATAACATCTGACCCGTTTTTACTGCGCAGTATACAAGGTTTCCAAATTGAGTTCCTTTTCAATTCGTCTCCACCCACACAGCATACACCGCACTTTTGTTCCTTTCCAACAGGAGTGTGCGAATGCACAAGCTGAAATCGAATTTTTACTCAAGAAAAGGGTAATTGAGAAGTCGAGTCACGAGTCTCACCAATCTCGTCCAATATATTTACTAGGCAAAAGATGGATGGAGGATGCCGAATCATCCTTGATTTGACTGAGCTTAACACCTTTGTGCAGTATAAACACTTCAAAATGGAAAACATTGTTAATGCCAAACAACTAGTTTCCAAGGGATGTGACTTGGCATGCATCGACCTCAGAGATGCTTACCATTCGGTGGCCATTCATGAAGACAACAGGAGATATGTGAAGTTTAGTTGGATGGGGCAGTTGTGGCAGTTTAAAGCATTGCCTAATGGGTTAACCTCAGCCCCCAGACTATTCACTAAATTGCTAAAACCAGTCCTGGGGCTACTCAGGGCACAGAATCATATAGTCATGGCATACTTGGATGACATCTTAATCATTGGGAAGACTATGGAATTAGCTGAATTATCTGTGTCAGCTGCCAAACGCATGTTTGAAAGACTGGGGTTCCTAATCCATCCAGTTAAGTCCAAATTGGTACCATCTAGAGTGATTGATTTTTTGGGATTCACCATTAACTCAATTCACATGTCAGTGCCTTGGGGCAAGCAATTAGAATTAATTGAAGCCTGCAGCAACCTCATTGTTAAGAACCAACCTTCTATTAGACATGTGGCTAGTATAATTGGCAAATTAGTGGCTGCTTTCCCAGCTGCTCAGTTCGGGCCTTTGCACTACCAAAACTTACAACGTGCACAGGAGCAGGCACTCAAACTTCATAGAGGTCATTTCGATAGACCCATGCAGTTGCCAGCTGAAGCCATTGCTAGGTTACAATGGTGGATGACCAATATTCGGTATTGCTCTAGTACTATTTTAGTTGATACACCATCAGTTATTCTACAAACTGATGCCAGTGCTCTAGGTTGGGGTGCTAGCAACACCGTCTCAAGCTGCAGTGGCAGATGGACTCTGCAGGAATCATCGATGCTTCAGTCACATGGGGTTAACTACTTAGAGTTGTTGGGAGCACTCTATGAGTTAAAGGCTTATTGTAGCTATATGCATCATGCGCATGTTCAACTTCGGGTTGACAACACTAGAGCAGTGGCATACATTAATCACATCGGTGGAAGTAAGTCTGTATCCTGTGACAAATTGTCTAACCTCATTTGGCACTGGGGTATTACGAGAAACACCTGGGTTTCAGCTATCTACTTACCAGGTAGATATAACATGGTGGCGGACACCAGGTCACGAGAATTCAATGACAACAAAGAATGGATGTTGAATCATGAAGTGTTTAACGACATTGTTGTTCAGTATGGTGTACCGGACATTGATCTGTTTGCATCCAAACTAAATCATCAGTTACCAAATTACGTTTCATGGGAACCAGACCCAGGGGCAGTAGCAGTAGATGCATTCTCGCTACACTGGGCTGGAAAGTTCTTGTATGTGTTTCCCCCATTTTGCCTCATCAGTCGATGCTTGGCCAAGATCAAGCAAGACTCCGCCTCTGACATTGGTAGTACCAGACTGGCCTACTCAGCATTGGTTCCCACTCACCCTAGCTATGATTACACAGCCTTTTATGGCTGTCCCCAAAAGCAGAAATCTGTTGGTACATCCTGTGACAGGGGAAAGCCATCCTCTTCATGACCGAATAAATTTATAGGTTTGCAGATTCTGAGGAGACCATTCCTGGGGCTCGAACTTTCAGATTGTACGGTAGATGTGATCACTGTGGCCTGGAGGAATAGCACCCAGAAACAGTACATCACTCATATAAGGTAATGGGAAATCTACTGCTCTCTCTCAAATATTTTTTATGACACGGCTTCCATTACGGATGTTTTGGAGTTCCTTTCTACAATATTCTACGATCAGAAACTGAGTTATAGTGCCATAAATAGTGCTAGGAGTGCTTTATCATCTTACTTATGGCTGGGGCAAGGGAACCACACTGTAAGATTCCACCCCTTAATAACCACATTTATGAAGGGCATTTTTTACTCTACTCCCCCTAGGCCCAGATATTCACAGATATGGGATGTGAGCGTGGTCCTCACGCTGCTCCGTCAGTGGGCACCAGCTTCATCTCTGTCTCTGCCTAATCTCACACTTAAGGTAGTCATGCTCATGGTGCTGGTCTCAGCGCAATGGATCCAGACATTAAATAAACATAGACTGGACAGCATGGTTACATCTTTTGACAACATCACCTTTTTTGTTGATAATCTAATAAAGCAGAGCAGACCAGGGATGTCGGGGCTCAAATTAAGTTTGATGGCTTACCCCTTAGACCAACGGTTGCGTGTGGTATCTCACATACTACAATACATTAAGGTCACTTATTATCCTTATTCATCAGCTACACCAAACCTCATAGGAAGGTTACAGTGCAGACCATTTCAAGATGGATAAAACAGGTTCTGGCATGTGCAGGAGTGGACACTGACACTTTTAAACCTCATTCCACCAGGGCTGCATCTATGTCAGCAGCGAGGGATAGGAATGTCCCTCTCGACCACATTCTAGCAGCTGCGGGATGGTTTAATGGTCTAACAGAGAGTGGTGAGTCTGTGGAATTCTCTGCCACAGAAGGTAGTTGAGGCCAGTTCATTGGCTATATTTAAGAAGGAGTTACATGTGGCCCTTGTGGCTAAAGGGATCGGGGGTATGGAGAGAAGGCAGGTACAGGATACTGAGTTGGATGATCAGCCATGATCATATTGAATGGTGGTGCAGGCTCGAAAGGCCAAATGGCCTGCTCCTGCACCTATTTTCTATGATTTTATGATTCTAATGAACTGACGTACCAAAGATTTTATAACAAACCTATCGCCAGACCGGGGACTTTTGCTATTTCTGCTTTAGGTTCTGTTTTACAGTTTCCCCCTGGGTGAGAGGGGTCACTATTATTTTCTTTGATTATTAAAGGATCAGCATTTTTTATCTAAGTCATGTTTGAATGCATGAATTATTCTCACTCATCCTGAGCAACTGATGCAGTGTGTAACGCATGGTCTCGTTTCCACGGCATGAGATCAGAGCTTCAAAATCTTCACGTAGTCACTCACGTGACTCCGAAGTAAAATAGTAAGATTAAATGAGAACTTACCAGATTGAAGTTTGATCTTTATTTTATGAGGAGTTACGATGAGCGATTACGTGCCCTCCGCTCCCAACCCTTGTAACATAAAGATCTTCTGGAAGTTCTAGTCAGCTCTAATCTTACTATTTTAGTTCAACAACTGTTATCTGTGATTTCACACCACTGCTTTGAAGATTGACGCTCATGCGGGTTGACGGCCTTCTTCGCGTAATCGCTCATCGTAACTCCTCATAAAATATAGATCAAACTTCAAACTGGTAAGTTCTCATTTAATCTTGCTATTAATCTTCAATACTGTTAATACTAATTTGATTTTGCCTGTCCATGTTCAGACAAAACAACGGTGCTATTCACATTACATACTCTAATTTCCTCATTTGCACCGCATCTACTAAACTAGTCGTCTTTAGACATCTTCCGCTAATATTTTCTACCTGCTGCTGCTGCTTTAATCCACACAAATTAATTCTAAATTTATATGGTAATCTGCCAAACCAAGATCTCTTTTAATTATGTACCTCTGCTATCCCTTTTCAAACAATACAACCCCAGGTTTTTATTTTGTCGGTCTTTCTTAAACATTGAATACTGGGTAGTCTTTAGTTCCAATTACGGGTATCTACCTCGCAGGCAATTACTTCTTACCTATTTCTGACTATTTGCACTATTAAATCATCCACTGTTGCAGGTGCAGGGTGTATGTGAAAATAGCACCTTTGAATATGGTCTAAATATGGTTCCAGATTTTGACCATATATGCCAATTGCTTGTGTTGCCGTCACTTATTTATTTTCTTTACTGCATTTCTTATTCCTATTTCTAGCTTTTCTTCTGTCCATTGTGACAATACTCAAGGTTTCATTTCCCTGTCAAGCTTGTTTAAATGTTCCCCAAAAGGACCAGCAAACTACCTTGTCAGCATAGTGGTCCCAATCTTGTTAGTCATAGAATTAGATTCAGAGTCATGCAGCACGGAAACAGGCCCTTCCGCCCAAAACGCCCCATGCACACTAGTCTCACCTGCCTGTATTTGGCCCATATCCGTCTCAACCTATCTTATCCATGTACCTGTCCAAATGTTTTTTTTTTAAATTGTAATAGCACCTGCCTCAACTAACTCCTCCGGCAACATGTTCCACATACCTTCCACACTTTGTTTAAAAAAAAAGTCTCTCAGGTTCCTATTAAATGTATCCCCCCTCATCTTAAACCTACTTTCTCTGGTTACGTACCAGGATGAACATGGTGGATTCCTGGACTACTTGCCTGCTATTTTTAATCTGTATGATGGCCACTCATTTCCTTTCTATTTAAATAAACCCAAGATGTGATGTGACCAAAATCAAAAAGTTCCTATTGCATTTGGTTTAAAAGAAAAATCACCAGAATGATGTAAATATATCCTGATTACACTTGAGTCAGCTTTTATTGAAATAAAGGACCACACAAATTTTAAAGCACTAAATGTCACTTACCCGTATCTATGCCTGATAACATCCCGACTGAGCCTTTCTGCAAGGTACTTTCCTATCCGATCCAGTTTATCGGGTGCTGAAACTGCATAGAATGTCAACTTCTCCATGTCAGCCTTTACAAGACCATCCTAATAAGAAAGTACAGAGAAAATTAGAAGCTTTTTAAAAAAATTCTACCCTTCAGGCTAATTTGCTGTTATGCCTTGCTTTTCTCCTTTACCTTGTTATTACTCGAGGCAAAGAATCCTCCTGTAGGGATCATAACACTTCTGAGAATTGACATTTCCAGCCAACATTCCCAAAAATAAACGCCACTCTTCTTCATCAACATACTCAAGCCATACTCAATGCATTGATGTTGCACATTACAATTCGCAAATCCATATCATTTTGTAAAAGCAATAATTCAGAAATTTCAAGAATTCCAATTCCAGAATTCAGAAAATTCAAGAGCTTTTCCCTCCAGTGATTAAACAAAGGCATTCCTTTGTACTAGTAAATCTACAAAGACTCTCCAGGTTTAAGACTCTCGTGGTTTAAAGCAGTCATCAATGTCAAATGAAGGTAACTGCATCCTACAGTTCAGGTACAACAATATTTAATAAAGCTCCATCTATAAATTTCAGAGTTTATGTTCATGGCATAAACAGTAATTTTCCTCTTCTCCAAGAATTCATCTCCGAATGATTGCCCTTTAGCTGTGTTGAACACTTTGACCACTAGGTGACATTATACATCTCAATTCATAAGTGGTAGAAATAGTTTGATTAGTCGTGAAGAACGCCAAATGGATGGCTCCATAAACAACAGCCCATAGTTTTATAATTAACCCATAATATTACAATGGGTCAATTTAATTAGTTATTTGCATAGATTTGACTGACATCAAGTGGCAGATCATTTCAAAGATGTACTTTTTTAACCATGATAATACCATCTAAGAACAACACTGATACACCATCAACACTTCCAATCTTAGCCTGTTTCCAATTGCTGTTTGTAATTTAGCAACCATTATTATAGTTTATTGCTGCAAGTCAGTAATTGGCATGTGGAAAAGACCAGAGTAACACTAGCAATGTTAACTGAATGTTCTGAAGAACAAAACATGAATCTCCATTATAGAATAGGCAACTGAAATGACAGCAGCAATGTTTAGTACCTTTTTTTAATTCCCCCTCTTTAACGCTGAATACACATTGAGTGACTATCCCAATAATTGAATTAGCCACTACCAGTCCATCCTCCATCATTCTGTTCCAGTCTTTGATCAATATTCTGTCAGATTTGGCACTTGATTAGAAGTTTCATTAAAATATTTGAAGAGTTATAAAATGTGGAGGATAACCAAATGCTGGAATACCGCCAAAAGCAGTTTCAATCCTTTTCACACCGTCAAACGCCCAAGTGTGTGAAAACCTCACAGCCCATTTCCCGCGTATGCAGAAATCTAAAATATGAAACTGTGCTCAACTGAGTGAAGTGTTTAAATGGTTTAATGGTTAATGGTGTAATTTCAATGTTCTTCAGATGCATTCAGGCGTGAAATAGTTACACTATAACTTGCACTTCTCACATTTCAGTTTTCAGTTTAGTTTATTGTCACGTAAACCATCACGTGTACTGAGGTGTAGTGAAAAGATTTTGTTGTGTGCCAACCAGTCAGCAGAAAGACAATACATGATTACAATCGATCCATTTACAGCGTAAATACCTTAATAGGCAATAGGTGCAGGAGTAGGCCATTCGGCCCTTCGAGCCAGCACCGCCATTTAATGTGATCATGCCTGATCTGCCCCAATCAGTACCCCGTTCCTGCCTTCGCCCCATATCCCCATGACTCCGCTATCTTTAGGAGCCCTATCCAGCTCTCTCTTGAAAGTATCCAGAGAACTGGCCTCCACCACCCTCTGAGGCAGAGAATTCCACTGACTCACAACTCTCTGTGAGAAAAAGTGTTTCCTCGTTTCTGTTCTAAATGGCTAAATGTTGCATTGCTAAATAATTTATCTCCCTCATTTTGACCAAAATGCCCCTACCTGTGCTGAATTTACATCTTGAAGTGTTCCTCCATTTATGATTTTGTGGTTAAAAAAAAGATTGAAGTGTGGAATTGGTATTGTGCCTAAACTTAATTATCAGAATTGTGAATTTTGAGCCTATAGGTGCAAAACGGCCTCAATGATAAATCTAAACTCGAGCATGCACATTCCCTGAACAGAACACAGATTGATATTCTGGCATGCAGTACGATGCTATTTTCACACAATGCTGTGGATCATTTTTCAGGAAGAAATGCAAGCTTAGAAATTAGACAATAGGTGCAGAAGTAGGCCATTCAGCCCTTCAAGCCAGCACCACCATTCAATGTGATCATGGCTGAACATCCCCAATCAGTAAACCGTTCCAGCCTTCTCCCCATATCCCCTGACTCCACTATCTTTAAGAGAGCTATCTAGCTCTCTCCTGAAAGTATCCAGAGAACAGGCCTCCACCGCCCTCTAAGGCAGAGAATTCCAGACTCACAACTCTCTGTGTGAAAAGGTGTTTCCTCGTCTCAGTTCTAAATAGCTTACATCTTATTCTTAAACTATGGCCCCTGGTTCTGGACTCCCCCAACATCGGGAACCTGTTTCCTGCCTCTAACGTGCCCAAACCCTTAATGATCATATATGTTTCCATAAGACCACCTCTCATCCTTCTAAACTCCAGAGCATACAAGCCCAGCTGCTCCATTCTCTCAGCATATGACAGTCCCTCCATCCCGGGAATTAACCTTGTAAACCTACACTTCACTCCCTCAAGAATGTCCTTCCTCAAATTAGGGGACCAAAACTGCACACAATACTGCAGGTGTGGTCTCACTAGGGCCCAATACAATTGCAGAAAGACCTCTTTGCTCCTGCTGTACCTGCATGCTTACTTTCATAGAATAATGTACAAGGACCCCCAGATCCCGTTGTACTTCCCCTTTTCCCAACTTGATGCCATTTAGATAATAATCTGCCTTCATGCTTTTGCTACCAAAATGGATAACCTCACATTTATCCGCATTAAGCTTAATCTGCCATGCATTTGCCCACTCCCCCAACCTGTCCAAGTCACCCTGCATTCTCATAGCATCCTCCTCACAGTTCACACTGCCACCCAGCTTGTGTCATCTGCAAATTTGCTAATGTTACTTTGAATCCCTTCATCTAAATCATTGATGTATATTGTAAATAGCTGTGGTCCCAGCACCAAGCCTTGCGGTACCCCACTAGTCACTGCCTGCCATTCTGAAAGGGACCCGTTAATTCCTACTCTTTGTTTCCTGTCTGCCAACCAATTTGCTATCCATGTCAGCACTGTACCCCCAATACCATGTGCCCTAATTTTGCCCACTAATCTCCTATGTGGGACCTTATCAAATGCTTTCTGAAGGTCCAGGTACACTACATCCACTGGCTCTCCCTTGTCCATTTTCCCAGCTACATCCTCAAAAAATTCCAGAAGATTAGTCAAGCATGGTTTCCCCTTCGTAAATCCATGCTGACTTGGACCGATTCTGTTACTTCTATCCAAATGTGCTACTATTTCATCTTTTATAAGTGACTCCAGCATCTTCCCCACCACCTATGTCAGGCTAACTGGTCTATAATTCCTTGTTTTCGCTCTCCCGCCTTTCTTAAAAAGTGGGATAACATTAGCTACCCTCCAATCCAAAGGAACTGATCCTGAATCTATGAAACATTGGAAAATTATCACCAATACGTCCACTTCCTTAAGTACCCTGGGATGAAGACCATCAGGCCCTGGGGATTTATCAGCCTTCAGTCCCATCAGTCTACCCAGCAGTGGATTTCCTTCAGTTCCTCCTTCACCCCAGATCCACTGGCCACCAATACATCAGGAAGATTGTTTGTGTCCTCCTTAGTGAAGACAGATCCAAAGTACCTGTTCATCTGCCATTTCCTTATTCCCCATAATAATTTCACCTTTTTCAGTCTTCGAGGGTCCAGCTTTGGTCTTAACTCATTTTTTTCTTCTTCATGTACCTAAAGAAACTTTTACTGTCCTCCTTTATATTCTTGGCTAGCTTACCTTTGTACCTCATCTTTTCTCCTCGTATTGCCTTTTTAGTTATCTTCTGTGCTCTTTAGACATTACCTAATCCTCTTGCTTCCCACTCATCTTTGCTACATTGTACTTCTCATTTATTTTTATTCTGTCAGCCACGGTCGCCCCTTACTCCCCATGGAATCTTTCTTCCTCTTTAGAATAAACTGATCATGCGCCTTCTGTACTGTTCCCAGAAATACCTGCCATTGTTGTTCCACTGTCATCCCTGCTAGGGTATATTTCCAGTCAACTTTGGCCAGCTCCTACCTCATGGTTCCATAGTCCCCTTTATTCAACTGTAACAAAAGACACTTCCGATTTACCTTTCTCCCTCTCCAATTGTAGATTAAATGGCTCCTTAACCTCAAGTTCTTTAATCAAATCCAGTTCATTACATAACACTAAATCCAGAATTGCCTTCTCCCTCGTAGGCTCCAATACAAGCTGCTCTAAAAATCCATCATGGAGGAGAACCCTGGCACCAGGGAGGCAACAGGCCATCTTCGCATCTCGCCTGCCACCATAGAATCTCCAATACACTCCTTGGACAATGGAGTCACGCACCACTATGGCTCTGCCCGTGTCAGTCTCGCCAGTTGAGTCCCATCTCTTGGATTGGAGCCACAGACGTGTCCGCCACTCGGACTGGAAGCGTCATCTCCCCCGACAGTTCCAAAGAGGGCTTACCTATTTTCATTAGGCACAGCCACCTGGGTCTCCTGCACTCCACAGTTACCACCCTTTCTCTCAGTCACACACCTTCGTTCTTCCCGCATCCTCGGCGTGACAACCTCATTGTTGGTCCTGTCCAGGAAACTCTCATTTTCCCGGATGGCCCCGAGGTCATCCAGCTGCTTCTCCCGTGCCCCAACATGGTCCTTCAGGAGCTGAACCTGGACACACTTGCCAGTTGTAGCAGCCAGAGGCTCCATCCGTGTCCCTAGCCTCCCACATCCTGCAAGCATCACACTGCCTCATCTTACCCGTCATGTGTTCACCGCAAAATATAGTCAATATGATTGTAAATATTAATCCAAGCCAAACAATTCTTCCAGACAATTAAAAAAAATTGTACTTGCCTATCTTCCAATATGGAGAGACTTTCGAGTAGAAACAAAGAACTACAGATACTGGTTAATACACAAAAGACTTGTATTTAACTTGCAATTGACTTGTGTTGGTATTAAAGTTTTCCAACTCAAAAGTACTTCTAATGCAGAGTAGTTTCAAGTGAAACGTGTATATAGTCTGTGAAAAATAAAGAAAAAATACACGTGCTGGAAATCGATATTAAAACAGGTATTAGAAATACTCAGATGGTTAGATGCCATTCTGCAGAGATAAAGAAAAAATAATGTCATGTCATGTGATAGGAATAGAATTAGGCCATTCGGCCCATCAAGTCTACACTGCCATTCAATCATGGCTGATCTATCTCTCCCCCCATTCTCCTGCCTTCTCCCCATAACTTCTGACACCTGTACTAATGACAAATGTATCTATCTTTGCCTTAACAAATCCAATGACTTGACCTCCACAGCCTTCTGTGCCCAAAATTGCTCACAATATTACAAATACAGCCGTACCAGCACCTTAGAGCCTCAGCATTACATCCTTGTTTTTGTATACAAGCCCTCTTGAAATAAATACTAGCATTGAGTTTGCTTTCTTATCTAATATTTCTTATCTGAGATCCTCCATCAGAATAAATACTACGTTATTTAAGATATGCTGACAGTCAAAAGTAACACATTTAATGGAACAACTTGAATTGGATGTCCCAAAAATGAAAAGCAAACCTTCCATTCTAGTTCTTACAACTCAACGTGTAACTAAGGTAATTTTTGAAGCAATTAGTGCTTATATGAGAGATACAGAAATTTAAGTCTGGTACAACTTTTCATTAATCCCAGTGAAACTGAATATCTAAAAATATATTTGCAAAGTCTCCCTTAAAATCTTGAATCATGGCGAGCAAATCCATTAACTGAATGGCCCAATTATTATTCACTGTTTTTAGACGGATTTGTGTTTTTATTTATTTTTAAACGACTTCTATACTCCTGAGAATGTGCATTAATATAGTTAGTAATCCTCCCTGGAAAAAAGTGAAACGATGTAAATCTCTTGGTAGGAACTAGCAAATATTCAAATTACAAGACAACTCAGCAGGCAATAACCAGTTAATTAAAGTAATAAACAACATTTCTGCAGGTAACAGCTTTCAACTTGCATCTAATGATCCAGTCACCCAGAAGCAATAAATGGACAGTATTCGTTTTGGATTATAATAACTAACCAGAATCGACATCAATCATCATGCGATATAGCAGGACAAAGTCACCGGGGCAAATAATTATTTCAAACATTTTGCCGAGTACAATGAAGATTGTTATTATATGGGATATAATATACACAGGGGTGGAAATTAATGATTGCCCGGGTGCCAATGACCACCCAATATATTAGGTGCGGGGTGACAAAGGGTCGGAGCGAATTACAGGTCCCAGAACAGTGGCTGCGACAGCGGCTCCATCTCCACCGAGGCCGGGAGAAGGAAGGGAGGGGGATGCCTCCTTTCATCGTCTGAAGCAGCTGCACCAAAGATCCTATAGCTATAGAATCTTTGAGCTGCAGCGCTCGGCCCCACACCTTGCTGTTGGCTGGCGGAGGAGGGGAGGCGGTGGCGAGGTGATCTCTCTCTCTCTCTCTCTCTCTCTCTCTCTCTCTCTCTCTCTCTCTCTCTCTCTCTCTCTCTCTGTTTGTCTGTACAGATCCCCTCATTCATCTGTTACTGATCCCCCATTCATCCTGTACTGATCCTCTCATTCATCCTGTAGTGATCCACCATTCATCCTGCACAGACCCTCCGATCCACACTGTACTGACCACCCCCCCCCCCCCCCAATTCTTCCTGCGCTGATCCCCCCCCCCCCCCATCCATCTTGTACTGAACCCCCTTCCCTATTCAATAAGAAGAGTCGGTCATATACATTACAAATTTGGTCAGGAAATATTTCAGTTGAAAACGTAACAAACTGGGTATGTCCATTGCTGTTCACCACACGTACATCTAATCTGAATGTCTGGTAATGTGGCGTTTTGACACCTTTTAACATATTACCAAAAGAACATTTGCTGCAGTTATGTCCGTTGACCATCTCTTGTCAGTTGGTGTAGTGTTTAACCTGTCAGATGAGTATAGTCGGTTTTAACAGCAATTATCATAAAATGCCTTTACAAATTTCCTTGCAACCTGTATATTTTGTTATGGATAAATTAGATGGGAAGTGAGAGTGTTTCTGAAGTACCTAAATGTCCACTAAAACAATAGGTTCAACATTTTTATTTAAAAAAAAAAAATCAGTAACTAAAAATTGTCACTTACTTTTGGATCTTCTGGGAAAATGTTATCCACTAGGCGTTTGTATCTTGGGCGCAATGCACCACAGCAGCCACATACTCCTGCAGACATACAAAAATCAGGCTTTAAACCATCTAGTATAGGAAAGATCACCAATAACAGCAGAGCTGCAATAGCAGTGATGAAAAAACATGGACAAAATTCAAGCAGCAAAGATAGGAGAAAGAATAGGATAGGAATTAGCAAGAGGAAGCAATCAAAACAGCCTTGCATGGATTTGCATGTGGGCTGACAGGGAGCTATTATGAACAATTCACAAGCAAGAGCTATAAAAAGTCACGCTGGATCTTTATAGGTCTTTGGTTAGGCCGCATTTTTAGTACTGCGTGCAGTTGTGGTCACCCGATTACAAGGCAATGTGGCTTTGGAAAGGGTGCAGAGGAGGTTTACCAGAATGATGCCTGGATTATGGGGTATTAGCTACAGGAAGAGGATGGACAGACTTGATTGCAATCTCTGGCATTCCAGAGAAAACCAGAGTCACCTGATAGAAGTATCTCAAATTGAGGCGTATGTAGGGTATACAGTCAAAATCTTTTTTCAGGGATGGAAAGATCAAATATTTGATGGCATGGCTTTAATGTGAGAGGGGCAAAGTTTAGAGGTGTAGAGGACAATTATTTCTACTACACAGTGGGTGGTGAGTGCCTGGAATACGCAGTGAGGGGTGGTGGTGGAGGCAGAAATGATAGCGGCATTTAAGTTTTGGATTAGCATATGTATATGCAGGGAATGGATTATGTGAAGGTAGACAAGAGGTGATCCTGACATCATAAAAATATCATTTTATTTTATATGCAGATGTTTATAATTAATCAGAATCAGGGCAGACAACTGGAGGGAAAATATATCTTATTATTTTCATATCTCAACATAAAAATTTTCAGTAAAAACCTTAAATATTACTGTGAAACATAATACGGATGATTGTAACAAGCACAGATCAGTAAAATATGTAGATTTTTTTTAAATCAAGTTAAAAAAAATTTTTTTGTAAGGTCAGCATTATGCAATTATTACATAAAAAAGCTACAGGCTAAGTCGGTGAGAAACAAAGATGCCAATTGGCAAAGTCCAAAACATTGTTGAGGAACTCAAGTTTTCAACTGCACAATGACATGAAATCATAGTTTTGTCGTTGCCAGAGCAAGGGTGGTCTTAGATGAAATTCTGGTTCGATATTGACATTGAATTCAGTTACACTAAAGATAATGTCAGTCTCAAGCTTAACATTTGATATAAAAAAGGATGTGAACAATGAAAAATTGAAAAGCTCTGGAGTCGAATCGTGTACTTTGCGATTCATGTAATTGCAATATAATTAATGGATATATTCTAGGAGAACCACAAAACAGAAATTTGTGGAATTGGCATGTAGGTTCAATAAAGAATTAGGAAGATGAATGGAGTATGTCATTATTGTAAGGGGAAATGATTACAAGAATTAGTAAGCTTTGCCACATCTGAGCAGCTCTTTGGTGAGACGAGTACTGTTTCAGTGCTCGTTTTCACACTTGCTTTGGAGGCAAATTTTCAGACCAACAGCGAATTAAGGGTTTTGAGGAAAAGAGAAAAAAATGTAGCAAATGGAGTTTAGATCATTCATGATCTGAAAGAACATTGCTATTTATATTCGTATCCTCATTCCCCCACTTTTACAACGAAGATATTCAAATATTGTAGTAAAATGGAAGGGACAATGATAGGTAGAATATCAACTTTCACAACTCTCATGTATCGCAGTGTCTTTGACACAATTCCTTTCATCTCCTTCTGGCCCCTAAATTCATCACAACATGACACCGGATGGAAAAATAATGGAGACTAGAGAGAAAGACTGCCAAGAACACTTTTTCTGCATCGAGAGATCCAATCAGCAGCACAAAAAAAATCTGATCTAGCTGAAAATGAAATGTTCCAACTGATTGAGCACCATTTAAAAATGGGAGGAAACAAATGTTGTCTTGATAACATTCAGATAATTTTAACAAAAAATTCAGTTTAATACAACTGGAGTGATAGTGCACCCAAACAATTGTAAATAGATTTATATTTGGTAAATTCCAAGGAGGTAAACTAATGCACTAGAGTGCAAAAAAACATCTCCAAAATAATATGAACTGTGGTAAATGACACATTACACTTTTGTGCCAGTACAAAATATATTCAACATACGTTTCGTATATAGTAATTAACAACATTTCAAGAATAACAGACATAGCACATATTTAAATAACAACAGCATCTGGCCTTTAGTCACTGATAATTAAGTACAATAGCTACCCGTAAGAATAGAAATAGTTGAAAAGAAAATATTACTGACAGACCTCTATGGTTAATTTTTATGTGGTTATGTAGCTTGTTGTTTTTTGTATGACTGTTAGCAAATCAAATTCCTTGTATGTTTACATACTTTGTGAATAAATTAATTACAATTACTGAATAAGTAGTATAAGCATTCAATAACTACCACTTGCATCCAACAAAAAAAATATTGGACTAAAAATCAAGAGCAAACCAACCAGGAAGGACATGCCTCAGATAAACAAAATTAAGAATAAAACTGAAGCCAAAGATTTAAAAAAATCTACTCATGCTACTAATGCATAGACAAAAGAGGATGAAAAAATACCAATACCAAGGTGGAAAGATGGAAAAGGGAAGAGATGTACTTACAAAATTGAGCAAAAATATTTCAAACGGAAATAACAGAGTACTGATTACAAATGTTAATAGAAAAGGTGCAATAGATTTAAGTTAACCTAGTGAAGCAACATCTTTGGATTACCATGCACTAAAATATACCCTATGACGTCTCATGGCTACAGACTAGAGTCAGGGCTAAAAGCAGAAAAGTATTAAATGCTGTTATTCAGAAGAGTACAAAATGAGAAAGGGTGTTCCAAATGAACCAATGTTGAAATCACTGCTCTTCAAAATTTACATAAATTGACTTAGATCGGACTGACGGTATACTTTGAAAAATCTGACAATTGCGCAAAATATAGAAGTCTTCAACAGGATATAACATCCATCTAATCTGTAATGTGGGTGTGCAATTATTATAAGACCTCCAGTACAGACAGTTGCACGCTGATACACATGTTTTCAGAAATAATAAGGAAACCACAAGCAAATTATGTCACCAAGCGGAATTAAAAGGTACAGAAATCAATTAAATGAACACTGCAGGACATGCAGGCAATAGAATACAAAGCAGTTAGGTTCATTGAAATGAACAGATGTTAAACATGTAGAACTTTGGGAATGCCACTTAGTATTGTAGTCAATTCTGTGACATTGGAGGTGGAATAGTACAATGATACCAGAAATAAAATATGTATCCTGTCAGGAAATGCCAACTTCACTGAGCTCTCTCTTCTCCAAAGAGAAGATAGCAGAATGACTTGACAAAAGTCTAATAATTTGGTAAAGAGACATGCAAAACAAAATATTTTTTTCCTGGAGAGGAGGCCAGGATGAGGAGCAATTCATATATTCACCAAGTAATGGGAAATCAAGAGATGCATCTTTACCCAATTACTTGGACTCATAACCATGAGCAGTTAAGACAAATAGAGTAGGTGCATGATTAAATGAAAATGTACAAGGAGGTTCGTAAGGGGCAAGTATCAGTGTGGACCAGATGAAATGTTTCCAAGTTGCAAATACAGTGCCCTCCATAACGTTTGGGACAAAGACCTGACATTTATTTGCCTCTGTACTCCACAATTTGAGATTTGTAATAGAAAAAAAAAAATCACATGCGGTTAAAGTGCACATTGTCAGATTTTAAGAAAGAACATTTTTATACATTTTGGTTTCACCATGTAGAAGTTACAGCTGTGTTTATACATATTCCCTCCATTTCAGGTCACCATAATGTTTGGGACACATGGCTTCACAGTCATTTGTAATTGCTCAGGTGTGCTTAATTGCCTCCTTCATGCAGGTATAAGAGAGCCTCGGCACCTGGTCTTTCCTCCACCTTTTATTGCTGTTCATCAACATGAGGATCAAAGTTGTGCCAATGACAGTAAAATAAGCCATTATGAGACTGAGAAACAAGAATAAAACTGTTAAGAGACATCAGCCCAATCTTAGGCTTACCAACATTAACGATCTGCAACATCATTAAGAAGAAAGAGAGCACTGGTGAGCTTACTAATCACAAAGGGACTGGCAGGCCAACGAGAAAAATTCTCTCTATAATAAAGAAAAATCCCCAAACACCTGTCCGACAGATCAGAAACACTCTTCAGGAGTCAAGTGTGGATTTGTCAATGACCACTGTCCGCAGATGACTTCATGAAAAGAAATACAGAGGCTACACTGCAAGATGCAAACCACTAGTTAGCCGCAAAAATAGGATGGCCTGGTTATAGTTTGCCAAGAAGTACTTAAAAGAGCAATCACAATTCAGGAAAAAGGTCTTGTGGACAGATGAGATGAAGATTAACTTATATCCGAGAGATGGCAAGAGCAAAGTATGAAGGAGAGAAGGAGCTGCTCAATGGTGGTGGGGGTTTTATGGCCCGAGCATATACGGCTGCTGTAGGTACTGGCTCACTTATCTTCATTGATAATACAACTGCTGATGGTTTTAGCTTAATTAATTCTGAGGTGTATAAACACATCCTACCTGCTCAAGTTCAAACAAATGCCTCAAAACAAGACAATGATTCCAAACATACTGCTAAAGCAACAAAGGAGTTTTTCAAAGCTAAAAAATGGTCAATAATTGAGTGGCCAAGTCAATCACCCGATCTAAACCCAATTGAGCATGCCTTTTATATGCTGAAGAGTAAACTGAAGGGGGACTAGCCCCCAAAACAAGCATAAGCTAAAGATGAGTGCAATACAGGCCTGGCAGAGCATCACCAGAGAATGTACCCAGCAACTGCCGATGTCCATGAATCACAAACTTCAAGCAGTCATTGCATGCAAAGGATATGCACTAAAATACTAAACATGACTACTTTAATTTACATGCTGTGTCACAAACATTATGGTGCCCTGAAATTGGGGGGGGGGGGGGGGGGGAGAATTGTGACTATGTATAAACACTGCTGTAATTTCTACATGTTGAAACCAAATGTATAATAATGGCAATGTGCACTTTAACCACATGTGTTTTTTTCTATTACAAATCTCAAATTGGGTACAGAGGCAAATAAATAAATGATGGGTCTTTGTCCCAAACATTATGAAGGGCACTGTATTATGTAAACATTAAATTAAAAACTATCCGTTGTAGAATACAAAATATGGCATCTATTAAAAGGTATCTAGATCTGCATTGGACTCTCTAAACATTTGGTAATACATCAGTAAATTTTTAAGGAATAAAATAACTTTTGTGGTTTCTCTGGAATTTCTGAACTTGGAGAGCAACACACTGCAGTCTACAGTGCACTGAATCTTTCTTTCCTGCATCATAAGAAAGTCTATAAAATGTTATAAACTGATCTAGAGATTATTGATCATTGAAAATTGAGGCCAATAAATTTATCTCCAAGAAAATACATTACATTCTACCAGACAAACAAAAAAATAGATGATATACTTTATTCTAACTTACCACAGGACAGCAAGGGTCTTGGTTCCCACCCAGTGTTAAACCTGTAGACTTGTTCAGGTTCAGCTCTTGGTACCTGAATATACCTTCGCATCCTGTGCACTCTGCAGCTTCAGACTTAAGACTTAGATTTCACTGCACCTACAGAATTGTATACCCATAATCAGACAGATGATCTTTGGATTCCATTTACAGTAACACTAGACGAATTGATATCAAATAAACTAGCTACTAATTAAAATCAAGGATAGTCAACAGCTATACAAACAGGATGTCAAGACTGGGAATAGAGATTTTAAAAAGTAATAGTGATTAGCTTTTACATTAAAAGAGCTCTCAGCACCAGAATAATACAAATCATTTAGTCCAGTACGACATCAATCGAAATTTCAACATGAACAAAAAGTTTCTGATTTAATTACATTTTATGTATATATTCATCAAATGGTGAAATTTTGTTTTTACATTTAACAGAATTTGAATGGACTAATTAAACAAATCTTGTAGTCTCAGCCACCTAGGAAATTAAATGGCAGCAATGTTATGTATTCACTGAACAACCATAAACTATGCACCATTTCATGATCTCTATAGATTAAACAAAATGGCAACATACTCCTCTGGTATAATTAAAGATTAACTGGAATAGATTGGAAAGCTTGCTTGATGAATTTAAGGGAATAATAAAATGTGTCCACTAAAGATAAGCAATTTAGCATGGGGTTTTACATTAATATTGTGCATTTAAAATCAGCAGAGGAAATACATGAAATATAACATTTATGCACACAAGACAAAAACAAGATCTTAAAAAGCATGCCAAGAATTAGTTAATAGAGTTTCATAGATGTATCATAAAGTTCATAAATCACTGCATAACTAATCAACATGATTAGAGGTTAGGAATTCTTCAAAATGTTTATTTTTAGTGAAGAAAGATAAATGCTTAAGGTATGCCAAGATAATAGAGAGCAACTTTGACATAAAGAGCAAATATAGTTCAATAGATCAGATGTGTAGATAACTAAAACCATTGTGAACCAACCATTCCAATAGGTTCGTAACATGCAGAAAGAAACCAAAGCATTTACCGGCACCTACTTTGTTAAAAAGAAAATGCATTTTCCTGAAGAAATGTTAACATAGATTATGACAACATCATAGAAACTCATTTGCACAATTATCAAGTGATCAGACTTAAGATCTAATAGGTGAAATAGTTCATTTATTGAAATAAATTTAGCTTCAGAATAAGCAGCATTTACAAAATTATAAAATTTATTAATTTATAAAATAAAGCAATTGGGCTCTTGCTGATATTTAGTAGCATTAGTATTAAAAGTACTATTCGGGACGGTGTTTGTTCACCCACATTGCGGAATTTAAATCATGTTAGGCAAATTAATGTCAGTATCAAGGACAATATATACGATTAGTTTGAAAACATATTTCTGTAATACATAGAACAGTGCAGCACAGGAAAGAGTTAACGAGAAGCATGTTGCAAAATCTATATATTAATTATATCCATAAACTAATAATTTTGTTTTAAATTTCGGCAATCTGCATGTAAATTATTGCCACAGCTCCATGGTAAATAACTATACTTATAATACTGGGAGATGCAAATTTACCTAATTTCTTTGCCAAAATGTCTACGTCAATAAATTTAACGGAACTAAGCGCATTTAAAAGTCAGATTGTTCCTGTCTGTAACACAAGGACTGTTAAGTCCATACTCAGGGTCCTAACCTGAAACACTGCCTATCTGTTCCCTCCACAGATGCTGCCCATTCGACTGGGTTACGCTAGCACTTTGTGTTTTGCTCAATATTCCAGCTTCTGCATGTCCTTGCGTCTCTACTCTAATACAATACCCTTTCTTTATCAGATACTGGAAGTACAGGCTCTCCCCGACCTATGTAATGGTTACTTTCCGTGAACCCTTATGCAACACCGATGTTACACAAGTTGGAATCACCACAGTCTGTTCGTATTGGTGGTAATGTGTCAAGTCTCGATAACAATCAGCACGGGAGCACCTCAAGGCTGCGTGATCAGCCCCCTGCTGTACTCACTCTATACCCATGACTGCGTAGCCGGTCATAGTGCGAACTCCATCATCAAGTTCGCTGACGACACCACTGTTGTGGGACGTATCACTGATGGGGATGAGTCAGAGTATAGAAGAGAGATCGAGCGACTGTCCATATGGTGCCAGCACAATAACCTGGCCCTCAACACCAGCAAAACCAAGGAACTGATTATGGACTTTGGAAGGAGTAGGATGGGGACCCACAGCCCTGTTTATATCAACGGGTCGATGGTTGAGCTTCAAATTCCTGGGCATGCACATCTCTGAAGATCTATCCTGGTCCGAGAACACAGATGCAATTATTAAGAAAGCTAATCATCGCCTCTACTTCCTGAGAAGATTACGGAGAGTCGGTCTGTCAAGCAGGACTCTCTCTAACTTCTACAGGTGCACAGTAGAGAGCATGCTGACCGGTTGCATCGTGGCTTGGTTCGGCAACTTGAGCGCCCTGGAGAGGAAAAGACTACAAAAAGTAGTAAACAATGCCCAGTCCATCATCGGCTCTGACCTCCCTTCCATCGAGGGGATCTATCGCAGTCGCTGCCTCAAAAAGTCTGGCAGCATCATCAAGGACCCACACCATCCTGGCCATACACTCATTTCCCTGCTACCTTCAGGTAGAAGGTACAGGAGCCTGAGGACTGCAACAACCAGGTTCAGGAATAGCTACTTCCCCACAGCCATCAGGCTCTTAAACTTGGCTCGGTCAAAACTCTGAACATTAATACCCCTTTATCTGTTATTTGCACTTCATGAATTTATTTATTCATGTGTATATTTACGTATATAATGGTATATGGACACACTGATCTGTTTTGCTAAGCAAAGAAAAAATTTCATTGTCCTGTCAGGGACACATGACAATAAACTCTTTTGACTTTTTTTTATCTTGACTTTTGACTTTTTTGACTATTCATAGTATCCATGTCTTCAAATATATTTTGCCTCCTAAGCCATGTCTTTTTCAATTCGATTTAAGGTTTTTTTTACCCCACTACCTCCAATCTTTTAATATGCATATACCTGGGTATTTGTATTGAATGCCAGTCGTTTTATCATATTATACTCAATATCATACAAGTCTTAAGATTATTTGTTCATGTCTAATGAAATCAGTGGAAAGGTGAACCGTTTCACTCACCACCAATGCTGCCTGATATGTTGTATATTTTTAATATTTTCTGTTTGTATATCAGATTTTCAGGGTACATGATATTTTGGTTCTTTATTATTTGGATTATTGCAATTGAGATCAATTGTGGTTTTATAAAAAATAATATTCTACTGGGAAATTCACTTTACTTTGCAGCCAATATTCAACAAAGACCAAAGCCAAACTGATTCATTATTTTCCATATGCTCATTGAAAACATATCGTCTCAGAGTTTTTCCTTACTTTCAATACTGCACTTTCCTATTTATCATCAGTACATTAGTACAAATATTCACTACCCTCTGGATGAAGCAATTCTTCTCACCATTGTTCTGAATGACCAAACATTTGTTTTGAAACCGTTACGCCTATTTTCAGATACCCAAGGAAAATATGAAATTCACATCTCATGGCCTGTAAAAATTCTGTAAATTTCAATTGGACTATCTCTCGAGGATATAGCCCCAAACCTTATAAAGTCATCATTTATAGGTTAACACTGACACCCGAGGAATTGATCTAATGAACATTCACTGCACTTAATCATGTATTTCTTTGCTAAGTATATAATATTCCACATACAATCCCATGTACAATTGTAGTTAGCTGTCTCCATTTTACTCAAATCCTCGTAATACTGTTTGCTTTCTGATTGGTTGCTGTACCTACATATTAGGTTGTGTAACAAAATATAAAATTAATTCATAAGTAACAGGAGCAGAATTAGGCCATTCGGCCCATCAGGTCTACTCCACCATTCAACCATGGCTGATCTAACTCTCCCTCCTAACCCCATTATCCTGCCTTCTCCCCATAACCCCTGACACCTGTACTAATCAAGAAGCTATCTATCTCTGCCTTAAGAATATCTATTGGCTTGGCGTCCACAGCCTTCTGTGGCAAAGAATTCCACAGATTCACCACCCTCGACTAAATGAATTCTTTCTCATCTCCTTCTAAAGGAAATTCCTTTAATTCTGCAGCGATGACCTCTAGTCCTTGACTCTCCCACTAGTGGAAACATCCTCTCCACTTCCACTCTATCCAAGCCTTTGACTATTCGGTACGTTTCAATGATGTCCCCCCCTCATTCTTCTAAACTCCAGCAAGTACAGGCCCAGTGCCGTCAAACGCTCATCATAAGTTAACAGGGCTCTAAATTAATGGTTGCTCGGGTGCCAATGGCGAGCTAAAGTCCCGCTGGGCAACCTAAAAGCTGTGCCAGTTTAGCCAGCTTAGTAAGCACCCGGGACCTATCGTTCAATTCTGAGTGGGCCCCCTCTCTATCTCTCTGTCACACTCCGTCTCCGTGCGCCATCCGTAACCGTATCCAGGCTGCCGGCTCTCTGCTCGCTCCTCATCCGCCGGCATAGCCGGCCGCCTTGCACACAACCACAACCAGCACATCATCGGCTGTGGTTGTGCGCATGTGCCGCCCTGCACATGCGCACTGCCATGGCAACTGGTTGGCGCCGGGCACTTTCTCCTTCACTTTGCATTGTGGGAGATCTGCCCACCAATGCTGTCCGGTCGCCGCCTCACCGCGACCGCTGAAAACCAATGCAGATCACTCCCTGGAGCTTAAGTACTCCCTGGAGTAACTCTTGCTTCTTGGTTTCCTGGTCCTCCAAAAATAATCCAAATGGAATTTAAACTGAAATGGACCCTCCACTACCAAACTCAAAACTCTGAAAAATAACAGCACCTCTGGTAAAGAAGAAATTGGATGACGTTTAGGGTAGAGACCCTTCTTTAGATTTCCTCTTTGATTCCATGGTCCGCCAAAACCACACACTCAAACTCCGAGATTGTTTCCATTTCGCTAGACATTACACTTTTACATTCACTAATGCACTCCTCATTATATTTAGACTTTTATATGTACACATTTAAAAATAAAATCCAACCCCCCCCCCCCCCTACATTCACTCATTTTGTGGCCTCCTGCTGGCCAGCCACCATAACGGCTGCTGCTGCTGCCCGGCTCTCCTTCAAAGCCGCCACTATTTTCCTTATTTCGCTGCCGATTTTACCTCCTCCACTTCCCCCCAGCCAAAGATCGTCTGTTCCCGTGGAAGCGAAAAGCTGCGAGGGAACAGCCGATCTTTGCCTTGAGCCAGCGTGAAACAGCTGGAGCGTCAATGGCCTGTTGGCCCGCAGGCGCATTGAGGACGTACGCTGCGTCTCGGCAGGCGTACACAGCATCTCGACGCCCGTAAGCCTGGCCCGCAGCCTCTCGGCATCACACCCGCACACTCCACCTTCCCCCCCTCCCTCCATCTCCCCCTCTCATCCTTCCCCCTCCCTCCCCTCCTCACTCCCTCCCCCCTCCCCCTCCCCACCTCACACTCGGGGACCAGACCCAGGTCTGCACTTGGTCTAGTATACTTTTAAAACTCTGTGTGTGTGTGTTTATGTGTTTGTGGGTGTATGTCAGATTAGATTTTCAGATTAGATTTTTGGCCTTTGATTCGTAGGTCCGCCAAAACCACACGTAAAAACTCCGAGCTTTTTTCCATTTCGCTAGCGATATCACTTTTACATGCGCAAATCCACTCCTCACTACAATTAGACATTTTTATGTACACATTTTAAAAATAAAATCCTTCCCCCACGCACTAATTTTGGTCGCCTCCTGCTGGCCAGTGACTACAACAGCTGCTGACGCCCGGCTCTCCTCCAAAAACGGCGACATTTTTAACATTTCGAAGGCGATTTTACTTCCTACACTTGCCCCCCCCCCCCCCCCCCCCCCCCCCCTAGCTCTGTCACGTTAGTTCAAGCCAAAGATCGGCTGTTGCCCCGCTGTTTTATGTCGTCCTCTGTCCGAGGACGGCGAAAAGCAGCGGGGGAACAGCCGATCTTTGGCTTGAGCCAGCGTGACAGATCCGGCGCGTCAACGGCCTGTTGGCCCACAGGCGCATTGAGGGCGTACGTAGCGTCTCGATGGCATACGCAGTGTCTTGACGGCGTTCGACTGGCCTGCAGGCTCACTCGGCATCACGCCCGCCCGCCCCACCCTTTGTTTTGGAAAACAAAATATAGTGGTACAGCTGGTGGACTTGCTGCCTCACACGCCAGAGATCTGTGTTCGATCCTGTCCTCAGGCATTGTCTGCGTTGAATTTGCACATTCTCCCTGCACGTGTGGGGGTTTCCTCCCGCATCCCAGAGACGCATTGGCTTTGTAGGTTAACGTGTCTCTGTAAAATTGCCCCTAATATGTAGGGAGTGGGTAAAGAAAGTGGGATAACAGAACTTGTGTGAATGGGTAGACAAAAATGCTGGAGAAACTCAGCGGGTGAGGCACCATCTATGGAGCGAAGGAAATAGGCGACGTTTCGGGTCGAGACCCTTCTTCAGGCTGATGAGGGTAGGGGGGCGGGAAGAAGAAAGGAAGAGGCGGAGACAGTGTTCTGAGGGAGAGCTGGGAAAGGGAGGAGAAAGCAGGGATTACCTGAAATTGGAGAAGTCAATGTTCATACCGCTGGGGTGTAAACTGCCCAAGCAAAATATGAGGTACTGCTCCTCCAATTTACGGTGGGCCTCACTCTGGCCATGGAGTAGGCCCAGGACAGAAATGTTGGATTCGGAATGGGAGGGGGAGTTGAAGTGCTGAGCCATCGGGAGATCAGGTTCGTTATTGCAAACTGAGTGCAGGTGTTGTGCGAAGCGATCGCCAAGCTTGCACTTGGTCTCACCGAGGTTGATCGTATGCTGAATAATCCAACCACATTTTTGTTTGGAAGTGGAAAGAAATAATAGAAATTGCATTCATTGCAACGTGTAAAAAGATTGAGATACTGTATATACCGTATTATAATTTTGCTGCATGTCATTGTGGTATATATCAAGTCTTGGTTGGTGAATATGTTTAGTTTGTGACTTTATTTGAAGCAGAAATAATATGTGAATGCTTCATTGAGCATAATTCCGACCGGTAACTACGCACTTCATCTGAGCACATTATCGAACGCGTCATGCAAGCCGTCTTAAATGACCACCTAAACTGTCATTTGGCAATCTAAAAAGCTGCCTAGGTTCCCCGGCTGGCAACAGTGTTAAAAAAGTTAAGTGAGAGCCCTGGTTAACACATTCCTGGAGTGGTTTCAAGGATTCAGATCAACAAATTGAGAAAGAACACATTGAAGAGTATGAACAACTTTATTTATTAAAGCAAATACAGGAGAATTATTAATAAAGCAACGTCTCACTAATACAAGAACGGGTTTCCAAACTAGCTATCCTTGTGCCAAAATAACGCAAGTTATTTGTCGTATCAGATGCCAAGCTAGTCTCAAATGTCTCTGGGAAGGCAAATGTTTATCTTAATCACCCCGCAGGTGGTCTCATGATTTACCGGTCCTTCCAAGACAGCCTAAGCATTCTTCCAACACACCTAGTTGTTTACCTGAGCAAGGTTTGACATGCGTTGCTACTAATTTCGCTAACAACTCCATTTTAGCTGACATAATCTATTTAACCCTGCCTTTTTCAGATAGTGATCCCTGTACAAACACACCCAACTTCATTTCATCACAAACACCATTCAATTGCTCATCATTTATATACACAAAGATGTTGAACATAGACACAAAAAGCTGGAGTAACTCAGCAGGACAAACAGCATCTCTGGAGAGAAGGAATGGGTGACGTTTTGGGTCGAGATCCTTCTTCAGATGGTCTGAAGAAGGGTCTCAACCCAAAATGTCACCCATTCCTTTTCTGAGTTACTACAGCTTTTTGTATCTATCTTCGGTTCAAACCAGCATTTACAGTTCCTTCCTACACATTTATATACACAACCTGTTTTTGTTTACTAGCAAAGTGAATAACTGCAAATTCTTCCATATTAATTCACCATCTGTCATATTCTACTCTTGAAGAAGGGTCTTGACCCGAACCATCATCCATTCCTTCTCTCCAGCAATGCTGCCTGCCCCGCTGAGTTAACCCAGAATTTAGTGTCGATCTTGATTCACTGATGGAGATTATGGGCAGCTGAGGCTACATCCCACTATTCATAGCCTAGCACCGTGGAGCGGCCTCCAGCTGGAACGACCTGGTGGCACCAGTCGCGGAGCTTGCGGAGCTACGGACTCACCATCGTTGGGCTGGCCAGCCTCGGAGCGTGGGGAGTGGTCGTGGCTCGCTGATGTGGCCCGACTCTGGAGCTCGGAGGCTCCAGTTGCAGCCGCAGGTCCGGTGGACTGTGATATCGGGAGCTCGCGGGTCCGGGTGGTAGACCGCTTTTCGGAGCTCCCGCAACACAACTTCTCTAGCCTGTGTTGCGGGGTTGGAACAACCCGGAGCGGGGGCCGTACATCGCCCCGCGCGGCTTTAATGGCCGCGAGACATTCCAGCGCCCGCCAGGGGCTCCAACTTTGTGACTTTTGCGCCTGGAGCGGGGCCATACATCACCCGGCATGGCCTTAAATGGCCGTGGAATTTACCATCACCCGCCTGGGGCTTCAACATCGGGAGAGAAATGATGCAGGGGAGAGAAAAGACTTTGCCTTCTTTCACAGTAAATCTCCTCCTCCATGTTTGCGTAAATTGAATTGTTTTGTATGTTTTGTAAGAATTGTTTTTGTTTGTATGGCTGTGGAAACAGAGTCTTGTTTGAGCCTCACTGAGGTTCAAATGGAATACAAATATTGTACATTGTATATTGTACAACAGCTTACGAAAGCCGTTCCCAAAATCAAAATACAACACATCAAATGGTTGGTCTTTATCAATTCTGCTATTATAAATTCAAACTGGAACTGATTTATCAAACATGATTTGTTAATTAATGATCAATATTGCACTCAGGCACTACAAGGCAATGCTGATCTTAAATTAGATGTTGAATTAAGTACAATATTTTGTGTGCTTTTGTTGGGTTGAAAATGTAAATGGACTAATAATTTAAAGGGATTCAAATGCATCAAAATGTTTACTTTGGGTGAATAAATGCCCATTGAAAAGACTGCACTTCTAACTTCAGCAATGCATTGGAAAATCATTGCAATAGTTTATTTCCTTTTAAGACAAAAAGTATTAGAACAAGTCAGCAGATCAGGCAGCATCCTTGGAGAACATGGATAGGTGACGTTACAGATGGGACCCTTCTTCAGATCTGAACAATTGCCTATCCATAGACACAAAATGCTGGAGTAACTCAGTGGGACAGGCAGCATCTCTGGAGAGAAGGAATGGGTGACTATCTGGTCAAGACTCTTCAAGGGTCTTGACCCGAAACGTCACCCATTCTTACTCTCCAGAGGTCCTGCCTGTCCCACTGAGTTACTCCAGCATTTTGTATCCATCTTCGGTTTAAACCCGCATCTGCAGTTCCTTCCTACACAGTTGCCTATCCATGCTCTCCAGAGATGTTACCGGTGAATTACTCCAGCACTCTGTTTTTAGTAAACCAGCACCCGCAGTTCCTTGCATCTACATTTTCGTTCCTTACTCCACTTGATTTCAAAGGTACTTTAAACATTTGGCATCTAGTCCGTGCTCTGAAATACCAACATCCATAACTGTCATTATTTTTGATATTGTTACATTTTGATTCTCTAAATGTTTCTCAGGTCTCAGGTTATGACATCTAGTTACAAATATGTGAACATGCAAATTTGTGATCAAAATTCAGGCTACTCTAGGCTATTATTATACCTTATATTTCATTACATCACATTTATTACTCTAACTCGTGAAGGTGGAAAACAAAAATAAACCCAGGCCAATCAGGATAGAAAATCAACTGCTGTTTGCTTTAATCCCTTTGGCAATTGCATAAGTAGTAGCACAGGAAATCAACATTTACTGTTCGTGACTAACCTGTTTTTCAGTTGATAGTGCCCTGCCTATTTACTCAGTTGAAATTACTAGTTTGATATAAATGTAATTTGGCCCTTATGCTATCCGATAAATATTAATAAACTGGCACTAGCTGCATGTTAAACTACAATTCAAGACACATAACCCATTCCGCCTATCAAGGCTACATATATTTTAGACTAAGAATTAATCTAGTGACCCGTCTCTGTACCCTTTGAAGTCAATGTCCCAATTACAGATGAAAACTAAAACAGATGATGTAATACAATGGAGAGCAAACCAAGATTTCCTACATTGCAACACAGATTACATTTCCAAACTCTTCATTGACCATCATGTGATTTGAGTTAACCCAAGGTCATAGCAGGTAGTCAATTGCAAATCTTTTTTTCCTTTAAGACCATGGATAGCCAAATGCTATGTTTTCAGTTACAAAGCATTCTGCTTGAACCCCAAGCTGTCACTACTTGCAATAGGTATTATATTTAGTAAAGATACACAGCAACAGGCATTTTAAATTTTATCTAAAAAAAAATCACTAGCTGTTTCCACTATCATAAATAGTCAATACAGCTTTTTTTTTTAAAACATTGTACTGTACATCTGGTCACTAAAATAGTCAGATTTTGTATCACTAATCTGGAGTTTAAAACCGAAGCGATGTTATTTCACATCTGTAATCAGAAATTGAAGAGAAAATTAGTCATTGGCAACAAAATATTTACAACTTCAACTTGACACCTTTGAATTTTACAGGGTCTTTTTATGATGAGAAACGGGGGAAAAAATAATTGAAGCATGATTGTGAACAAAGGATACATATTGGTCGAATTAGAAGGAATGTTTTTATTTATTCAAGTTAAGTAAGGTATTAAGCTGCAGCTTTGGACAGCACAGTGGTGCAGCTGGCAGAGCTGCTGCCTCACAGTGCCAGAGACACGGGTTCGATCCTACCTCTGGTGTTGTCTGTGCAGAATTTGCACATTCTCCCTGCGACCACGTGGGTTTCCTCCAGGTGCTCCGGTTTCCACGTACATCCAAAAGGCGTGCAGGTCTGTGTGTTAATTGGCCTCAGTAAATTCCCACTAGTAGGTATGGAGTGGGAAAGTAGGATAACATAGAACATTCATACAGAGAATGGGTGATCGATGATCCAGGTCTAATTCCATGCTGTATCGTCAAGCTGAGGTATTGTGTAATTAACGTATTTCTTCCATTATAATGCAGTATTTTAAGAGGAAGCAATTCAGAAGCAACACCATATAAAAGATACTGCAGGTTTGTGTCTACTTAAATTATTTATGTTAAAAACACCCACAGTAAAAGTGACCTGGATTACGTGTGAATACCTACGACATTGTAGGATATACATTAGATTTATACACCAGGGTGCAATTATATTCCTTGTCTCATGCAACTCAGAATAGACAATAGGTGCAGGAGTAGGCCATTCGGCCCTTCAAGCCAGCACCACCATTCAATGTGATCATGGCTGATCATTCCCAATCAGTACCCCGTTCCAGCCTTCTCCCCATATCCCTCGACTCCGCTATCTTTAAGAGCCCTATCTAGCTCTCTCTTGAAAGTATCCAGAGAACTGGCCTCCGCCGCTCTCCGAGGCAGACAATTCCACAGACCATCAACTCTCTGTGTGAAGAAGTGTTTCCTCGTCTAAGTTCTAAATAGCTTACCCCTTATTCTTAAATTGTGGCCCCTGGTTCTGGACTCCCCCAACATCGGGAACATGTTTCCTGCCTCTAGCATGTCAAAACCCTTAATAATCTTATATGTTTCAATAAGATCCCTTCTCATCCTTCTACACTCCAAAGTATACAAGCCTAGCCATTCACTATGTCTCACTAGGCCCCTATATTATTTGCTTCTTTACTCAACTCCTCTTGTTATGAAGGCCAACATGCCATTCACTTTCTTCACTGCCTGCTGCACAATGCTTAATTTCATTGACTGTTGTACTTCCCCTTTTCCCCAACTTGACACCATTTAGATCATAATCTGCCTTTCTGTTTTGGTACCAAAGTGGATAACCTCACCTTTATCCACATTAAACTGCATCTGCCCACTCACCGAACCTGTCCAAGTTACCCTGCATTCTCATAGCATCCTGCTCGCAGTTCACAGCTTTGCCGCCCAGCTTTGTATTATCTGCAAATGTACTAATGTTACTTTGAATCCCGTCATCTAAATCATTGATGTATATTGTAAACAGCTCTGGTCCCAACACTGAGCTTTGCAGTACACCATTTAGAGTAAATGGTATACATACAGTAATGATGAATACAACGATAAGTACAAAATAGCTTAGTTTTACTTTTGCTTATTATTGTCACGTATACTAAGATAGATTGTGAAGCTTTTGTTGCATGCTATCCAGTCAAGCTGTCCATAGTGCACACAGAGGATAAAGGGTACAACATTCATTGAAAGAAAGAGACTGATTAAAATTAGTTCAGAGGTCTCCAATTAGAAGAATATTGCAATCTGGTTCAAAAAAAAATTTAAGACTTCAGTAAGAATAATGGAATAATCGAATGAGGAAGAGTTAAGAATGGAAAAAAACTCCAGGAAGGGGCGTGAAAGAGGCGATTGGTTCAGGAGTCTAAGAGCAGTAGGAAAAACTGTTCTCAAGTCAGTACTTGGAAGCCTTCAAACTGCTGTATCTTTTCCCATAAAGTAGAAGAAAAGGGAATGACCAGGGTGGCATACCTTGACAATACTGAACCCTTGCTGATGTATTGCAACCCGACTTCATCATGGCATTTGATAGTTCCGTAGGGAGGCTACTATAGAAGATTAAATCGCATGGGATCTAGAGAGCCAGCTAATTGGATACTGAAATGTCTTGTGTAAGAAGGAACTGCAGATGATGGTTTAAACCGAAGATAGACACAAAAAGCAACCCGAAACGTTACCCATTCCTTCTCTCCAGAGATGCTGCCTGTCCCGCTGAATTACTCCAGCTTTGTGTGCCTACAGAAATACCTTAATGGACGCTGGCGGCAGTGATGAAAGGTTGCCTTACGGACTGGAGGCCTGTAACTAATGGTGAGCTTCTGGGATCGGTGCTGGGCCCATTGCTGTTAGTTATCTTTGGATGGGAATGTATAAGGCCTGATTCATACTTCTCCCCTAACCTCATGTACTGCATTTAGTGCTCCCAATGTGGCCTCCTTTACATCACCAAAAGTAGAATAAGCGGCCATTTCACTGAACACGTCTGCTATGTCCGCCAAGGCCTGCTGGATCTCCCAGTTGCTAACTGGGTGTGTACCCATTTCTCCCTTCCCTCCACTCGCCAACCACTTCCACCTATATTCCTTTCTCAGATTTCAGGTTTTGCCTTTCTTCTATCCATATCTCTTCATCTCACTTTTTGACTTTTCATCTGTGGACTTCGTCCAACCATCTGCCAATCTACCCCACCCCCTTCATCTGCATCCTCCTATCATTTGCCAGACTTTGTCCCAGCACCACCTCTCTTCCAACTTCCCCCCTCCTACTATAATCAGCCAGAAGGATCCAAACCCAAAATGTCGCCTATCCATGTTTTCCAGAGATACTGTGTGACCCTAGCACAGTGTGCAGTTTTTGTGAATCAACATCTGAAGTTCCTTTTGTCTACGTGATTGTAAGTTTGCAGATTACACTAAAATAGGTAGTATTGTAGACAGTAAAAATGGTTATCAAGAATTACATCCGGATTTTGAGGAGCACCAGCGTTGCGGGTAAGGACAAAATAGATGTTATGATCAATTTTAAATTACTGAGTTCTGCCGGTCAGGAGGTTCTGAAGCTGGTTGCAGATAGATAGATCAGATAGATTTTATTTGTCACATGTGCCAATTGGCACAGTGAAATGAAGTCACCATACAGCCAAAAATAAAGAATACAACACAGAATAGACCGAAATTCAACTTAAAACATCCCCTCACAGCAGGATCAAAATTTCCCACCGTGAGTGAAGGCACCAAAGTCAGTCTCTTCCCGATGTTCCTCAATGTTCACCCATGGTCGGGGCCTCTTTCCAGCCCTCCGCTGTCACCGCTCCGGGCGGCCCGATGTTCAGGCCCGCTCCCCGGAGTGATGCAAGTCCGACGTCGGGGCTGGGGGACGTCCTCAGCGGCCTGGACCCCGAGTCGGCCCCCTCCTACCGGAGTCTGCGGCTCCCAAAGTCCGCAGGCCGCGCTGGGTAGAGATTCAACGCTGGAGGCCCTCGGCAAAGGGCCCCAGGACTCCACGATGACGGTCAGGGCCGCCCGCATTGGGAGCTCTCCCCAAACCAGAGCTCCACGATGTTGGAGCAGCGGCCCAACGCTCTGGAGCTCCAACGGCGACCCAGGTAGGCATCGCCCGCTCCGTGGTGACTCCAGCGCCGCACTGCCGCTGTTGCAGCTCTGGTCCAGTTCCCAGTCCCCGGCAGGAAAGGCCACTCCGATCCAGGAGGTAGGCCGCGAGGTGGGGGGCGGGGACGCGACTCGGAGAAATAGTCGCGTCCCCGCCAGGAAGCGACTGGGAAACAGTTTCCCCCTTACCCTGCCCCCCTCCCCCACATAGAAAAGTTAAAGTCTCCCAAAAAAACACACTTTAAACTGACTACAAATTTTAAAAAAGAGGAAAGACAAACGGGCTGTAGGCAGAGGCTGCTGTCAGTACAGAGCCCCTATTGGTACCATTGGAGGCCTCAAGGAAATAGATGGAGACCTCAAGGAAAAAGCCTAAGAGTTTAGAGACGAGACTAAACTAAACAAGCCAATTCAGTATTATGGTTTTGTCGACTGGACTGTGGTCAATCAGTAGCAACCCGATCTAGGTGTTCTTATTCACAGTAAGACATAATGTTATTTCCAATACACAAAGACCAATAATTCTGGCCTAGACACTATTTCCCCCCCTCCCCCAAAAATTGATTTCACATCCCACTTCTTTCAGATATTTGAATATTTGAATCAGATTTATGATCCCCAGGGTACAAAGACAATTATCAAGATATTGAATGTCGAAATACTCAATAAGAATGTTTTAGATTGAATTCTAACTTGTTGTGTCTCATAGCTCATATAAAGTAATCCATTTGCCACTATACAGACTCATAGGTCCTTCGGTATTTATTATTACAACACTTCCAAGATAAACTAGTCCACTTGACTGGCATCATTACATTCACTTCTCCCCAAAGCCAGTGGACATGTCAAAGTACCATCTGTACTTTGTTAAGGAGGCTTATGAAATGTGAAAGAAAATGAATTTATCGCCTCCTTTAGTCAAAATGTTATTGTATGTTATATGGCTAAAGACAACTCATCATGATTTCTCCTGTGTTAGCTTTTCCCATACATAACATTTCAAATGGAGGAGTTCAATACCAAATTGTTCCACATGGTACAAGTACAGGTCACAGCTGCCAATTAGTAAAGTTGTTTCTTTGTTCTGAAGTGGCTACAAAATGTTTGAAAAAAATACTTGGCATTTGTCTCCTCGAGAATTGAAATTTATGTCAAAAATACAATAACTAAACAAAAATTATCTCAAAAATTACCCATGTAATAATTGTAACTAAATGCATCCATTGGATGTTCCACTTACACTAATGCTTTCACTTCCATTTGAATCCTCAAATCACTCTAAAATACATGGCTCGGATATATCCGCACAGCCATGATTTAGATAGTTTAAAGGTTGGTGCTGCTGTTGCAGTCAGCATACAGTTGAAAGCTAACCAAGTACCTTCAGTAAAATTCTATTAAATTGAATCCACTAATATTTCATCTGATGCCATCATTAACATTTTAATGTTGAATTTTTTAACTTCATTTTTACATAGTTTTTCAATATTTCTCAATTTCTTGGCTTCATTAACAGTCAAACCTATACAAACGTTTCTCACAGTTTCTTTTCTCTTGAAGCAAACCACATGTGATAACAGTGACATCAGACGGCTTTGCTACTGAGGTTTTATAATCAGCATTCCCACAGCGGATTGACTCAAACATTATTTGCGATCAGCAGGTAGATAAGCACCCTGTATGCTGGCAGGAAATTTACCACTGACCTAAAATTCTAACTGTTTTGTAAATTGTGTTATTTATGTATGTGATTAACACATTAAAAAAATGCACATATTAATTTGTATTTGTTAAGAAATTAATCCATAATAACCAGTTTTTATGTTATCGATAAAAGTGTCAATTGGTTTATTCTCAATTAATTAGAAAATAGTTTAATGGCACATGCACTTCCCTTTTTCCTAATCTCAATGGTGTCAGATTAGGAAAAAGGGAAGTGCAACGAGACCTGGGTGTCCTTGTACACCAGTCACTGAAAGTAAACATGCAGGTAGAACAGGCAGTGAAGAAAGCTAATGGCATGTTGGCCTTCATAACGAGATGATTTGAGTATAGGACTAAAGAGGTCCTTCTGCAGCTCTACAAGGCCCTAGTGAGATCACATCTGGAGTATTGTGTGCAGTTTTGGTCTCCTAATTTAAGGAAGGACATCCTTGCTATTGAGGGAGTGCAACGTAAGTTCACAAGGCTAATCCCTGGGATGGCGGGACTGTCATACGAGAAAAGATTGGAAAGACTGGGCTGGTATTCACTGGAATTTAGAAGGATGAAAGGGGATCTTATAGAAGCATATAAAATTGTAAAAGGGTTGGACAAGCTGGATGCAGGAAAAAATCTCCCCATGTTGGGGGAGTCCAGAACCAAGGGCCACAGTCTAAGAATAAAGGGAACGTCATTTAAAACTGAGATGAGAAAAAACTTTTTCACCCATTGTGAATTTGTGGAATTCCCTGCCACAGAAGACAGTGGAGGCCAATTCACTGGATGAATGTAAGAGAGTTAGATAGAGCTCCTGCGGCTAGCGGAATCAAGGGATATGGGGAGAAGGCAGGCACGGGTTACTGATTGTGGATGATCAGCCATAATCACAATGAATGGCGGTGCTGGCTTGAAGGGCCGAATGACCTCCTCTTGCACCTATTTTCTGTGTTTCTATCTCGTAGACAATGAATGTAGTGAACTTCAAAGGTCATCCTTTGGCTGGAAGTTTCAGTCCTGATAGTAGAATGCAATTAGTTTAGTTTAGAGATACAGCGTGGAAACAAGCCCTTTGGCCCACCAAGTCCACGCTGACCAGCAATCCCCGCAAACTAACACTATCCAACACACAGAAGGGACAATGTACAATTTTACCTAGCCTACAAACTTGGACGTCTTTAGAGTGTGGGAGGAAACCGGAGATCCTTGAAAAAATCCTAGCAGGTTATGGTACAATGCACAGACAGCATCCATAGGCAGGAATGAACCTGGGTCTCTGGCACTGTAAGGCAGCAGCTATACTGCTACGCTACCGTGACGCCCATTTAATTGGCAAAAAATGTAAACAATGCTTTTTTAAACAATTTAAAAGCAAAATGTTTTTGTCATAAGAAGCATTCTCATTTAGATGTATTAGAGGTGTCTGAACAGCGTTTTATTTCTCCCAACATGAATATGTCACAACTGTCAAAAACTACTCTATCCGTTACCATTATACAAAGCAAGTGGAAAACACAAATGCAAACAAAGAAACAAATTGAACACTTGCAATGAAGGAATGCCATTTCTAATCATTCTTGCAAGCATTCCTATGAATAACAACTAATAATGACATGATAGCTTACATTTACAGCATACCAAAAAAATAATCTTCCAAGTTCAAGCACAGCCCTTTCATTTAGTATAGTTTCAGGGAGGAATCACTTTGAACATAGCAATTTAAAGTGAAATGAGCTAAATTGTTATTTAATATGGACTGTAAAATAAAACGATTTAGTTCTGAGGCTTTGGGGACAAAGTATCAACAAACCTCCTGAACTCTGCTCCATTTTAATCTTACTGCAGAACACAGCTTTTAAAAGAGCATGCTTAATAATGAACTGACCTTTTCATTTGTGTGATAAGCGGGGCGCTACTCTGTGAGCGACTCGCGGCGCGCTGCTCCCGTATGTTTCCATGTTTTATGAGTTGTTTAGTGTTTTTCTAAGAGTCATTAAGTGCGGTATTTAACATAAGCGAGTATGATTACCACTGTCAAGTATTTAGCGAGTTTGTGTGTTCTGACCGCCTTTTTGGAGCCGGTATTTGCGATATGTATTACACCGGCAAATCCCATGACACGCCATGGAGGGAGGCTCACCTACTCATGGGACACTTTGCAGGATCTGCGGCCTGCTTCCGGCCTACAAGCGACACCTTCTACTCTGAATGGGATTCCTCAGCTACAGAGGAATCATTACATCAAGCGCATTCGTAGGAAAAGGGGAGTCAGAGGAGGAATACGGAACAGAATGAGGAGACGAGGTAGGAGGCTGCCACTACCTGCAATAACTCTCTCCAATGTGCGGTCACTACGCAACAAAATAACTGAACTTTCCGCACTCATTAAATTTGACTCAGACTACCGTCAAACAAGTCTCTTTTGTTTCACGGAGACATGGTCATCAGAAGAAATAACCAATGTCGATATTGATGAATTTAAGATCATCCGTTTTGATAGAGACACTAGGATGACGCGGAAGTCGATTGGGGGCGGGCTCTGCATGGCTGTCAACACAAAGTGGGCTGTCAACTTCACTATCAGAGAGACTGAATGCAGCAAACACCACGAAACCATGACGGTGTCGTTCAGGCCTCACTACCTTCCCCGTGAATTCACACAGATCACAGTTATCCTAGCGTATGTCCCTGGACCTGATAACGCATTTGCTGCGGAGCGCATTGCTGACTGTTTCAACAGAGCTGTCAATCAGAGCAGTGATCAGCCTGTCTTCCTGCTTGGGGATTTTAACAGATGCGATGTCACCACATTGCTTCCAAACTTGGAGCAGTATGTTACCACACCTACCAGACTTGACAGAACGCTGGATATGTGTTTCGGTAACATACCGGGAGCCTATGTCTCAAAGCCCCGCCCACCACTTGGTCGCTCCGACCACAATGTCATTCTGCTGCTTCCAAAATACAGACAAAAATTAAAAACAGAAGATATACAAACAAAAACTATTCAAGTCTGGAACGATGATTCTGTCGATGCATTAAGGGGCTGCATGGAGATCACTGACTGGGAAATATTTTTCCAAAGCTGTGAGGGAGACCTAAATCTGCTTACAGACTCTATCTCCTCCTCTTTGTCATTCTGTGTGGACGCTGTTATACCAACAAAACAGGTCAAGCTGTACCCCAATAACAAGCCTTGGGTTACCAAGGACCTGAAGCAGTGTCTTAACAACAAAAAAGTGGCATTCCTTCAGGGAGACAAACACAGAGTAAAACAGTATAATAGTGAGTTGAGAAGGAAGACCAGGCAGGCCAAACGCCACTACAAAAACAAAGTGGAGGAAAAATTCACCCCTGGCAATGCAAGGGAGGCATGGCAGGGACTTAACACCATGATGGGCAGAGCCCAGAAACCGGCCCTGATCCAATGCTCTGACCCCGCCACATTTGCTGAGCAACTCAACATCTTTAAAAGCAGGTTTGACAGGCCACACCCCCAGAATGACTGGACCCTCACCAGCAGTCCATCAATCACAGTGGATAAAAGGAAGGTTACATCTATACTGGGCCGCATCAACCCTCACAAAGCTTCTGGCCCAGACAGGCTCAGGGGCAAGGTGCTGAGGGAATGCTCAGTTCAGCTGGGTGATGTCATCACTCAGCTATTCCAACATCTCCTTGACTCCAGCTGTGTCCCACGGATGTGGAAGGAGTCTACACTTATACCGTTGCCGAAAAAATCTAACGCCAGGGAGATGAAGGACTTCAGACCGGTAGCACTCACATCCATTCTTTCCAAGTGTATGGAGAGGGTGGTAAGTGATCACCTCACTGCTATGGTGGTGGACAGGCTTGACCCACTCCAATTCGCCTATAAGGCAAGGCGTGGCGTGGAGGATGCCTGTTTGACTCTCCTGGACACAGTTAGCAGACAGCTGGACTCCCCACACACGGATTTTATTTATGGATTTTTCTTCCGCTTTTAACACAGTCAACACAGTCACCCTCTGCAACCGCCTTCTGGATCTACAAGTCAACCCATCACTTATCCTGTGGATAAAAGACTTCCTGCAGGACCGGCCACAGCATGTGGTGGTAAATGGTTTTAAATCCAAGAACATGATTTTAAACACTGGTGTCCCCCAGGGTTGTGTTTTATCACCGATTTTATTTTCCATCTACACGAACAATGTAACAAACAATAACAGTGACATTCCCCTTTTTAAGTATGCAGACGATATGGCCCTGGTGGCCCACATCAAGGATCACACTTCTCTGGCTGCCTGCTATCAGCAGGTCAACATCTTGATGCTGTGGATCAAAGAGAGCTCTCTGGAGCTTAACATCTCCAAGACCAAGGAGCTGTGTTGTGGGGGAAGGCGAACATCTTCCCCCCAACCTCTCTTTGAACCTCTGAGGCTGAATGGGCAGACAGTCGAGCAGGTAGAGGCCTTTAGATACCTGGGCACAGAGATTGACACCCGCCTGTCCTTCTCCCAGCACACAGACTCTGTGTACAAGAAGGCACAGAGCCTGTTCCTGATGAGGAAACTCAGGAGCTTTGATGTCAGACAGGACATTTTAACAGCTGTATATAAATCACTTATAGAATCTGTACTCACCTTTAACATCACATCCTGGTTCACCCTTACCTCTGCCAAAGACAAATCAAAGCTTTCCCGGATCATCAATCAAGCAAGCAAAATAACTGGCAAAACGCAAATTCAATTGTCAGTACTTCACACCCAGGCAGTTAAAAGGAAAGCCAACCTCATTACACAGGATCCCACCCACCCCCTGCACAAGTCCTTCCAACTTCTGCCATCAGGCCGCCGATATAAAGTCCCCCTATCCAAGAAAAACATCCACAAAAACTCATTCATACCCATTGCCATAAATAGTTTAAATAATACATGATCAATGGACAAATTAACCCTGATGCACTGTCACTTTACACGTATCCACAACTTTCAACTTTTATCTTGTCTATTTTTACAGTTTCTAATCTTTATACTTGTTTTTAAGACCTATACACACTGAGTGTGCCCGCAGAAGGCTGTGTTGTATGATGACTGTTGTATATTGCCTTGTTGTATGTTGAGCCACGTCAAAGAAGATTTTCTGTTACGACAGACAATAAAGTTTTCTGAATCTGAATCTGAATCTTTGAATAAGCAAGACAACCTGGATGTAATGCTGAGGCTTTATAAGGCACTAGTCAGACCACATTAGGAGTATTGTGAGCAGTATTGGGCCCCAAATATGAGAAAGTGCTGGCGTTGGAGAGGGATTAGGATCAAAACATAACTGTACTTGCTGAGACACAACCATATTCTGCACTTTCCCCATTATTGGATAGATGACAACAGAACTCCTATGTACTCCAAGGTTGTACAAATCTAGTAATACGTCCAATAAAGTTCAGGCAATGCTATGTTTTTTTTTAACATGGACTAATATTTACTTTAGAGATACAGCACGGAAACAGGCCCTTCGGCCTACCGGGTCCGCACCGACCAGTGGTCCCCGCACATTAACACTATCCTACACCCACTAAGGACAATTTTTACATTTACCAAGCCAATTAACCTACAAACCTGTACATCTTTGGAGTGCAAGGGAAAACCTAAGATATCAGAGAAAACCAATGCAGATAACGGGGAGAACGTACAAACTACGTACAGCCAGCACCCATAGTCAGGATCGAACCCGGGGCTCCGGTGCTGCATTCGCTGTAAGGCAGCAACTGTAACGCTGCGCCACTGTGACCGCCCTTATTTAGATCAAACACTAAACATCTAAAATCAAAAATAGACACAAAAAACTGGATTAATGCAGCAGGACAGGCAGCATCTCTGGAGAGAAGGAATGGGTGAAGTTTCCAGTCGAGACCCTTTTTTAGACTTAACATAATGTCTCAGCTTCTATACTCAATTCCTTGATTGAAGGCCAACATGCCAAAAGCCTTCTTATGTACCTGCAATGCCACTTTCAGGGAACTATGTTCTTGCGATCCAAGATCTCTCAGCTATACCACACTACCAAGATGGAGCTTATGTGGGCGTGTGTTACTGCACTTTGTGGTGGTCAAATACAAGGGAAAACAGTGGTAAAGAACGCATATGGGATATATCCTGGCCTTCATCGGCCAGGATATTGCTTATAGGCATTATGCAGTCACATTGTAGCTTTATAGGACTTTGATTAAGCCACATTTGGAGTACTCTGCACAGCTCTGGTTGTCCCATTACAGGAAGAATGTGGAGACTTTTCAGGATGCTGCCTGGATTAGGTGTTAGCTACAAGGAGAGGTAGGGCAAACATGGGTTGCTTTCTTCAAGAGTTTCAGAGGCTGAGCGGAGACCTAATAAAAGTTTATAAAATAATAATAGGTATAGACAGAGTTAAGAGTCATAATGTGATTTTCCTCTGGGTGGAAATGTCAAATACCAGAATGTGTGTTATGAAGGCCATAGGAGGAAAGTTTAAAGAAAATGTACAGGCCAGGTTTTCCATCCAGAAAGTGGTATATGCCTGGAATGCAGTGTCAGTAGTAACAGACACAAGAATGGTGTTTAAGAGGCTTTTTGATCAGCACATATCTATGCAGGGAATGGAGAGATATGGATCATGAAGTGATTAGTTTAATTTGGCATCATGTTTGACACTGAGTTCATGGGCCCGAGGGCCTGTTGCTGTGCTGTACTATTCTATATTCCTTGAACTTAGCGGGTCAAGTGGTATCTGTGTGGCCAGATGGATGGTTCACATTTGGGATCTTGATGCAGGGTCTCGACCCAAAACGTCAATCATACATCCACCTCCATAGTTTTAGTTTAATTTAAAGAGATGCCGCGCGGAAACAAGCCCTTCTACCCACTGGGTCCGCGCCGACCATTAACACTATACCCATTATGGACAATTTTTACATTTACCAAGCCCATTAACCTAGATACCTGTACATCTTTGGAGCGTAGGAGGAAACCAAAGATCTCGGAGAAAACCCACGCAGGTCACGGGGAGAACGTACAAACTCCGTACAGACAGCACCCGTAAACAGGATCGAACCCGGGTCTCCGGTGCTGCCTTCGCTGTGAGGAAGCAACTCTACCGCTGCGCTACCGTGACCGCCCTGAACCATTGAGTTCCTGCAGCAATTTAACTTTTACTCAAGATTACAGGACCAGATTATAGGAGCCTCATATCTCCACCGTACATATATTACTATAAACATGTCAAAATTACTTTAAGTTATTTTTTAAATGTTAATTTACCATAAACATGGTAAGTGGACGTTACTTTTAAAAGCAACAGTATCAGTATAATCTGCAATATATTGTAAAATGCTGAAACGGACAGTTATTTCTTACTGCATCTATACATACATAACATTAAGCAATTTAATTCCAAATTTCTGTTGTATTTAAACTATGTGACTATTTTACGTACAAAACACTACAAAAAATCCTTGCAAAGAACAATGAGAATACTAACTCAAAGCTAAAGACCAGTGTGCCAAAGCTGTCATAACTAGAAACTAAATTATCCTGTAGATCCTGGACAAAACTTACATTTGTTCCAACAATCTTTTGAATTAAAGTTAAACCCGTCTCACGGTGCGAGTTGGCCCACGAGTGACCCCGAGTTTTCACTCGCGGTAATCACGTACAATCAACGCAGCGGGAATGTCGGAACTCACGCGAGCAACTTAGCGATTCGTGGCGCTAACGGCGGGTACCCGTGAAACTTGTTAACTCGTGAAAATATTCAAACAATATTCAAATTGTTTGATGTTTCCCACGAGTCAAATTTACTGTTCAAGTTAAAAAATGAAACATTTAAACTCGTTGTAATAACGTAGTGCCCCGTGCGTTTACCTTAGTGATTTGTGAGTCTACCGTGGGAACTCTTTAACTTAGCGGGCTGGCAGCATCTCTGGAGAGAAGGAATGGGTGACAGGAGGACATTTCCAAATGTCTCCAGCTCCATATGTTCACTTTTTGTCAACCAGCATCTGCCCTTTCTTGTGTATGACATTATTTGTACCCATGGCAGTTGATTGTCGCTCCCTTCAGTTTCCCAGGGGTCGGGACGGGACTGGACTTGGGAGGGAAAGGTGGGGTTGGGGGGCGGGGGGGGGGGGGGGTGGGGGCGGGTGATAGTGTTTCACTAAATGCTTTAAAAAATCTTTAAGTTATAGATTATGAACAATTTTAAGTTAAGTATGGGCAAATCCAACGAACCACACACTATTCTTGAATAGAAAACTTCATTCATGATTCTCCACGCTGGGCAGAGAATGGGATTTGTAAGCGGCTAACTTCATTCTAAAACTGTGTCACATTGGCGGCGCAGCAGTAGAGTTGCTGCTTCACAGCGCCAGAGACCCGAGTTCAATCCTGACGACTGTTGATGTCCATACGGAGTTTGCACGTTCTCCCACTGACCACGTAGAATTTTTACGGATGCTCCAGTTTCCTCCCACATTCCAAAGACGTGCAGGGTTTCCTCCCACATTCCAAAGACGTGCAGGTTTGTATGTTAATTCTCATCTGTAGATTGCCCCACAGTGTGTAGGATGGAACTAGTGTCCGGGTGATTATGGTTAGCATGGGCTCGGTGGGCCGAAGGGCCTGTTTCCCCACTGTATCTAAACTAAACTAAAGGCCTTGAAGAAGAGTCCCGACCCAAAACGTCAACTATCCACTTTCTCCAGAGATGCTGGCTGACCCGTTGAGTTATTCCAACACTTTGTGACCTTTTGTGATAAGTTAAAAGCTTCAACACTTTCACGAGGAATGGGAATTAGGGGAAGCAGTAGGAAATATGTTGCTTGGCATTTAAAATAAATAGATTCCTTAGTACAGTAATTATTAAGTCAAAGTTATAGTTATGCAAGTGCAACTGCAGTAAAAGTGAGGAGATGGGTGGGGTAATCAGGGGAACAAATGTATAATTACCGATCTGGAAAATGAGCAGAACGATTGCACGAGGGTTTGTTTGATGCCCAACACAAATTGCTGGAATAACTTGGCGGGTCAGGCAGCACCTCTGGAGAGAAAGAATAGGTGACTTTTCGGGTCGAGATCCTTCTTCAGAAGACGAGCCCTTATCCAAAACGTCACCTATCCACGTTCTCCAGATTTGTTACCTGGCCCGCGTTGTTACTCCAGCTTGTTGCGTCAGCCTTCCGTCTAAAGCCTTGGGATCGTCGCCGATGTGAAGACGGTGCAAAGCCCCTGCGCCCGGTGCAAAGGGCGGGGAGCTGGAAAGAGGAGGGAAGGGGTCCCACACATGGCCAGGAAGCTAGAGGGGTGGGGGTGGGGGTGGCGACAGACAGGGCCAACAATGAGATGGAGAAAGACAGAAACACCGACGTGCAAAGGAGACCTTCAATAGCGCAAGATCTCTCTTGCGTTATGGCGGGTGATTGTCGCTTGCCCGCTGTTTCTGACCCTAAAGCCTTGGGGTCATTGCCCTTCGTGTTGGCGTGGAGGGGGAGGGGGGTTATTGTGCTGTTTGATCGCACTCTGCTATCCCAGGGACAGGGAGACACAGCGGCTTTTGAGACTGGTGGGCAATCACTACCAAAGTGTCTGCCCACACAGTCAGTACACCTCTCCTACACATGTCTCCCGCACTAAGATCATCCCGCAGAGAATGATCCCAGCCTAACCCAAGAGCCTTGTCACCCCAGACCGATTAATGGTGCCCGCACCCCCCCAACCTCCCTCCACCTCAACTTACGCCTGGGCACCAAAGCAGCTCAGGAGGCGAACCCTGAGCTCCGTCTCCCAACAATCTGATGTGCAACTGATGTGAAAGAACAGCGGCTGCGGCCAGCCGGCTGGCACCCGGCATAGACTTCTCACCCTTACCTTCATTCACGGCTGGCTCAAGAGTAACGGGAGAGGAACTTGGTAACTCGGGAGAGGAACTTGGAACATCGAAGAAATTACATACCCGTGGGAACTCTTAAACACTTGAACATAAACTTGGAATCTCATACATAACCACGAGTCTGTTTTTTTTCTTTCACTTGGGGTCACTCGTGGGTGGACTCGCACCGTGAGACAGGGCCATTAACGTATCAACCATATTAATATACTCAAGGAGGAAGTAATAACAAATTCTCTCAACTATTCAGAAGTAATTACAAATACCAGTTTTTTCAAACATATAAAACACTAGGCCACCCCCCACATTATTAATATAGTCAGTCAATGAGGCAAGATAGTAAACTGCAAATCTAGGTTTTTATAATGCCCGAGTATTAAAGCCTTGAATACAGGCCAATCACCTACTATTCACAATAAAGGTTCACAAAAGATACGGAGAAGTACAGAAGATTTGGAGAAGTGTTTTCTCTGTGACATCGGATAGCAGTAGAGCTGTTCCTATTTTTACCTGCTGGCATCCTGGGGCTTGTTAACAATGCACTCCTTCCGTCGATCCAGGAGACTTACTTGAGGTGTCTAATGAATCATTTCATCACCTGGAAACCACAAGAAGTTTATGCATCAATAATACGAACCAGCACTTCCCACAAACAACCATGCTTGACTCTAATGTGTAGGAAGGAACTGCAGATGCTGATTTACACCAAAGATAGACACAAAATGCTGGAGTAAAGCATGATATCTAGAGAGAAGGAATGGGTGACGTTTTGGGTCAAGACCCTGCTCCAGATTGAGAATCAGGGGCGAAGAAGACGTAGATATGTGGAAGGGTAAGGTGTGAAAACAATAGATCAAAGCAGATAATAAGCAGGTAAATGTTGAATGGCTGATTGGTAGCTGAGGGCTAAACTCCACTCCCCCATCCTGTTTTCTTCACCACTTGAATAAGTGGGGACAAGCCTGCTTTAGTCAGTGGTAGATAAATAGACACAGGTGATCCCCCTGCAGGGACAGAAGGTGGGGGATGCAACGTTTTGAACATTGACACACGGTGATTTCTCCCCAGATCCCCCGACGGTAGCAGGATGGGAGCAACCCCAAGTACCAGCAGTGGCCCAGGCCTGGATGTCTCTAGCAGTCCCAGGGGTTGGACAAGGGGGAGGGAGTCCACCCACCTCGTCTCGTCTCGTCTCACCGCCCGGGCCTGGTGTCCCACCGCCGCCCACAGCCTCACCCCAGCCCCAGGCTCCGGGCTCCAGGCCCCGGCCCGCCGTCCCCTTTACCTCCCGCCACCGCGCTGCTGCATTAATCTTCAGCCGTCTTCCCCCTCTTTTACAAAATGTTTCACTCACTGCAGCTTTCGGACCGAAGGGGAAAAATACTTCCGGCGATCGGCACGGCACGGAACTTCCTTTGCCGTCACTAATGGGCGGGATCAACTCAAGGCTGGAGGAAGAGTTTGGATGATCTTTTGCTAAAATTGCTTTTCTCCACTTTTTTTTTGTTATACCTGAGAAGTTCATCGATTCGGTGCGAAGGATGGGTGGGATCATGTTGTTCCAAGGCCAGTCCCAACCAACCGAGTCCTTCCACCTTGATCCCCTGTGGGCAAAGTTTGTGCAGGAATACTAAATGCATCTCTGCCCCAAGTCAGGCAGATGCACATGAATGACGTTAAATCCCCTGGGAGAAGAGAAGCTGGTCGATCCACCAGATAGCTCGTCGCGCTGTCAAATGAGAGTATAGATACAGGGTGTTAGAGTATGGCAGCAGGGCAGGCGGCATCTGTGGAGAACATGGATAGTCAATGTTTCTAGTCGGCACCCTTTCTTCAGGCCTGAAACGTCTCCCATCCACGTTCTCCAAAGATGCTGACAGGCCAGTAGAGTTACTCCAGCTCTTTGTATATTTTTGTTTGTAAACCAGCATCAGCAACTCCTGTCTAGAGCAGTGCTTCTTAAACTATTTCAGTGTCATTCACCATTGAGTCTTTATCACAAAATTTCATTCATCCTCGACTAAATGTTCTTATGTTTTTTGGTAACTTTCGTCTTATTCTCTCTCCCATGTGTATAATTTTATATATAATTTATTTTCACATAAGCAAAAAACATACATTTACTCATTTTGTGTGTTTATTTTATTTAACTTTTTGAACATCCTAAAAATATGTAAAAAAAACTAGGAGTGAAAAAAAAGTTTTAATTACCACTGGAGTTGGAAAATCATTCTATTAGAATGATTAAATAAACCCATTTGAACATAAACACTGAGCTTCAGTCCCATCGTACCTTTTGGGCTTTGATTACTGCATTTATTTCATGAAAAACTAGCTGAAAAAACCATGGAGTAAATGATTTAATATATTAGTATCCAATATAACTTTCTATAACTCCCCGACGAAAGCTCACAATACCACCAAATATCTGAGTCTGAAACATTGCCTATCTCCTTCGCTCCTTAGATGCTGCTGCACCCGCTGAGTTTCTCCAGCCTTTTGTGTACCACCAAATATCAACTTGCCATATTTGGTATACTTCTCTGCAGAAGCTGGCTCTTCCAAATCCAGATATATTTGTGCACGTGTATTGACATGTATATGCCACATGCATGCTCAAAACATCATTGCAACATTGTTGCTCAGTTCTGAATACCTGGCACCCTCTCATCCTCCCAAATAGTAGTGACAAAAAAATAAGAATCGAAAAATTATTAGAATTTATCTAGTTTACATAATGTAAAGTTAGTAAAAATCAGTCTTAGAGCTTAGAATTAGATTCTTAGAAATAATGTTTGCTTATTGTGTATGTAAAAATATATAGATATCTGAATAAATTAAGTCATTCACCCTTCATTCACCCCTCTAGTTTAATTCACCCCAAAATAATTTCATTCGCCCTTGGGTGAACCATTCACCAGTTTAAGAAGCACTGGTCTAGAGTATGGTCAAGTTGGTTCTATTCTTTTTACAGTGAGCACTTCATTTCATTCTTCCAACTCTCACATTTGCTCTGATTGTGAGATTATCCTTATAGGAGCCTCTGAAATGTCTTCCTTCTTGCTGAACCAAAGATTCCCCTCCACTATATTGGACAGAGCTCTTTAGTCTTGCTCAACCAATTCCTTCATGTCTTCTCTCACCCCTTCTTTTGGGCAAAGCAAGGATAGAGTGCCCTCTGCTACCATCCTGCCTGCGCCTGTATTTAAGGGATCATCCTTCAACTTTTCAGCCAATTTCTGCCAGCACCAACAAGATTCCACCGCAATTCACCTGTTCCCCTCCCCCATTAGCACTTTGAATGGACAATTCCCTCTGATCTGCGTTATCAACCACTCCACATCTTCACACATCCCCTTCCACCAGAGGAGGTGCAACTTTTGCCTCTTCCTTCCCCACCCTCCAAGGATATAATCTTTCCAGGTGAAGCAGTGCCACTTGCACTTCTTCCAATATGATAGATTGCAATCAATGTTCAAAATATGGTCTCTTCTACATTAGAAAACCAAATGCAGAGCACTTACATTTAGTTCACAAGAGTGACCCTGAACTTCCGGTGGTCGACCACTTTATTTCTCCAATTTACTTCCACTCTGAGTGGTCTGTCTGTGGCCTCCTGTAATATTATAACAAGCCCCGACACAGACTTGAGAAACAACACTTCATCTTTCGCCGGGGCCTGTTACAGTATTCTGTAATGTAATATCATAGTTATAGAGGCATACAGCTCAGAAACAGGCCCTTTGGCCTAACTATGTCAACCAAGATGTCCCATCTACACGAGTGCCATGTGCATGCATTTGGTCCATATTTCTCTATTTTTTTCCTATCCATGTGCCTGTCCAAATGTCTTTTAAATGTTGTAGCACCTGCCTCAACTGCCTCATCTGGCAGCTTGTTCCCTATACCCTTCACCCTGTGTGTGAACAAATTGCCCCTCAGATTCCTATTAAATCTTTCCCCTCTCAACTTAAACCTGTGTCCTCTGGTTCTTGATTGCCCTATTCTGGGTAAAAGACTTTGCCTTCACACTATCTATTCCCCTACATGATCTCATACACTTCTATAAAATCACACCACAGCTTCCTGCACTCCACTTGGTCGACGAGTAAGAATAAAATTTTGGGAGTTAATTGGTCAGATTGGATTAATCCTCCTTCAATGAAGGCTGACAATTCTCTAATTTAGATCAGTTGAATCGAGATTCTGAATTCTGTGCCCTACCTATTGTTCTTGAGTTTGATGTAATTATATTTGTGTATAGTGTTATCTGACCTGATTGGAAGGCAGGCAAAACAAACTTTTCACTCTATAAATAAACCTAAACTTAAACCTAAGAATGCAGATGGTTGTGCAACACAAATCATTCCTGTAGCTGGGATGTTTTGAGGGCACATAGCCATTGCTGCATTGATTATGTCCTGTCATGGAGTGGATCAGATTGATGGAAGACCATGATCATGCGGATTTCAAAATCAATCTGAGATACATTCTCCACTCAACACATTTGACTTGAGAGTTTGGCAAACTTATCTTTGGTAGGATTAAGGGCTCTGCTCTCATATAAGATCAGGATGTTTGCAGAAGCTTTTCCTGAGGGTGATTGATTAACTGCCAACCATAATTAATGACTTGATGTGAAAGGATTGCAGAACTGATACTTCAGTTCAAGGATCGTATTGTTCTTTGTGTAATATATCTCTCAAGGGCTAATATTGCTGGTCTATAAATTCAGTCCTTGTTAGAAAAACCTATACCTTGTGAACTAAATAACAAATAAAAACTCCTTGTTCTGTCAGTTACAGAATTCTAGTTATTGTCGGAAGAATGCTTGTTACTGTCGGTCACTGAACGTAGCTGTCAGTTTTCAATCACTTTCTGTAAGTCCTCTTGAACTATTAAGACTTCTCCTGCCATCCTTCTACCCATTTCCATCACCCAGTCTCCTTGTGCCACGGTTCAGCTCACTAACAAGTATAAGGCTCTCTTCTATATTTATTTGTTACCCATCATTTTAAACTACTGCAGATCGATCCTATATGAACAACATCCGAGCTTTAAATATAGCATTCTGCACACATAATTGTTTTTTTCTGGACTTCACTGTCTAATTGGCTGACTTCCGAGACAACGTGTTGTTAACTGTAAGAAATTGCAGAGAATTGTGGATGCAGCCCAGACCATCTCACAAACCAACCTCCCTTCCATTGACTCCATTTAACCCTCTCACGGCCTCGGCAAGTCCACCAACATAATAAAGAATGTCTCACCACAGTTACTTCCTCTTCTCCCCTCTCCCATCAGGCAAGCAGTATAGAAGGGTGAAAAAGCATACCTCCAGATTCAGGGATTCCAATCAGTGAGGAGAGGGGACAATTCATCCTCTGTGATAATGCTCAACACCAGTACTCCACAAAGATGCGTTCTCAGCCCCTTTATGCCTTGTACACCCACGACTGTGCAGCTATTAACAAATCGAATTCAATGTACAAATTTGCAGACAACACCACCATTGTGGGCCAGATATCAATTAATGATGAGATGGAGAACAGGAAGGAGATTGAGAGCCTTGTGTCTTGGTGTTGAGAAAACAACCATTCTCTCAATGTCAGCAAGACAAAGGAGATAGTGATCAACTTCAGGAAGGAAGGCAGTACACAGTCCCCAGTTTGCATTGATGGTGCCGAAGTAGAGATGGTTGAAAGCTTCAGATTCCTAGGAGTCAATATCTGCAACAAATTGTCTTGGTCTACCCATATCGAAGCAACGACCAGGGAAGCACACCAATGCCTCTACTTCCTTAGAAGGCTTAGAAAATATGGAATGGCCCCAACTACCCTAACTAACCTCTACAGAAGTGCCTTAGAAAACATTTTATGAGGATACATCACAGCGTGGTTTGGGAACAGCTCCATCCAAGACCACAAGAAATTGCAGCAAATTGTGGACACAGCCCAGACCATCACACTAATTAACCTCCCTTCCATTGACTACATTTATACCTCACACTGCCTCAGCAACGGCAGCAGCATAATCAAGGACAAGACACAGTCTGGCAACTCCGTATTCTCCCATCAGGCAAAAGGTACAGAACTGTGAAAATGCAGACATCCTGATTCAGGGACAGTTTCTTCTCAGCTATTATCAGGCAAACAAATCATCCCACCACAACCAGAGAGCAGTGCTGAACTACTATCTACCTCATTGGTGACCCTCGGACTATCTTTGATCGGACCTTACTGGCTTTGCCTTGCACTAAACGTTATTCCCTTATCATGTATCTGTACACTGTGAATGGCTCGACTGTAATCATGTATTGCCTTTCCGCTGACTGGTTAGCATGCAACAAAGACCTTTCACCGTACCTCGTTACATTTAAATTTTGTTGTACATGGTTCATGTTACAATGACAATAAAGAAACTATAAACTATAAACTATGTGACAATAAAGTAAAACTGAATTGAACTGAGGGACAGTTTCTTCCCAGCTGTTATCAGGTAACTAAACCATTCTATCAACAGCTAGAGAGCAATCCAGAGCTACTATGTACCTGATTGGAGACCCTCAGACTATCTTTACTCAGACTTTACTGGGGTTTATGTTCCATTATACATTATTATGTACCTGTACCCCATGATTGGTTTGATTGTAATTATATACTGCCTTTCTGCTGACTGGTTAGCATGCAACAAAAGCTTTTTACTGTACCTTGGTACACGTGACAATAAAGAAAACTAACTAACTAACTATCTAGTTATATGAGTGTTAAAGAAGGAACTGCAGATGCTGGAGAATCGAGGGTTACACAAAAAGCTGGAGAAACTCAGCGGGTGCAGCAGCATCTAAGATCCTTAGATGCTGCTGCACCCGCTGAGTTTCTCCAGCTTTTTGTGTAACCATCTAGTTATATGACATTATTTTCCAGCCTGATCAGTGTCAGGTGATTGATTCAGTAGGACACAAAGTGTTGGAGGAACTCAGCTGGTCATGCAGTATTCTGAGAGTGAATGGATAGGTGGCTTTTCGGGCAGGGACCATTCTTCATTATGAAAAAGCTTCCCGACCCGAAACACTGCCTGTCCATTCCTTCCACAGATACTGCCTGACCCGCTGAGTTCCTCCAGTACTTCATGTTTCGCTCAAGATTCCAGCATCTGCAGTTTCTTGTGTCTCTGAATGATTAAGTAGTAATTTTATGCTAGCACACTCAGGTAACACTTCATGAAACATGGGGACGCTTGGCTGCACAAGTAAATAGATGATACTGGTTGCATTTATTGAAGTGCTTTCATGAGCCTGTTCCCTATATTTCATCATGAGCAGCATTATCAGTGTTCACATGAAAAAAATATGTCTGCCAGGTCCTGATAAAGTATGTGAACTATTGGATATTTCTGGATCACGCGAAATAAACCACCAACCAGTGTAGACAGAGAAGTTTGATTAGAATTTAATTTCTAGACAAATTTATTGTGTGTTAAAATTAATTAAGAATCATTGAATATTGGACAAAATGTGCCTAATAAGTTTTTTTTTAAAGTTACTTAATGTGTTCATGAAACGAATATTCATAGGATCCACATTTTTCTTTCTTGAGTTGTTTTGAATTAGAGTACTTTACTACTTATTATAATGCCTAGACTATGTACATTGATCAATTTTTGATCTTCCCCATCAAAAATAATTCCACATCAAGTGCCCATGAAAGTTGAGATATTTAACATGAACTAAATAACAATATTGATTAGGTTAGGTTAGGTTAGAGATACAGCACGGAAACATGTCTTTCGGCCCACCGAGTCCGCACCGACCAACGATCCTGACACATTAACGCTATCCTGCACACACATGATTCGATGGATGGCGCTGCGAGCCGGCTGCCCCGCCAGTAGCTGTTCAGCCTTTCCACTTTTTTTTTGTTTTTAGTATGTCTAAAAGTGTGCTTTAGTGTGTTTATGGGGAGAAGGCAGGCACAGGTTATTGATGGCGGGCGATCAGCTTTGATCACAATGATTGGTGGCGCTGGCTCAAAGGGTCGAATGGCCTCCTCCTGCACCTATTTTCTATGTTTCCATGTTTAAATATGTTTTAGTGTTGGGGTGTGGGGGCGAGAATTGGGGGAAACTATCTTTTAGTCACTTAACTCGGTGGAATGCGACTTTTCTCCGAGTTGCATTTCGCCCTCCCTCACAACCTAACAGCTTGGATTAGTGTGCCCTTTCCCAGAATCGGGTCTAGAGCTTCAGCAGCGGGCACAGCGCAGACTTTCCATCGCGGAGCCGGGCGATCCCTTGCCGGGGGTCACTAGAAGAAGTGCTCGATCGCTGGTCCGCGGATTATGACATCCTGAAGCCGCGGTCTGCGGAGCTTTTAGCCGCGGGTGCGGCGCGGACTTTCCATCACGGAGCGGGTGAGCCCTTGCCAGGGGTCGCTAGAAGAAGTGCGCAACCGCCGGCCTGCAGCTTATAACATACTGAAGCCGTGGTCTGCGGAGCATCTAGCCACGGGCGCGGTGTGGACTTTAAGAGCTCCGACCGCCGGCCTGCGGCCTATAACATCGTGAAGCCCCAGTCTCTGGTAGGAAGCGGCTGATTCGGGACCTCCAAGCCACGGAGTATCCATCCGTCCCGACGTCGGAGTTTCGAGCATCCCGACGAGAGGGCCTGTACATCAGGTCATCCGTAGTGGCGACTGCGGAGGGTTCATGGCCCCGACCACGGATGAACAAAGGAGGAGGACTGACAATGTTATTGCCTTCCACCACAGTGAAGAATGTTGATTCCACTGTGGTGGATGTTCATGTTATATTCTATTGTGTATTGTGCTCTTTTGATTGTATGGCTGCATGGTAAGTCAAATTCCACTGTACCTTAATTGGGACAATTACAATTAGGGACAATTTACACTTATACCAAGCCAATTAACCTGTACGTCTTTGAAGTGTGGGAGGAAGCCAAAGATCTCGGAGAAAACCCATGTGGTCACGGAGAGAACGTACAAACACCGTACAGACCGCACCCATGGTTGGGATCGAACCCGGGTCTCTGGAGCTGCAAGCGCCGTAATGCAGCAACTACCGCTGCACCACCACGCCACCCCTATTCTTTTTAATATCAAAATGGCTACAATAGAAAATAAATCATACACATTCATTTTGAATCCAGTATAACTTTGCTTTAATTTGTGAAAAGATCTATTTTTAAAACAAATGTGGAGATTGGGAATGAGTACATGATTTATTTCTGATATGTTTTATTCAGATTCACATATGCTGACAGAATTAATTGATTTATTTGCCAGTTGACACGAATGTTTTGTCATGTTGTCAAGCACACATAGAATAAATTGTATGCTTTCATCAGGCTACAGTTCAGACATTGAGAAAACATCAATCCTCACATTGAAATGCAGAGATCGTATATCCCATCCAAAGGAAAAAAAAACAAATTAATCAACCTGTTTCTACCCGCTCCCGTTGACAGTATTTCAATATTGTGTGGTTATCTATAATCAATATTTTACAGTCTTTCAATTATAACTATATTTTGGTCTGAAGAGAGGTCTCTACCCAAAACGTCACCCATTCCTTCTCTCCAGAGATGCTGCCTGTCCCACTGAGTTATTCCAGCTTATTGTGTCTATTTTTGATTACCTCTTGCAGACATAGAAAGATTAGAATGCAGTAGAGGTTTGTTATATGTCTTGACTGCACCCTCATCAGACTTTCATCCCCAATGAGAGCTCCAACTTTATAATTAATACAATAGTCCCCTTCTCATACACTGTGGGTGAAATGTTGATGCTGACTAAACACATATGACTTTAGAATCCACACCATCATTTATATTAACAACCTTGGAACATAGAATAAATCGTATGGTTTCATTAGGCTAGAGTTCAGAGTACAGTTCAGGGGTGGCAGAGTGGAACAGCAGTGGAGCTGCTGCCTTACAACAGCAGAGACCAAAGTTTGATCCTGATTATGGGTGCTGTCAGTGTGGAGTTTGTATGTTCTCACTGTGACCACATGGGTTTTTTCGGGTGCTCCAGTTTCCTCCCACATTCCAACGACGTGCAGGTTTGTCAGTAAATTGACTTCTGTAATTTGCCCTCAGTTTATAGGATGCAAAAGTGGGATAACCTAGCACTAGTGTATGGGTGATGGATGGCCACCGTGGACTTGGCGGGATGAAGGGCATGTTTCCACGTTATATCTCCAAATATATTTTTTAAATTAAACCATTTCGCTTCATCATCCTTTAGCCTCTGATCTTGTAACTAGCGACACAAATTATGTTCGAACTTAAGTGATGAGTTCAGTCATTATATGTACAAAAATAAATCAGGCTTCACGTTTCTTATGAATGCTTCACTTTTGGCATGAAAAGGCAGACATGTTAATGGTATTGAAGAACCTGACAAAGATGAATTTCAAAGTTTAGATATGTTCACTTTGGCAGGACAGTTTTCATGAGACACAATGCCACTACTAAACCAAATCTTACAGTGTTTTCATTTTCTGTGTTTTTCTGAAAACAATGTTATACATTAAAATAAACTTTTAAGATGTTACCTGTAAGCTTTGTCGTTGTAAAAACATTTCAATAACTTCTGATGAAACCTATTTGTTCTATGAAATTAGTACATCTTTAATTCTGTAACACTATCAGTTGAGACATTAGCTGTGAGAAAATGTAACCTAATATTCACAACGTTTCTAGTTTTAGTGGCATGTATATAAATAAAAGCAAGATATAATTGGTAAGAAATTCAAGATCATTAGTGTCTGATTTGACTGCGTGGTAGGTATTCAGGGCTCAAAAATAGGGTATGCAAACCTGTGCAATTTTATGAAGCAAGTAATCCTGCACACAGCCACGTCATGGTGGCAGTACTTGTGGGTTTGCTGTTAAAATTTGTAAAATAAGCATGCAGAAAATCTCTGATAATCTGCTCTCTATTCCAAAATCCTAACAGTTTGGCAGCTGGTTCATCAGGAGCTTAATCAAAGGGCACAGACTCAGAATAAAAGAAAGTACCTTTGGAATGAGGACGTGGAGGAATTTCTTTAGTCAAAGGGTGGTGAATCGGTGGAATTCATTGGCAACAGCAGCAGTGGATGCCAAGTCATTGGGTATTTTTAAAATGGAGATTGATAGGTCCTGGATTAGTAAGGGTGTCAAAGGTTATGAGGAGAAGGCAGGAGAATGGGAAAAATAGATCAGCCATTATGAAATGACAGAGCATACTCCATGGGCCAAATGACCTAATTCTGCTCTTATGTCTCTTGTTTTTCATTCTTATAATCACAATTTGATGAATTTGATCTAAATTGGATTATTCTCAGTGTAAGTTTCTTGCCTACTCATAGAAACATAGAAACATAGAAACAGAGAAAAAGAAAAATAGGTGCAGGAGTAGGCCATTCGGCCCTTCGAGCCTGCACCGCCATTCAATGTGATCATGGCTGATCATCCAACTCAGTATTCCGTACCTGCCTTCTCTCCATACCCCCTGATCCCTTTAGCCACAAGTGCCACATCTAACACCCTCTTAAATATAGCCAATGAACTGGCCTCAACTACCTTCTGTGGCAGAGAATTCCAGAGACTCACCACTCTCTGTGTAAAGAATGTTTTCCTCATCTCGGTCCTAAAGGAATTCCCCCTTATCCTTAGACTGTGACCCCTTGTTCTGGACTCCCCCAACATCGGGAACAATCTTCCAGCATCTAGCTTGTCCAACCCCTTAAGAATTTTGTAAGTTTTGTAAGTTACTCGCAATAGTCTAAATTGAACATGGTCCAAAGTGCTCACTAATTAGACAGAGATTATTTCAGGAATATCACTGTTTGACTATGTTCAATAAGGCACCAAGAAAGGCCAATACCATCAACTAAAATGACTACAACATATTGCAAATTCAAGTGCACATTCATGATCAGTTGCTAAAATAATGCTTCCAATGTCAAGGGACAACGACCATCCTGCGTTATCCTTTTCAGGCATTTAAAAATTAAATCTCATATTTATTTTACTTTATATTTATATATGTATGTATACTGTATTATCTTTGTGTTTGCTAATAATTTGTGTTACGTTTCTTTGAAAGTGAGGCTATTTTTTGCATTAAATTTCTTTTTAGATATTTTTAATCAAACTAAACTTTGTTTACTTTGTATTTTTAATTTGAATTGTGAAAATTATTGTTGCGTGCATCAGCAGTGGGATTTGGAGAAAAACATAATACAGAATAATACAAATTTTTGATGTCCTCAGGCAGTCAAAGAATAGTCACATCTTGAACCAATAACTGTAGCCAGAGGGAAGGAATCACATGCAGTAGAAATGTCACACCTGGAGTCACTTTAACAGAATTAGTACCGCAGAAATGAAATACCCTGTGGCTGATGGGGAAAAAGTTCAAATTTTAAGGAATCTGAACATGATTGCTCTGCAGCATCTTTGTTCAGATTGCTTTGATCAAAAGAAGTCCAGATTGTACTTCAAAAAGGTTGAAAGGCAGAATCAAAAACTCACTGAGATTTAATTTAGTTTAGAGATACAGCACGGAAACAGGCTCTTCGGCCCACCGAGTCCGCAATGTCAGAGGGTCAGACAAAGATCAGAAGCCTAACAGGTGGAACATGGAAAGAGGTGTATGGAAGTAATTCTGAGCCCATCAATGGAGTGAAACATTTGGGCATAATGCAGTATAAATTAGAATAAATTATGATAAATGATGGCAAATTATGATAAATAATGGCCATATAATTTTAAAAGTATTCACTGCCTGGATTTATGGCTTTTTTTGATTAGTTTGTTTATTAATATTTGAAAGATTTATGACTCAAAATATTTATTGAACAAATGAAATAGTAGAAGCCATTTTCACGCCATTCACCTGCTGGGAAACAGGCAGGTAGAACCATGGAATCATCATAGAAATATACAGCACAGAAGTGCATTTTTGGCCCATTTTGTCCATGCAAAATCTGATGCCTATCTATCCTAATCCCAGTTGCCTGCATTAGGCCTGTATCCATCGATGCCCTTCCTTTCCAAGTACCTCTCCAAATTTGTATTTGTATTTGCCTCCACCATCTTCCAGGTTGTAACAAATCATATGTCCCGCTCTGATCCCAATGTTTGGAATTTTAACTTATTCTTCTGAGTAGCATTGCCTGTAGCTGGTGAGATCCTTCCAAAACAATGCGGATATGAGTCTGATGCTTTCCTTTGTGTCCAAGTAAAATGTCAATGATAAACTGGGCAGGGAAGGCGAGCAGTAGTCTGGGGAATGTGGTGAAATAAATCCAGGCCCTAATATCAGTGATTACTTTCTTAACTTAACTTTTTATATGTCTTGTCACATGTGGAGGAAAGATGAGACTATTCACCACCAAGACTTTGTGCCACATCTCCAGTAATTGCTCAGGCCTCAGGTCATTAGCTCTCTCTCCCTTCTAACCATATCACCCAGATCCCACCATATTGCTGAATTCAGTACTTTCCTTTGCATGCGCCACAATGCACTGATCCAATAGAGCCCAAGTCATCGGGCCATGGGTAGTGCTGAGGTTTGGAGATGGATTACATTTGGAGAGTTGACCCATGATTATAGAGCATGGCTTCAATACCCATAAAAAAAAACAGGCTCTGATTTTCACATTGTGAAAAAGATAACAATTTGCAGCAAAAGATCAATGATGGCAAATTATGGTTTGTTAGAATTACATCAGAACTGAAATGGTAAGCCTATTATAAACAATTGAACATTTCCGAGCCTTTAGATCTGTAAAAATAAGTTTGCGGGAAAATCTAATGCAAATTTATGGAAGGCTTTAAAGCAGAACATATATTTCCATGACAAGAACCAGATCCATTAATATCATAAATTTGCTGATAAATTGAATTGGATTGAAAGGCTTGGATAGAGTGGATGTGGAGAGGATGTTTCCATAAGTTGGAGAGTCTAGAACTAGAGGTCATAGCCTCAGAATTAAAGGACATTATTTTAATAGGAGATAAGGAGAAATGTCTTTAGTCAGAGGGTGATGAATCTGTGGAATTCTTTGCCACAGAAGGCTGTAGAGGCCAAGTCAGTGGATATTGTTAAGGCAGAGACTGATAGATTCTTGATTAGTACAGGTTATGGGGAGAAGGCAGGAGAATGGGGTTAGAAGGGAGAGATACATCAACCATGATTTAATGAAGTAAGACAATGGGCCAAATGGCCTATTTCTACTCCCATTCCTTATGACCTTATAAAATTCAAAGGCAATTCGGTATGTGATTAAAATATGGAGCTCAATATCCCAAAGAATGTTTGGAATGTTTAACATGGATAGGTTTAGGAGAAGTTGTGTACGTACATTGGGCTGAAAATAAATGAAAGTTCTGTTGATGTGGCTGGCATTTAAAGAGTGGTAGGATCGTCATAGGAAGCATTAACAGTGATATTGACCTCAAGCAAATGGTCTTTACTTGTACTATAAATATCAGATCTTAAAATTGATATAATAATAAAAATAGATGTAACAATAATAATAAAACATAACAAATATGAATAATTAATTGCTGGAAAAGTTATAAATAATGATATGTCTTAGTCAAGCAATATTTTATCTTTATTAATTATGAATCTTGTAGCCATGGGTAATTACAGTGATAAACAACATTATTCTAGTCAACACCAATGTAGGTTTGACAACATATCTGTAAATATAGAAGGTTTTCAGCTTTAATAATTGTTTTCCTTAATGCAGACTTTTGGCAGACACAGTTAGATTTGGCTATGACAATTAACTATCATCAATAAAGCATACAGACATCGGAAGCATTATAGATATTGCTAATATTAATCATTGTTTAAGAGCCATAGAGTTGCTGAAAAATCTTCTATATCCATGGAGTCATAGAGTCACAGAGTCATGCAGAGGTGAAATGGGCCCTTTGGCCCAACTTGTTCCATCTACACTAGTCCCACCTTGCAGTATTACATGGTTTAGAAATGAGTACTTCACCGAAGCTGTTGACTCCATCTGAGCATGATGTCCATGCTGAACATGATGCCTACTTAAACTAATTCCTCCTGCCTGTACCTTGTCCATATCTCTCCAATCCTTGCATATTTATGAGGCTATGTAAAACCCTCTTCTATCTACGTACATAGAGTCATAATCATACAGCCCAAAAGGCTCCAACTCATCCATGCCGACCAAGATGACCAAACTAAGCTAGTCCCAAACCTTTTCTCATCCATGTACCTGTCTTTTAAATATTGTTATTGTACCTGCCATAACTAACTCCTTACACAGCTCATTCCCTATACCCATCATCCTTTCTGTGTGAGGAAATGTTAGCCTAAGAAAAGAGCTATAAAATACCAGAACTGGCCTTAATGTAGATAAGCTTGTTCTTTAGTATGTTTGGAAATTAATGTCATCCTTTAGAGTACTGATTACAAGACTTTGCTATCTCTGGGCAGCATGGTGGCGCAGCGGTAGAGTTGCTGCCTTACAGCGCCAGACACCTAGATTTGATCCTGACTGTGGGTGCTGTCTGTATGAAGTTTGTAAGTTCTCCCCATGACCTGCAAGGGTTTTCTCCGTTAGCTCCAGTTTCCTCCCACACTCCAAAGACGTACAAGTCTGTAAGTTAATTGGCTTGGTAAAAATTGTAAATTGTCCCTAGTGTGTACAGGGTAGGATAGTGTTAGTGTGTGGGGATCGCTGAAGGCCCTGTTTCCATGCCGTATCTCTAAACTAAGCTAAACAAAACTAAGTTAGCTGTAAACAAGTGTGCGACAGTGTTAGCAGCAACAACAAAGTATGTTACTGAGATTCATCAAGGTAGACATTGAAGTGCAGATGAACAAAATGTATGGCAGGCAAAGGAAACCTAACACAACAAAGCATGCCAGGGAAAAACATCCTGAGCTTGGGTGGCTTGCCTGGGTCCTTACCTGAGTAATGATCACAGTTTGTGCCACTTGGCAAAGTCTTATTAACACTGCTGAACTCCCAATGGAGTTTGTGATCCCTCACCCCAGTGAATCCCCTCTGTGCCCTCATTAGTCCACTAGCCGGATGATGACCCCTATGTTATCAGGCTTCTACATGGTCCTTCTATAACCTTGGGTATTATTTGATTCACCTCTATCCTATTGGGGGCATTGGACTTGGACATGTTTATTGAACTGATGTGCTACCATGCGCTACAAAGCTGAGAACAATAATCTGCACCCCGTATCTTCCCCTTTGTTCTATCTATTGTACTTGAGTATGAACTGAGGGTACCTATGTGTGGCATATCTGATTTGTTTGGAAAGCATGCAAAACAAAGCTTTTTATTGTACCTCAGTATATATGACAATTACTGTATATACCTAAACCTAGACCTCAATGTGTATCCTCCAGAAAACAGGTTTCTCAAGTCAAATCCTGCACTTTTACTTTGTCGGCAACTGGGAAAATAACAAATTACATATTGAATGTCTAATTTGATCGACATGAATGGATAATTCTGTCTCAGTGGGAATGATTATTTTGAACAGATAATTAAGTACATAATCTTTTGGTTAATGTGAATTTCAATTTTAATTTTGATGAGGTAATTCTTTAGATATCCATGGAATCCTTCAGAATTGTGGAATTGTAGGAGGTGACTTGATTGAAACATAAAACCCTGATGGGTCCCGAAGGGTGGATGGAAAATTGAACCCGGGGAGGGGGGTGTGGGGGAGGGGGGTGTGGGTGAGGGGGGTTGTGGGGGGGTTAGGGGTGGCGTTGGGAGGGAGGGGGGTGTTGGGGAGATGGGGGTGTGGGGGGAGGGGGATGTGGGGGAGGGGATGTATGTCGGGCCAGGGGGGTATGGGGGAATGGGGGACGGGGGTGTGTGTGCGAGGGGGGTGTGGGGGAGTGTGTGGGGGAGGGGGGGTGGGATGAGTTGGTTGTGGGGGGAGGGAGTGGGTGTGTGTGGGGGAGGGGGTGTGGGGGGGGTGTGGGGAGGGGTTGTGTGTGGGGGAGGGTGTGTGTGGGGGGAGGGGTTGGTGTGGGGGGAGGGGTTGATGTGGGGGGAGGGGGTGGTGTGGGGGGTGGTGTGGTGGGATGGTGTGGTGGGGTGGGGTGGGGTGGTGGGGTGTTTTGGGGGTGGGGTGGTCTGTGGGGTGGGGGGAAGGGGGGAGGAATGGGGAGGGGTGAAGGGGTGTGGATGTGTGGGGGAGGGGGTGCGTGGGGCGGAGGGGGGAAGGGGAGGGGGAGGAGGGAGGGGAAGGGGAGGGAGGAATGGGGATGCGAGATGGGGAAGGGGGGTGTGGGTGTGTGAAGGGGGGGTGTGTGGGGGTTGGACTCCACTCAGTAGCCACCGGCCACGGCACCACACAGCACTTGCCAGCTCCACTCAACACCTTCCCTGGCTCCCCTCAGCAGCTTCCCCGACTCCTCAGCGGCTTCCCCGACTCCACACAACGCTTCCCCAACTCCACACAGCGCTTCCCCGACTCCACCCTGTGGCTTCCCCGACTCCACACAGCAGCTTCCCTGACTCCACTCAGCGGCTTCCTCGACTCCACTCTTGCGTACTCACTCAGCACGGCTTCTGGACTCAAACAGCACAGCTTGTGGACTCAGCCCCGCTCCGGGGATTTATTCTCCTCGCCCCCGTGATTGACAGCTGGTGCTGGCAGGGGGGTTACCTTCATGGTAACTGACAGGCGAGAAGACCAATCTGCTGATCTCATGATTTTTTAAACCTTCATAACTTTTGTAATATTCCACCGATCGGAACAAAACCTGGTGCACTTGGAGCAGAGGAGAATGGGGAGTAAGGTGTCAAAATGATCCTAGCGATATAAGGTACTGTTTTTGCACAAATTTTAAAAACACGGAAGTGGACAAAATTAGAGTATTAGTAATAGTAGATAGATAGATAGATAGATAGATAGATAGATAGATAGATAGATAGATAGATAGATAGATAGATAGATAGATAGATAGATAGATAGATAGATAGATAGATAGATAGATAGATAGATAGATAGATAGATAGATAGATGATGTAGATAGATATAGATAGGTGCTTGTCTATTTGAAGTGGGACAAAGTGTTTTTTTTCTTACAGAAATGTGTACGTTTTTGGAACCCCATTTCTCACAGAGCAGTGAAAGCAAATTATTTAAATATTTGTTAAGGGAGAGGAAGTTAGATACTTGATACATAATGGGAATGCTGAGTTGAAAATCTAACCAGATCAACCATGATCTTCGTAAATGGTGGAGCAGTCTTGAGTCATAGCCTATTCCTACTCATAATTTATATTTTTGTACATTTATAAAATAATTTTGAACATCTTTATATTTCCTTGTATATCACTGTAGAACGACTAGAACTGCTCTGAGACCATTCAAAAGTCTGTCGATTTTACTGATCTTATAAATATTATTTTGTTGCTTAATTTTTACTCTCTGAGGAATGAATCTCAGAATCTGTGGAATTCATTGTATGGAAACCAAGTCAATGGATATTTTAAAATATTTTTAAGGCCAGGATAGATAGACACTTGATTAGTACAGGTGTCGGGTTATGGAGGTTAAGAGGTTAAGATGTTAGGAGATCAGCCATGATTGAATGGCGGAGTAGTCTTGATGGGCCTAATGGCCTAATTCTACTTCTATCACTTATGAACTTATAAACATATGAAGGGGTCCCGGCCGGGGAGGGGAATGGCGCCAAGAATGATGCAGGACCCGGGGGGGAGGGGGGGAAGTCTACTTCCTCGTGCAGTAGTGTTTGGTGGCAAAGCGTGGCGATATGTATGTCTTGCCTAGGTGAGATCTGCTATTATATTACCGGGTTGTATGCAAAACAAAGTACCTAGGTACATGTGACAATAAGGTAGCATTGAATCAAATCCTATTCATGGAAGTTCCTCTCTGAATGGATGACATGAAGCAAATCTTGGTATTGTATGTGTGGACTGTTGTGGAGGCAATATCCATGGGAGCATGATAGTAGACATGAGCGAGTGTTTGTGTGCGTGTACGTGTGTGTCCATGTGTGCATGTATAATTCCTCCCATGGACATCGCCTCTACAACTGTCCATGCATACAACACCAAGATTTGCTTCATTTCATCCATTCAGCCAGAAATTGCCATGAATAGTCTGAAGAAGGGTCTTGACCCAAAAAGTCACCCATTTCTTCTCTCCAGAGATGCTGTCTGTCCCGCTGAGTTACTCCAGCTTTTTGTGTCTATTTATGAATAGGATGGAGGCCACCTAAAGGGAACACTGAATAAGGGTCTCAACCCGAAACGGAGTCTGAAGAAGGATCTTGACACAAAACGTCATTCTTTCTATCCAGAGATGCTGCCTGTGTTACTCCAGCATTTTGTGTATATCTTTGACTGAACCCAGTCAGCCTGGAGGCAAGTCTTCCACCTCATTAGTCCTTAAGTTCACTAATTTCAAAAATACTGCATTGTGCAACTGGAGTGCAGTCCGGTCGCTTCAGGAAGTTCAGGTATTGTGCTGTGAACTGTCCTGTTGAGAGCCAAGTGCCTCTCTAAGTGATAGAAACAAGGAACAGCAGATGCCAGTTTACAAAAAAAAGCATATAAAGTGTAGGAGTAACCCAATGTGAAGGAGGGACCCGACCTGAAACGTCACCTATCCATGTTCTCCAGAGATGCTGCCTGACCTATTGAGTTATTCCTGCACTTTTTATTCTTGTCTGTTTAAGTGACCCGGCATGGGACCCGGCGTGGGGGGGACCATCGTGAGGGAGAACAATGGGCAATTGGGGAGGGGGGGAGAACAAAGGACAATGCGGACCCAGCGTGGGGGAATCATTTTGGCGGGGGTTGTGGTGAACAAAAGTAGGAACCGGTGTGCTTTGTAACTTTGTTAGCGCCATAGGTAGCTGCTATTTGTATACATTGGGTATGCATGCAAAGAATTTCACTGTGCCTAGTCATATGTGACAATAAAGTATTCCATTCCATCCATTCCATTCCATTCCATTCAGATGACATTGATCTTGGATCATATTGCACCGAGAAAATAACATATGATGTGAATTAATTTTTGGCAATATTGTTTTATCATGCCCTTAGTTTTTGTTTTCACATTGAGGCTTATAATTATAACAGGTGGGTAACCTTGTGTCTAGCTATACTCTGATCCCCTGATGGTATCACCACATGCATACAAAGATCCACAGCAAATAAAATTATTTTCACCTATAATGTACTGATAGCTATAAAGGCTATTTAACTTGCCATCCTTTCAATTCTGAGTGATTCAAAAATAATAACAGAATGTGTTAATAATTTTGCAAAAATTGCTTGCTTATTGATTCTCATGAGGTCAACTGAAGTAATAAATGCTTAAAGATTTATTCTAGGCTCAAGTACTGGCATCCATAAAAAATGAAATAATCCCCAATCTGTGCCTTGAGGATAATTGGAGTGCACAGAGGATTTTGCATGGTCCAAATCACACAGAAGCCTGCAGAAAATGGATGGGGTTGCTGTCTGAGAGACAAACGGATTCTTTTTGAGTTTTGGAGACAATGTTTGTTAATTCCATCTCTTGCTCTCATAAAAATGGTAGCACGATACATATTTATATATATTGCTATATAATTGCCCTTCATGAATACTGTTATATTATTGTGACCTTGAGCAACTTTACAATGGTTTCTGTTGTGTTCTAATAATGTCACAAGGTAATTGAAACTATTTTCAGATCAATGAAAACAGTTGTACTTTCGATGCTAATTTTAATGGACAGTAGACCAATTGGGACCCGTTAGGTCCCTGTCACACGCAATATTACAGAACTCACCCATAGCCCCCATGGGAGACAAGGAGAGATTTAGAGAGCTATAGACCAAGTAGGACCCGTTGGGCCCTGTTCCCCCCTGGTGTCAATCACCCTCATCACCCCCAACAAGGAAAATTATGGAATTTATGGAGGCAATCGATCATCCCCACATTGGGGGGGGGGGGGGGTGGGGGGTGGGGGGGAGGGGGAGGGGGTGGGGTGTGGGGGTCAGGAGGGGTGCCGAGGGGGGGCGGGAGAGGGGTGTGGGGGTGTGGGGGGGGAGGGCGGGCGGGGGTCAAGAGTCAAGAGTCAAGCGTGTTTTATTATCATATATCCCAGATAGGACAATTACATCCTTGTTTGCTTGGCTGTAGATGAAGAAGCCGCTCCTGAACCTGGGCGTTACAGTTTTCAGACTCCTGTACCTTCTTCCTGGTGGCAGGGATGAAATGAGTGTGTGGCCAGAATGGTGTGGGTCTTTGATGATGTTGGCTGCCTTTGCGGAGGAGGGGGGGGGGGTGGGAGGGGGTTAATAATCGGAGGGGGGAGGGGTAGTCTAGATAAACTGGGGGGGTGGGGGGAGGGGAAATAACCGGGGGGGGGGGGGGGGGGTGTTGGTTGCCTTTTTGAGCTGGGGATGCCACTTCTTCTGTAGGCCTGGGCCATATCCAGCTCGGAGAAGAAGCGGCAACCCCAGCTCAACTCCCGCCGGGCCAAACGACAGCCCCAGACCGACGACACCAGCGGCCCCAGGCCCACAGCTAGCACGGAGAAGAAGAGGCAACCCTAGCTCAACTCCCACCGGACCAAGTGATAGCCCCGGACCCCACTGCCGCCGCAAGGCCCAAGTGCTGCGATGCCTCACCACCGCCTCAGTCCCATCGTCGCGAGGTGTCACCGCTGCAGTATCGATGCCTTCTTGATGGCCACATAAAACCCCAGCTGGGGCGTCGCGGGTAGAAGCTCGGGTCGGAAAAAGTGGAATATTAATTTAAATGTGGCCCTCCCCCGACATCACTCGAAACTCGTGGAATGACCCAAGCCATCGTGGCCGCCCACCTCATTGTGACGTCAAGAGTCGAAGCTTAAAAGGCAGTTTTGTCTTTTTTTTAAACTTAAGTGTAGCTGATCATTGCTTGGAGCGGGAAAATGTGTCAGAATATGTAAATAAATTATCTTTACCATGTAGCGTTTTGGCGAAAATATAGACACACACATTTACACACACATGTACCGTCCACGGTACAGAAAATTGTTTAAATGTGTTATAATTTCAAGTGCTATTTTTTTGTAGCTGGAAAAAGGGACAAGAAATAATCATAACATTTCCTGATTTTGCAAAGTCAAACAAATTATGTTTTTGAAAGTATGTGTTCTCCTTTTGATGTATACTTCATTTTGATTTGAATTTAGAATCATCAAACCATGACATTAATAAAGGGGGTATATGTTTGTGGAAACGTTACTGTTTTAAAAGTACAACTTTCGAGAAATCTAAAATGCATTAGAAATATACATTTCAATTCACGGAGTCTCTTGCCCAGAGTAGGTGAATCGAGTATCAGAGGACAGATTTATGGTAAAGGGAAAAAGATTTCATAGGAATCTGAAAGATACGTTTTTCCACACAAGGCGGTAGTTGAGGCAGGAACTATCCCAACATTTAAGAAACAGTTAGACTGTTAGATACATGGATAGAACAGGTTAGATACATGGATAGGACAGGAGGGATATGGACCAAAAGCAGGTAGTGTAGCTGAGACATGTTGGCAGGTGTGGGCAAGTTGGGCCGAAGGGCCTGTTTTCACGCAGTATCACTCTGCATCACGCTGCAGCCACCCCAGCCCTCCCAGTTGCGAGGCCCATGGATAGTGTCAGTGTATGGGGATTGCTGGTCAGATTGGACTTGGTGGGCCGAAGGGCTTGATTCCGCGCTGTATCTCTAAATTCAACAAAATTAAATTGTTCATATAAGTGCAAGTTTACATGTCGCCTATTACATAAGTCGGTGCATGCGTGTATTCCACTTAATGTTTCAAAAAAGAGCATTGATGAGTATTCATGTGACAATGCACTGTTTCAGTTTCAACAGACGTTAACTCAATTTGAACTTTACAAAGCTGCCACAAAGCCAAGACCTCATCAACCGCTAGAACTAGAACTCTCTCAGCTACTGAAGAAAGCTGATTAGTGTCAGCATGGCTGCACCAGTTCTTCCCAAGGACAGAAAATTTGGTCCCATGTGCATTAATAGGGATCAAGAGAGCTGCTGGATATTATTAAACTGCAGGAGAAAAATATAATGTTGGGAAGCGGGGTAATACAGGCATAAATTACCAGGGGGGTCTCTGTTCAATAGACAATAAACAATAGGTGCAGGAGTAGGCCATTCAGCCCTTCGAGCCAGCAACGCCATTCAATGAGATCATGGCTGATCATCCCCAATCAGTACCCCCGTTCCTGCCTTCTCCCCATTTCCCCTGACTCTGCTGTCTTTAAGAGGCCTATCATAGCTCTCTCTTAGAATTATCCAGAGAACCGGCCTCCACCGCACTCTGAGGCAGAGAATTCTACAGACTCACTACTCTCTGGGTGAAAAAGTGTTTCCTCATCTCAGTTCTAAATGGCTTACCCCTTATTCATAAACTGTGGCCCCTGGTTCTGGACACCCCCAACATCGTGAACATGTTTCCTGCCTCTATAGTGTCCAAACCCTTAATAATCTTATATGTTTCAACAAGATCCCCTCTCATCCTTCTAAATTCCAGAGTATACAAACCCAGCCGCTCCATCCTCTCAGTATATGACAGTCCCGCCATCCCAGGAATTAGGTTTACAAACCTACACTGCACTCCCTCAATAGCAAGAATGTCCTTCCTCAAATTAGGGGACCAAACCTGCACACAATACTCCAGGTGTGGTTTCACTAGTACAACTGCAGAAGGATCTCTTTGTTCCTATACTCAACTCCTCTTGTTATGAAGGCCAACATGCCATTTTACTTCAGTCACGTGAGTGATTCCGTGAAGAAGCCCCGCCAGTGTGCATGCGTGTCATTACGTCAGACGCATGGCGCACCAACGGGCTGGAGAGCACAGCTCCACCAGCGGTAAGTTATAAACCAGCAGGTAAGTGATTTAAAACTTTACTGTGGTTTACTTGGCCTCCGTAAGGCTGGTTACAGGAACCAGCAGGAGCGACCTAGAAATGGAAAAATTAACAAAAAAGGCTGCTGCCGTTAAAAGTAAAAAACTTACCCGCGGGACCGTGGTTAGTGAGCATATGCCAGCTTCAGAAACGCCGGCTTCAGAGACGCCGGCTGCAAAGACGCCGACTGCAGAGCCGCCGGCAGTTCAGCCAACAGCAGTAACTCCGGTGCCTCAGAGCACTGTGGCCACTCCTGTCGGGAGGAAGGCCAAGAGAAAAACGGACAAGCCTGTCGACTCTGATGAGTCAGGCCAGGAAGACGCCCCTCCTTCCAATAAAAAGGTTTGGGGACGTGTTGACAAGACGGAACACATAGAACAAATGCTCAACCATGAGGTGTTCCAGTCGGGGTTTCATATCCCCAGGGTTCCCCAACAGCTCTCAGGAGCAACCTCAAGCAGAGGTCCGTATGGCGAGGAGCAGTACAGGCACGAACAACAATATGCCTACGAGTCAGAATGGGAACCCATAACAGCAGCACCTTTTCAAGGGCTGCATGATACCTCCCTTGAGCATGATTTGGGAGAGCCAGGGCAGTATGAATCTGACCCTGAAGTTGGTGTCACTGCAGAAGAGCATGCACCAAACACATGAGCTATGCTCCAGGTGTGCCGGATGTGGCCAGAAATCTTGCCATACTGGCTGGAACTGGTGAAGCGATGGATGGAAACCTGGCCAGCAATATTATCTACAGTGGCTTGCAAACGTTTTCATACCTTGAACTTTTCCACATTTTGTCGCGTTACAACCACAAACGTAAATGTATTTTATTGGGATTTTATGTGATAGACCAACACAAAGTGGTGCATAATTGTGAAGTGGAAGGAAAATGATACATGGTTTCCAAATTTTATTACAAACAAAAAACTGAAAAGTGTGGCATGCAAAAGTATTCTGCCCCCCTGAGTCAATACTTTGTAGAACCACCTTTCGCTGCAATTACAGCTGCAAGTCTTTTGGGGTATGTCCCTACCAGCTTTGCACATCTAGAGAGTGAAATTTTTGCTCATTCTTCTTTGCAAAATATCTCAAGCTCAGTCAGATTGGATGGAGAACGTCTGTGAATAGCAATTTTCAAGTCTTGCCAAAGATTCTCAATTGGATTTAGGTCTGGACTTTGACTGGGACATTCTAACACATGAATATGCTTTGATCTAAACCATTCCATTGTAGCTCTGGCTATATGTTTAGGGTCGTTGTCCTGCTGGAAGCTGAACCTCCGCCCCAGTCTCAAGTCTTTTGCAGACTCTAACAGGTTTTCTTCCAAGATTGCCCTGTATTTGGCTCCATCCTTCTTCCCATCAACTCTGACCAGCTTCCCTGTCCCTGCTGAAGAAAAGCATCCCCACAGCATGATGCTGCCACCACCATGTTTCACAGTGGGGATGGTGTGTTCAGGGTGATGTGCAGTGTTAGTTTTCCGCCACACATAGCGTTTTGCATTTAGGCCAAAAATTTCAATTTTGGTCTCATCAGACCATAGCACCTTCCTCCACATGTTTACTGTGCCCCCCCATATGGCTTGTGGCAAACTACAAACGGGACTTCTTATGGCTTTGATTCAACAATGGCTTTTTTCTTGCCACTCTTCCATAAAGGCCCGATTTGTGGAGTACACGACTAATAGTTGTCCTGTAGACAGATTCTCCCACCTGAGCTGTGGATCTCTGCAGCTCCTCCAGAGTTACCATGGGCCTCTTGGCTGCTTCTCTGATCAATGCTCTCCTCACCCGGCCTGTCAGTTTAGGTGGACGGCCATGTCTTGGTAGGTTTGCAGTTGTGCCATACTCTTTCCATTTTCGGATGATGGATTGAACAGTGCTCTGTGAGATGTTCAAAGCTTGGGATTTTTTTAATAACCTAACCCTGCTTTAAACTTTATCCATGACCTGTCTGGTGTGTTCCTTGGGCTTCATGATGCTGTTTGTTCACTAATGTTCTCTAACAAACCTCTGAGGCCTTCACAGAACAGCTGTATTTATACTGAGATTAGATTTCACACAAGTGGACTCTATTTACTAATTAGGTGACTTCTGAAGGCAATTGGTTGCACTGGATTTTATTTAGGGGTATCAAAGTAAAGGCGGCTAAATACTTTTGCACGCCACACTTTTCAGTTTTTTATTTGTAACACAAATAAAAAACACAAAGTGGTGCATAATTGTGAAGTCGAAGAAAAATGATACATGGTTATCAATTTTTTTTACAAATCAGAATCAAATACACAGGACAAGGTGTTAAGAAGTCCCTTGTGCCAGTAGGTGGGGAGCATTTCACGACATTCGTTGATTGTTGAGAGTGGTAGACGCTCAACATCGGGGGGGGGAAGGGGAGGGGGGGGATACGTATACGTATATCTTGGGCTGGGTAACTTTCAGGACAGTTGGGCACAGGACACATCATCAGTAGTGTACCCTTGCATCACTGGGTGTTTCGGCCTTTTAACACTATACACCCTCCACAAGGGCGGCCCGCTGCAGGATGATCAGCCCTCAGCGCGTGTCCCGTGTCAAACTGTCCCAAAGATTCACCATGATGTACTTGGGGTCCAGCATGGGTCTTTCCGCTTGAGCCAAATCCAACGGCTGCTTCTTTCAGCCACGTCTGAGAGTGATCTTATGGTCTTCCGCAGAGCCTGACCGTGGATTCCAAGCTCCTTCAGCAGTCTGATGGTAGATGATGCAACAAATCCTCTGCATCCCACTTCAACTGGATAGACATTGATGTTCCAGCCACGCTGCGTTGCCTCTGCTGCAAGCTCTGCGTAGCGCAGCTTCTTACGCTCATAGGCCTCCTCAACAGAGTTCTCCCATGGAACTGTGAGCTCTATGATGTAAGCAGTCTTCTGTGAAGGGGACCAGAACACCAAGTCTGGCCTGAGGTTGGTTAAGGCAATTTCAGGTGGAAAGATTAGTTGTCGGCCGATGTCTGCCAACATCCTCCAGTCACGGGCCCTGCCTAGGTTTCCTTCTTCTGATCTGGTGGAAGGATGTTTAGGCATTTTCTGTCCTTCTCGGACAAAGGTTGTTGCCCTTAAAGGGTGGTTGCTTGCTCTCGGAGGCAAGGAGTTGGACGCACACCGCCTGTTCTCAAGGGCTGATGCCAGGCTTTTTAGTACCTGATTATGCCGCCACGTGTATCTTCCTTGCGTGAGGCTGGTCTTGCAGCCTACCATGATGTGTTTGAGGGTCGCTGGAGTTGGGCAGAGGGCACAGGTTGGATCCTCGCCGTACCACTGATGGAGGTTCTTTGGTGATGGAAGCACGTCATATGTCGCTCTGATGATGAAGCTGATCGTGCTTGATTCCATTTCCCATAGTTCTTTCCAGCTGATCTTCCTCCGCTCCACACCTTCCCACTGTATCCATTGCCCCTGTTTGGCAAGAGAGACTGCCTTTGCACTTCTTGCAGCCTCCTCCTGTCGCCGCACCTCCTCAACCACCAATGTCCTCCGTTCTGATGTTGTGGCCTTTCGCCAAGTTGGTTTACTTGTCGTAAGGCCAAAGCCTCCTCTTCCCTGCTGCACTTGTCCCACGACGTCTTTGTGCCTCAGGGCTGATGAAGCTTGCTGTACGGCATCAGATGGTGTCCACTTCCGGCCAGTTACTAGGGGCGGCGCAACAGCACTGATGGTCTTGTCTCTAGAGTCCCTCAGTGTCATCTGGAGTCTTACTTTAGAACACTTGTATTCCTCTGTTAGACTAGTGAGTGGTAGTTCCAGGACCCCTTTGCCGTAGAGGCCGATGTTAGTTAGACATCGTGGGACACCGAGCCATTTCTTCGCGTATGAAGTTATGGTTCGCTCCATCTTCTCCACAGTTGTTATTGGGGCTTCATAAACGGTCAGTGGCCACATTGTCCGAGGCAGGAGTCCAAACTGTAGGCACCAGAGCTTCAGTTTCCCAGGCAATAGGGTCTGATTGATGTTCTCCAGGCCGCTGACAATTTCTTGCCTTAGTTGTTGCACCTGTTCCTTGTCCTTGAGACTTGCGTTGTACCATCTGCCCAGGCTTTTTACTGGCTGCTCAGACACTGTTGGTATTGAGTCGTCACCGATGCAGAACCTTGTGTCTCTAAGCACCCCTTTAACTATGGAGATGCTACGAGATTTACTTGGTTTGATTTTCATTCGGGCCCACTTGACGTTCTCCTGCAGCTTTCCAAGTAGCCGCTTGGTGCATGCTGCAGTAGTGGTTAGTGTGGTCATGTCGTCCATGTATGCCCTGATGGGTGGCAGACGGAGCCCAACCCTGGTTCGTTCACCTCCCACCACCCATTTTGAGGCCCTGATGATGACTTCCATGGCCATTGTAAAGGCCAAGGGTGAGACTGTGCAACCTGCCATGATGCCTACTTCCAAGCGCTGCCATGTTGTACTGAATTCAGCTGTTGTGAAGCACAGCTGCAGGTCTTGGAAATAGTTCTTGACCAGGGTGGTGATGAGCTCTGGTACATGGAAAAAGGCAAAAGATTCCCAAAGGAGTTCATGGGGAACTGAAACAAATGCATTGGCCAGATCGAGGAAGATCACATGTAGGTCTCTCTTGTCCTTCTTAGCTGCTTGGATCTGGTGCCAGATCATGCTTGTATGCTCCAAGCAGCCCGAAAATCCTGGTATTCCTGCTTTCTGTACAGATGTATCAATGTACTTGTTTGTTACCAGATAGGTGGATAGCCTTTGTGATACAATGCTGAAAAAGATTTTTCCCTCGACGTTGAGGAGACATGTTGGCCGGAATTGGCTGATGTCTGACGCATCCTTTTCTTTAGGTATTAGTACACCGCCGGCCCTTCGCCACGCCTTAGGTATTGTTTGCTTCTTCCACACCACCCTCATGAGCTTCCATAGAAAGCGTAACACATCCGGTGCGTTCTTGTAGAGCTTGTATGGTACTCCGTTTGGCCCCGGAGCTGATGCTGCTCTTGCTCTCCGGACAGTGTTCTCTACCTCTTTCCATTTCGGAGGGCTGGTGTCCAGGTTGAATTCAGGTGGTTGAATAGGCGGGATGTCGTGTGGGATGACTAACTGCTCATGCCTTTTCGTGTCTTGGTGGGCCTTTTCCAGGTGTTCCTCCAATTCTTGTTTTGATGTTTTCAAAGTTCCACTTTTTTCCTTTGCAAAGAGGTCTTTGATGAACTTGAAAGGGTCTTTGTAGAACCGTGTTCTTGCGTGTTCTTTCTTCTTGCGAAGTTTCCTCATGTTCTCTGCTTTTCGCAAGGTTGTCAATCGGCTCTTGATGTCCTCTTGGAGAAGCATGAGACCTTCTCTCTCTGCGTCAGTTGCTTTTTTCCATTGCTTTTTCAACTGTCTCCTCTCTCTGATTAGCCTCTCGATCTCCTGCTGCCTCCTGGACTTGATTGTTGTTGGTAATTTCTTTCCACCTCTCCCTTTACTCACTCCAAACCGTTCTTCTCCATAGCTGTAGATTATGTTGCCCATCCTTTCAAGCTTTTGCACTGCTGTGCCCACTTGTTGCTCCAAGATATGTATAAGGTCACTGTTGACCGTCTCCCACTCTTTCTTTTCAACAGCTTTGGGCCATTTCACTCCAGGTTTGTGCCCTTTGATCTTTCCCTCCAATGGAGGTCTTTGCAGTTGTTGCGTGGGCTCCTCCACAGCCATTTCTGTGCTTGTATCACCCTCTTCAGTGACATGGGTGTTGATGCTCTGCGAACTTTGGTTTGTGTCCCGTCGCTGTGCTTCACTCGACTGATTTGACTGGTTGCTTCGTAAGAAGTACTGGTCAATGCGAGGCCCTTGTCTCTGCTCTCTCAAGCACTTTTTCCTCCCTTGGTGGATCTTCAAGCCCATCACTGATGTTCTTTTCTCCCAACCACAGATGCACACCTGAAGTTTGTGTCCCGCAGCCGTTGTGGATGTCTCATGTGCCATGCTCTCCTTGTCAGTGGTCGTTTCCGTTCCTGGGTCTGTAACCGTGTTATCAGTCGGTGAGCCATCTTGCGCCCCCGCTCTCGCAGGCTCTAGGGGTATTTCCTTTATTTTACTTTTTGTAGCATTTAGCGGGTGTCTCCAACTAGCTGAAACAGCGTTGGGGACTGCTATCATGGGTAGCTAGCCCATGACGGCCCCAGCGGGGTCTGTTCCCTCCTGTCAGCTGTCTCTCCAAGCTGTCACATGGACTTTCCCATGTTGTCAGCTGTCCTTTCACAGCAGTCACTGGACGAGTCCAGATTATCAGAATCAAATACACAGGACAAGGTGTTAAGAAGTCCCTTGTGCCAGTAGGTGGGGAGCATTTCACGACATTCGTTGATTGTTGAGAGTGGTAGACGCTCAACATCGGGGGGGGGAAGGGGAGGGGGGGGGATACGTATACGTATATCTTGGGCTGGGTAACTTTCAGGACAGTTGGGCACAGGACACATCATCAGTAGTGTACCCTTGCATCACTGGGTGTTTCGGCCTTTTAACACTATACACCCTCCACAAGGGCGGCCCGCTGCAGGATGATCAGCCCTCAGCGCGTGTCCCGTGTCAAACTGTCCCAAAGATTCACCATGATGTACTTGGGGTCCAGCATGGGTCTTTCCGCTTGAGCCAAATCCAACGGCTGCTTCTTTCAGCCACGTCTGAGAGTGATCTTATGGTCTTCCGCAGAGCCTGACCGTGGATTCCAAGCTCCTTCAGCAGTCTGATGGTAGATGATGCAACAAATCCTCTGCATCCCACTTCAACTGGATAGACATTGATGTTCCAGCCACGCTGCGTTGCCTCTGCTGCAAGCTCTGCGTAGCGCAGCTTCTTACGCTCATAGGCCTCCTCAACAGAGTTCTCCCATGGAACTGTGAGCTCTATGATGTAAGCAGTCTTCTGTGAAGGGGACCAGAACACCAAGTCTGGCCTGAGGTTGGTTAAGGCAATTTCAGGTGGAAAGATTAGTTGTCGGCCGATGTCTGCCAACATCCTCCAGTCACGGGCCCTGCCTAGGTTTCCTTCTTCTGATCTGGTGGAAGGATGTTTAGGCATTTTCTGTCCTTCTCGGACAAAGGTTGTTGCCCTTAAAGGGTGGTTGCTTGCTCTCGGAGGCAAGGAGTTGGACGCACACCGCCTGTTCTCAAGGGCTGATGCCAGGCTTTTTAGTACCTGATTATGCCGCCACGTGTATCTTCCTTGCGTGAGGCTGGTCTTGCAGCCTACCATGATGTGTTTGAGGGTCGCTGGAGTTGGGCAGAGGGCACAGGTTGGATCCTCGCCGTACCACTGATGGAGGTTCTTTGGTGATGGAAGCACGTCATATGTCGCTCTGATGATGAAGCTGATCGTGCTTGATTCCATTTCCCATAGTTCTTTCCAGCTGATCTTCCTCCGCTCCACACCTTCCCACTGTATCCATTGCCCCTGTTTGGCAAGAGAGACTGCCTTTGCACTTCTTGCAGCCTCCTCCTGTCGCCGCACCTCCTCAACCACCAATGTCCTCCGTTCTGATGTTGTGGCCTTTCGCCAAGTTGGTTTACCTGTCGTAAGGCCAAAGCCTCCTCTTCCCTGCTGCACTTGTCCCACGACGTCTTTGTGCCTCAGGGCTGATGAAGCTTGCTGTACGGCATCAGATGGTGTCCACTTCCGGCCAGTTACTAGGGGCGGCGCAACAGCACTGATGGTCTTGTCTCTAGAGTCCCTCAGTGTCATCTGGAGTCTTACTTTAGAGCTTTGACTGCACAGCATGCATTCTTCTGTAGATAATATTACGTTTTATGTATATGATTTAATCAAATAAAGCAGGCCAGCGACGGCTGGAACCAAAATAAGCTTTAAAGCATACCCCATTGACCTGAGGCTATGTGTAGTTAAGCACCTGACTCAATATATCGAGGTCACCAAGAGTCTCAGAGGCTCTGAAACAGCGATGCTCATCAGCCAGAAAAAACCTCACAAAAAGGTGTCAGTACAAACTATTTCTAGGTGGCTGAAACAGGTTTTGGATTGTGCTGGAGTAGACACTGATGTAGTAGTGACTAAGTCTCACTCCTCCAGGGCGGCGCCAACATCCGCAGCTAAGGCACAGGATGTGCCTTTAGACCAAATCCTCGGGGCTGCAGGATGGTCTAGTGAAGGAACATTTTCAAGATTCTATGATAAACCTGTCCTCGCAGTGGAAGGGGTTGGGCATGCTGTTTTGGGTTCTATTTGAGTTTTCATTTGTAATTTCTGTTATTACTGTTCTTTTATTATTAAAAACGTTCATTGTATAATTTAAACAATGTTCAATACATTATTTGTTTATCCTGTATCAACCGAAGCAGTGTGTCATATGGAACTGGATCTACGGCATGAAATCACAGAGCTTTGAAATGTTCACGGAATCACTCACATGACTCCGAAGTAAAATAGTAAGATTAAATGAGAACTTACCAGTTTGAAGTTTGATCTTTATTTTATGAGGAGTTACGGTGAGCGATTACGTGCCCTTCGCTCCCGGCCCTCATAATCGCAAAGATCATCTGGTAGTTCTAGTCTTCTGAGTCTTACTATATCATGTTGACTGTAGTTACTGTGATTTCACATCGCTGCTGGCGGGGCTTCTTCACGTACTCACTGTAACTCCTCATAAAATGAAGATCAAACTTCAAACTGTTAAGTTGTCATTTAATCTTACTATTCACTTTCTTCACTGCCTGCTGTACCTGCACGCTTACTTTCATTGACTGATGAATAAGGACCCCCCAGATCCCATTGTACTTCCCCATTTTGCCAACTTGACACCATTTAGAAAATATTCTGCCATCCTGTTTGTGCTACCAAAGTGGATAACCACACATTCATTCACATTAAATTGCCTCTGCCATGCATCTGTCCACTCACCCAACCTGTCCAAGTCACCCTGCATTCTCATAGCATCCTCCTCACAGTCCACACTGACACCTAGGTGTCTGTCATCTGCAAATTTGCTAATGTTACTTTGAAATCTAATTTTGCTAACCTTATTATGGTCTCCACCAAGCCCCGATAATGGCACGGTTGTCTTTGTGTTTCAAGCCATCTTTACAGAGATCAGCCAATTGTGTAGGAACTTGGAATGTAAATGGTGATGTCTTGTGGACAGTCCACGTTTCAGTTGATGAGATATTGGATGTTCTAGGACATCCAAAGGTAAATACATTTTCCAAGCTTGATCAGGTACATCCGAGGAGACTGGGTGAAGCCAGAGAAAAAATTGCAGTAAAAATGTTGAAATAACGAACTGCAGATTTTGGTGACAAAAGAGATGCTGGTTTACAAGAAATTGCAGTTGTGACTGAGATATATGAATCATCATTAGACACGTTTAAAGGGCTGGAAAGCTGGAGGGTGACTAATGTTGTGCCTCTATTTAAGAATGGCAGCAAAGAAAAACCTGGTAAGTATAGACCAGTAAGCCTAAGGATTCTGAGGGATAAAATAAACATTCATTGGAAAGACATGGGTTGATTAGGAATAGTTAGCATAGCTTTGTCCATGAGAGATTATGTTTTTTGAAGAAGTAATCAAGAAGGTTGATGAGGGCAATGCTGTAAATGTGAATGATACGGGATTCAGCAAGGTCTTTGATAATGTTCTGCATGCTAGGCTACACTGGCAGGTTATATCTATGATCTACAAGGATACCATCACCATGTGATCCAGCGTGAACTTAGCAACAGGATGCAGAATTGGCTTAATGGTAGGAAACAGAGAGTGGAGGTGGAAGGTTGTTTCTTGGACTGAAGATCTGTAACTAGTTGTGTGCCTCAGGGATTGATGCTCGGCCCATTGCTGGTAGCCATCTACATCAATGATCTGAATGAGAATGCACAAGGCAAGTGTGCAGATGACACTGAAATCACTGACAGGGAATTACAACGGAATCATGATCAGCTGAGCAGGTGGGCCAATAAACGGCAGAGTTCAATTCAGAAGTGTGAGGTGTGGCATTTTAGGAAATCAAACAAGGGCAGGACTTTCAGTGCATGGTAGGGGAGTGTTGTGCAGCAGAGGGATCTAGGTGTACAAGTTCATAGCTTCCTGAATGTTGCATCACAGACAGCTGGGATTGCGAGAAAGGCGTTCGGCATTCTAACCTTAATCAGTCAGGGGTATTAAGTAAAGAAGTTGGACCATTATGTTGCAGCTGTACAAGATGTTGGTGAGTAAACACCTGGGGTATTGTGTTCAGTTTTGGTCACTCTGCTCTAGGAACAAATTCATTAAACTGAGAAAGAGGATTTATGAGGATGTTACCGAGAGGCTAAGGACCTGAGCGATAGGGAGAGTTTGGCAAGCTATGACATTAGTTCCTTGGAGAACAGGATCTGAGGGGTGATCTTAAGATGTGTGCAAGATCATGAGGAGAAATAGATTGGGTGAATGCACTGAGTCTTTTGCCCAGAATAGGGGGATCGAGAACCAGAGGTCATGGGTTTAAGGTGAGAAGGGAAAAAAATAATAGGAACCTTTTTCCACACAGAGGGCGGTAGGTATATGGAGTGAGCTTCCAGATGAAGTAGTTGAGATGCACAATAACAATATTTTAAAGACATTTGTACAGATAAGTTGATGGAGAGTTAAGAGGGATGTTGGCTAGGTACTGACAGATGGGACTAGCTTGTATGTGGTATCATGGTTGGCATGGAGATGGGCTGATGGACTTGTTTCTGTGCTGTACTCTATAACTGTGATACTAAAGCATGTCAGCTAAGGGAGGATGATGAAGGCATGCTCATGAATATTGATCAGTCTGGTGAAAAAGATAAACAAGAAAGATTTTGCATCTCCTCGAGTCAGCCCCTCGAGTTGTAATTGGAAGATTAAACGAGAACTTACCAGTTTGAAGTTTATTCTTTATTTTATGAGGAGTTATGTTGAGGGATTACGTGAAGATCCCGCCAGCACGCATGCGCGACATTCTTCAAAGCAGCGGTGTGAAATCACAGATAACAGCAGTTGACTAAGTATAGTAAGATAAGAGAACTAAAATATCAGTTGACCTTTATAATAGAGGGTTGGGAGCGGAGGGCACGTAATCCCTCAACGTAACTCCTCATAAAATAAAGATCAAACTTCAAACTGGTAAGTTCTCGTTTAATCTTACTATTTTACTTTGAAGATTTCAAAGCTGTGATTTCATGCCGTGGAGACGAGGCCATGCATCACACACTGCATCGGTGAAGTGAATATTAATAATACATTCAGACATGACATAGGAATAGACATGTTGATGCTTTTACTGAACAAATAATGATAATAGTAACCTCCCTCAACCAGGAGGAACTAGAATAGAGTTGGCAAATACCCTCGGTCTGGCAAAGGGTATTTCTAAAATGTTTGGAAGATCGTTCTTTAGACCATCCTGCAGCCACCAGGATGTGGTCCCGCGAAACGTCCATCCCCTGCTGCTGATATAGCTGCAGCCTGGGTGGAGTGAGACTTGAATGTCAGTGTTCACTCCTGTATCCCAGAACCCATTTTAACCACCTGGAGATGGTCTGTAGAGATATTTTCTTATGAGGCTTTATGTGACTAACAATCATAGCTAGTTCAGAGTCTCTAAGGTTCTAGTAACCTTAACATACTGGTGTAGATATGTGGCCACACACAACCAAAGGTCCATGGGATATGCCAACAATTCTAGTTTGAGACCTAATGTCTCTGGTGTATTCTGCTGATTAAGTCATAAACATAAATGTAATTTGCCTGCAGAATAATCATCCTGTCCAGTCACAGCTATGCAAAGACTAGACCCATTGAGCGCCATGAGCATAACCACTTGGTTAGTGAGTTTGACCAAGGACAGGGATGTTCCAATGTTAACATCCCATATCTCTGCTTACCTGGCCTGGGGGGTTTCGAGTTGAAGATACCCTTCATAATCTATATATCAGAAGGTGAGACCCGACAGAGTGGATTCTGCTCCCCGCAGCCAATATGCTGAGAATGCACGTTTGGCACAGTAAATGGCACTCTATTAATGATAGTCAAACCCCATATAGAAACTGAACTTCAAGACGTCAGTCATCCATGCCAAATTATATGTAATAACAAAATACTTCCCATCTCCTATGAGGAAAGTACTGCTTATTTGGTGCTATCCCTGCAATTGCAGTGAGCACGAGCCGCAGGAACGGTCTTCCCAGTCTGCAAGTCAATTAATTGATTTATGTATGCAGAGGATGGTTTCCCGACCTGCTAAATGGCTAACCAGCAATTTTGTGCCTGGGAATAACCATATAAAGTTCTATCATCATTCCTAACATCAGTGGGAATCATGGCTGTATAGGCCAGTCAGGCACTATGAAAATGCCTGAAGCGGGAAATTGTTGAATTTGCAAGACCCGTCTGATAAGGTAAAATGGAGAGGACAAAAGAGCATTCTTCCCCAGTGTAGCGAATGCATCCATCGCCACTGACATGCCATGTATATTACAACTGGTGATTGAGCCTGGATGCAACATTTCGATCTTTTGGTGTTCCTTTGAGCCCACAATCTCCTTAAATACTTGCAATCCAACATCCATTCTGTGTTGTCATTGCATTTACCATATAACAATTACAGCACGGAAACAGGCCATCTCGGCCCTTCAAGTCCATGCCGAACAACTTTTTTCCCTTAGTCCCACCTGCCTGCACTCATACCATAACCCTCCATACCCTTCTCATCCATATGCCTATCCAATTTATTTTTAAATGATACCAACGAACCTGCCGCCACCACTTCCACTGGAAGCTCCACTGGATGATACGCCAATGCCAAATGAATTTGGTAAACTATTACCGGACTTGATTGCGCCCATGTGATTAACATATAACAGCACCAGAGTGTATCAAGTTAGACTTGAGCATGCAGATTATGCATATACGTACAAACCTTAATCCACAGAATGCACCTGTGTATAGGTAGTTTATACCATATAACTGAACAATTGGTAACTCATGCAAACCCATCCGCCTCCATAACTAAAGATGGTATTAGTAAATATCCATCTTTGAGCAATAGCATCAGTTAGTAATTAACTGAAAAGTTACTGATGAAGGTTAGTGGAGCAATGCTAAATACTGTTTGTCCACCATGGTGACTTTGATAGTTTCCGCTGGGAATAGCATAGGTCTGGTAGCAATGACCTACATGGTACTTGTGAGCTTGCTCATTTGCACGCTGTATAGCTCTGATGATGCAAAGGCGCAAATAGCACAGCTGAAAGCCAATATATTGCCAATCCCAGACAGTTTAATAGAGTTAAAGGTAAATCCTAATATTCAATAATTTCAGTTGGTATCAACTTAAATTTAACTGGATGGATGAGAACCCAATTTCTGAAATATAGTTTGTGGCTGATTTGGCAAAATACAGCATTTTAGAACATCATTCAGATAGGCCATAACAATAGCTTTTAAGCTTTGAGCAGCTGAAGCACTGGTTTTAATAATTTGGTAAATAGCCTGGGGCTGAAGTTAGCCCATTTTGCAATGCTTTTGACTCTATCATTGCCCCATCCAGCTAAATTTCAAATATCGTCGGTGAGTTCTGTGAGTGAAAAAACTGTTCCTCTGTTGTTAGACAGTAATGAAGTTTCCTATTCAGAAATGTCTATACTGCACACGCGAGTTGAACCGGTATCTTTCATTGTGACAATGAGCGGGCCGCAACTGCGGCCTGTCTTGAAACGCAACTCTGTCTTGCTTGCATAAAACAAGTGTAAATTTACCAACTTGTAAATAGTCCACATACCTCATATTCCGGAAAGAACCTGAACCACCTGCCTTCATGGTTACTGGTGGTCTTGTGGTAAGCCCAAAGGCCTCTGGTGCGGGTTCTAATTCTGTCCCAGATTTGGAGAGTAGGATTGCTGGGGTGTGTGGACCCAATTCCCTGAGGACCGATTTGGGCCTTGGCCTGAAAAGCCTGTGCCCAGTTTTGAAGCTGCCACCAGGTTCAGTGAAACGCTTGCTGTCGATAGAGGCGTGGGGTGTGTTGTTGCCGTGGTACGTTGATAAGCCGGACAGCTTTAATTCTTCATCCAGGTCTTACCTGTTTGGGCTGGTTTTCTGAAGAGATGATTCGGCGGCTGGACGTTGCTGGCCTTACTTGAACCTGCAGATTTGGAATTTAAGGCAGGTCCGATGGCGTTCTACTGGAAGCAGTTCATTTTGAAGTGTGCATTGTACACCCACATCGCGTTGTTCACTACTAGTCCTTTCAGGAACAATTTTGCAGGTGCATGGTTTCCCACAGCCGGCACCTGTTCTAGTAATGATGTGGCGTGAGGTGGCTGCTCCTTCACGAGGGAACTCTGGCCTCCAGGTTTCTTCGTTAGCGAAGGTCTTGATGCCATGCCAGAATTTTATGGAACCTCACGCTTGTACTCCAGTATGTTCCCTGGACATACTTCCGAGTCTTCCGCTTCATGCGGTATAAACGGCTGCTGTCGTTATCCGCAGGCGGTGAATCTCCTAGTCTGAACCCTGCCGAGTCTCCGGGCTTATCTGACGGTGGTATATTCCCAGCCCGGACACTGCCAAGTCTCCGGGCTTATCCGCAGGCGGTGAATCTTCGAACCCGGAGCCCGCCGAGTCTCTGGGCATATCCGCCGGCGGTATACTTCTGCTGATATGCCATTCCATGGACCATATCAGGATGGAGCATTAGTGGGATGAGCGCTCTACTGACGCTATCCATGATCCACATGGGTAAAAAAGGCCCGAGGACGTACCCATGTCGGAGCGGAACCCTCCTGGCCTGCCCAGGCCTTTCAGACCATTGAACATCTCTGGGCCGCCGGAGTCTGAAAAAATGCCACCGGCTATCCGCACTTCTGCTGTCCGCAGTCGTGTCTTCCACACGGTCCCCGCGGCCAGGTTTCCCCGAGCCGGGTTCATCCCACGGTTTGCCTTCCCTGCGGTCCCTGCGGCCGGGTTTCCCCAAGCGGGTTCACCCCGCGGCCAGAATCTTCCCGTTGTCCCCGCGGCCCGGTTTCCCGAGCCAGGTTCACAATCTCCGAGGTTTACCACAGCCGGGATTCCCTCGTGGTCCCTGAAGACGGGATTCCCCGCGAAGTCTGTGGTGGGGTTCCCCCCCCGAGCCGGGCATCCCCGCAATTTGTGCAGCCGGGATTTCCCCGCGGTCTAGGGGATTCCGCGATAGCTCCAGCAGGAACTCTATAAGAGCTTCCTGCAAGGAGAAAACTGACCTGGAGTTATGTTGAAAACTTACCTTCAGGTTTGAAACTTACCGCTGGTGGAGCAGCGCTTCCACAGCCTGTCGTTGCGCAATGCGGTAGACGATATGTCACGCATGCGTGCTGGCGGGGTCTTCACATAGTCACTCACGTGACTCCGAAGTAAAATTAATAATCCTTCACCACCTTCTCTCAACCAGTGCCACCACTATCACTGAACTAAAGGGCCTGTCCTACAAGCATGCAACTCCATGCGATGAGTGCGACACTTTGCGCCGCGTTGCGCCACTCACCCGACCTCCGCGCGGCCCCTGCTGCCGGTTTGGTCGTGCTTGCCGAATGCAGGCGCATGCTGGTGGGAACGGCCCTGTACAGGGGATCACCCGACCTCCGCACGGCCCCCGCTTCTAGTTTGATCGCGCTCATCGCATGGAGTCGGATGCTGGTAGGACAGGCCCTTAATTCATTCTCTCCAGGTTTCATATTACAGACATTCCTATTATTCTCCCCTCTTGTACCACCATCTCTAAGAAATTTGACCATGTGTAATTTCCTACTTTGCCAATTTCTGAAGAAAAACTGAAAAGGTCATTGGACTGAAATATTAACACTGTACCTCTCTCCACAGATGTGCTTGACCTGCTGAGAATATCCAGTATATTTTTCATTTCATTCTCTGCTTATAAAAAAGGTCCCAGATAATGAGCCCCACTGTGATCCTACAAAATGGTTCTTGGGGGTGAGGGCAATGGAGTCGAGAAACAAGAGTAAAGAGTCAAGTGAGTTTAGACGTCATTTATACCGACAATGAAACGATGGCATTCTTACTTACAGCAGCATCCAGGCTTGTAAACACAATACTTATAGATAACATAGAATAAACATAAATTAATTAATAACCCCAACACAAGTGCAATAAGTCTAAAGTCCTTAGTACAATCAGAGACAGGCCATAGTACATAGTCTGGTGTTTTATGGTATTCAAGTGCCTGATGCTTGTTGAGAAGCTATTCTTGAACCCGGTAGTTAAGGTTTTCAGACTCCTATAACTTTTTCCAGATGGTAGGAGTGAAATGAGAGTGTGGCCAGGGTTTAGTTTAGTTTGTTTAGTTTAGTTTAGAGATGTAGAGCGGGAACAGGCCTGTGCATTGAGGGGATGGGACCCGATGGGTCCCACTTGGTCTAGAAACTATTAAAAGTCTAAACTTATATGTGGATATGTGTGTTTATTTGTTTGTGTGTTATTACATATTCCCCAAAAATCTACGCAGTAACGATAAAATATTTATATATTCCGGTAGACATTTTTTCCCGTGGAATCCAAATCTACTTAACTGAAAATGTCATGCTTTACTTCTCGACTTATTACTGAAAATGTTTAAAAATATGACAAAACTTTGAATTAAAAAATGATTGCCTTTTGCTGATGACGTCACAATGGGTCTACTCTGCGCGCTGTCTTCCATACGCTGCGAGTGAAGTCACCCCCCCCAACCCCTCAAACCCGCCGCTCCACCCCGGTTATTCAAAAGATGCATAACGAGCAAGTCGGGCCCTGTACTTGAGTGGCCGAGCTATCGGGTTGGGTCCTTGGATCCTCCATCTCTGCCCCCCCTCCCGCTCTGCCTGCCTCCCTCTCTAGGGAGTGGTGAGTATTGGGACCTAAGGGTGAGTGGTGGAGTGGTGCCCCCTCCCTCTCTGCCCTCTCTCTGCCCCTGTCTCTGTCTCTGCCCTCTGTCTCTGTCTCTGCCCTCACTCTCTGCCCTCTCTCTGCCTCTGTTTCTGCCTCTAACTCTATTTCTGCCCTCTCTCTGCCTCTGTCTCTGCCCTCTCTCTGCCTCTCTCGCTGCCCTCTCTCTGCCTCTGTCACTGTTCTCTATCTGCCTCTGTCATGACCTTCTACCCTCTACCCTTACCCTCTAATTTTTTTACATATTCCATTTGACATTTTTCCCGTAGTCCAAAACTACTTATCTGAAAATTTCATGCTTTATTTCTCGAATTATTACTAAAAATGTTAATAATATGAAACAACTTTGAATTTACAAGGCTGCCTTTCACTGATGACGTCACAATGGGTCTGCACCGCGCGCCGTTCTTCCATGTTCTTCCAACCCCTCGGTTTTTCAAAATATGCAGAATGAACGAGCAGGTCAGGCCCTGTACTGGAACAGCCGAGCTGTCGGGTCCTGGGGTCAGGTCCTCGGGTTGGGTTCTTGGGTCGGGTCCTCGGATCGGGTCCTCTATCTCTGCCCTCCCTCTCTCTGCCCTCCCTCCCTCTCTCTGCCCCCTCCCTCTCTCTCTGTGCCTCCCTCCCTCTCTCTCTCTGCCCTCTCCCTCTCTAGCCGTGCCTGAAAATTGTGGGTATGCATGAGTTGGGGGATGGGGTAAAAGGAGCGAATTAATAATGTGAATATAATATCAAGGGGGGTGATTAGTGTGTGTGTGACGCCGCAGGCAGCCCCCCTGCGTTGAGGGGATGGGACCCAACAGGTCCCACTCGGCCTCGTTTTATATAAATACAAGGACTCAAGGCATTGAAGAAGGTATAGTAATGATGAAAGGGGATTCAAAAATTGATTGAAAACAGAGATTTGGAATTAATGGGTCTTTTCTATTTTGGCAGGTTCAAATAGTGGGGTGTCACAAGGATCAATGCTTTGATTAGTTAAATTGAAAGATACCACATGGAAATAGGCGCATGCCCACCAAGTCCACACTGACCATAAGTCACCCATTCATACCATTTCCATGTTGTTCACTTTGTGGGTCTTTGAGGAAAGCCTATTTCACCTATTTGAAGTTTGTGTTGTCATGTTATTTATTAAGAGGTCCAGAGATAGTGATAGAGTTAAGCGTGTCATATAGTCATATAGTCATATTAAGCATAGTCATATAGTCAGCGTGGAAACAAGCCCCTCAGCCTAACTTGCCCATAACGGACACCATTTCCCAGCTACACTAGTCCCACCTGCCTGTGTTTGGTCCACATCCCTCCAAACTTGTCCTATCCTTTACCTTCATAAACATTGGGTTAGCTCCAGCCTCAACCACCTCCTCTGGCAGCATGTTCCACACATCCACCACCCTTTGTGTGAAAGATTCCCCACACAGTGTCAGTTTTCTTCACAGAAAATCATTTCATGGTGCAAGAAAGACTCAGCCTTCTTTGTGAGTGGTGTTTAGAGTTAGCTGTCATCCTACTGAGTGGATGAATGCAAGTCGCATGTGGTTGGTCCTATAAATAGCGCAGTAGCTGAACAAACAACATTAGTTAAAGCTGGTTGTTCCCTGAGTGAATAACAACCATAATTTTTCAAACCAACATGACTGAAAGACTTGTAGACAGAAAATCCTGGGGAATCCCCTGCTGTCAACGTCAATTAGGTTTTTAAGTTTAATATTATTGTCACGTGTAGTGAGGTACGGTGAAAACCTTTGTTTTGCATGGTATCAAAACAGATCAGATATGCTCTATATAAATACAATCAAGACAAACTCAAGTATGACAGAAATAGCAAAGGTTAAGGAACAGAAGGCAGAATATAGCTCTCAACATTGTACCGCATCAGTTGCATTGACAAAGTCCAATGCCCGCAATGGGGTAGAGGCGAATTGGACAGTGCCCAAGATTATGGAAGGACTGTTCAGTAGCCTGACAACAGAGGGAATTTCATGTGGCATATTTCATATACTTAATTCATGTACCACTACTTTGCCATGATTGTGGCGCTATCAACACATAAAAAGTAATCAATTTAACTTCTCGATGGAAGTTGTCAATAGGAGAAAGTCATACAAATACTAATATGACTATAATTTCCAGTTGTCATTAATAGGTTTATACACTTTGACATATACTCATAATCTTAGCCGATGGTAGTGTTTATTGCAATACATTGAATTTTCACAAATATTTTGCATTTTTTTGGTTTGATTTTACCTCCAGAATCCTAGCCAACAGGACCCTGCCTGTACAGCTTTCACTCCACCCAGTTATTGCCTTCACTCACAGATCATCAGGCTAAACAGGGCAGGTCCATGAAATCGGCTTGGTATCGCAGTGAGATATTAACCCTTGCCTTTTTAAACCAGTGGTGGGTGTTAATAAAGTTCATGCAACATGCTCTTCATCAAGATACCAGCACCCAGCCTAGTGCCGAGACTGCACCATTGATTGCGAGCGGTGTTCATCAATTTAAAAGATAGACACAAAATGCTGGAGTAACTCAGCGGGGTAGGCAGCATCTCTGGAGAGAAGGAATGGTTGACGTTTCGGGTCGAGTCCTTTCTTCAGACTGAGCTCATTTTGAAGAAGGGTCTTGACCCGTAATGTCACCATTCCTTCTATCTAGAGATGATGTCTATCCCGCTGATTTACCCCAGCACTTTGTGTTATCTTCAGTGTAAACCAGCATCTGCAGTTCCTTTCTGCACATTTTGTCTGCACCAACTCAAGCTAGCTGACGTTGCTGGGGTATTTTGCAAGACTGCAACACACTCTTTAGAGTATGGATGTAATGCATCAGGAAACAGGGTAGTCTTGTTGTGAAAATATTCAGATGACTTTGAGCCATAGTTGGACTGCTAGAAAAATGTTGTCGTATTGAAGCAGGATGTTGTTACCAAAAATAGATACAGACTCTTCGAGAGGCTCTGTGGTAAAATTAAACATTGGCACATTGGATAGGTTAACCACACTTGGTAATTTTTTGCAAACTTTGCTGCACTTGTCAGTTTGGGGCTGCCTGTCTTTTGTGTCTCATGATATATGAAACTGTCTCAGCAATAGCAACACAGTAGGCAGCATTCCATTTGCCAGGAAGTCGTTCTAATGGGATTCTGGAATTAATGCATTTTGTTTAATAAAGTCAAGCATGAATTTCTTATTAAAATATAATTTTGTATCAAGCTGGGTAAGAGTATGATTTTAATGAATTCTGATAACTTGTGTGTTACCATAGAGCGTTGAAACATTAGGCATTTGATGAAGACTCCCTGGTAGGCTAATCTAGAAGATAAAGATTCACAGGATTAACAGTAACTTGGTTGTATAGATTCAGAACTGATTTACTGACAGAAGACAGAGAGTTGTAGCGGAAGGACATTATTCAGGCTGGAGGTCTATGACCAGTGGAGTTCCACAGGCATATGTGTTGGGATCTGCACTGTTTGTGATATAAATATATATTCTGTATATATATAAATGACTTGGACATAAACATAGATGGGTTGATTAGTAAATTTGCAGATGACACCCAGATTTCTGAAGTCGCTGTGTGGAATGCTGTCAAGGTATACAGTGGATATAGTTCAGTGACAGAAATGTGTAGGGAAATATCAGATGGAGCTTAATCCGAGGAAGTATGAAGTGGTGCACATTTAGCGGTCAAAGGTAAGGGGAAAATATACAATTAATGACATAACCCTCAAAAGCATCAATGTACAAAGGGATCTTGGGGCCCAAGTCCTTAACTCCCGGAAAGTGGTAACACAAGTAGATAGAGTAGTAAAGAAGGCATATGGTATGCTTGCTTTCATAGGTCGGGGCATGATGTAGCTCAATAGGACTTTGGTTAGGCCATATTTGGAGAGGTGCGTGCAGTTCCGGTCGTCCCATTATAGGAAGAATATGGAGGTATTGGAAGGATGCAGCGGAGGTTTACTGGAATGATGACACAAAATGCAGGAGTTTATCTCCGTTTAGTTTACTGTCTCATGTACCAAGGTACACTGAAAAGCATTTGTTGTGTGCTATCCAATAATTTGGTTAATCAGCAGTAACTCAACAGCTCAGGCAGCATCTCTGGAGAACATGGATAGGTGACGGGAGAGGCTAGATAGGCGTGGATTGTTTTTCATGGAATGCTGGAGATTGCAAGGAAACCTGATAGAAGCACATAAAATTATGAGAGGCATAGATAGGGTAAACAGTCAAAACCTTTTCCCCATGATGAAAATATCAAATACTAGAGGACCTAGTTTTAAGGTGAGAGGGCTTTCAAGAGACTTTTGGATAGGCATATAGATAAGCAGGGAATGGGAGGGATATGGAATATGATTAGGCAGATAAGAGTTGGTCTTGCCATCATGTTCTGCACAAACATTGTGGGACGAAGGACCTGTTCCTCTGCTGCACAATTCTATGCTCTAACTGTACTGTACATAACAGGTACAGCACAGTACAGGTACAGGCATTTCGGCCCACTATGTCAGTGCAACTATGTTGCTAATTAAAGTATTCACTTCTGCCTGCAGAGACAATAGACAATAGATGAAGGAATATGCCATTTGGCCCTTCGAGCAACTACCGCCAATCACTGTGATCATGGTTCATCATCCACATTCAGTACCCTATTCCTGCCTTCTCACCATATCCCCTGACTCCGCTATCTGAGGCTTCTGAGGTTTAATTTCCAGGCATTTTTGCATTCCTTGCATATTAATGTGCCAATCTAAAAGTCTCCTAAATACTACTGACATAGAAACATAGAAAATAGGTGCAGGTGCAAAATAGGCTATTCGGACCTTCGAGCCAGCACCGCCATTCAATAAGATCATGGCTGATCATCCAAACACAGTACGCTGTTCCATCTTTCTCCTCATATCCCTTGATTCCATTAGCCCTAAGGGCTATATTGAACTCACTCTTCTCACGATATCTAACTCACTCTTGAAAACACCCAGCGAATTGGCCTCCACTGCCTACTGTGGCAGAAAATTCCTCAGATTCACAACTCTCTGGGTGAAAAAGTGTTTCCTCATCTCAGTACTAAGTGGCTTATCCCTATTCTTAAACTGTGACCCCTGGTTCTGAGACTCCCACAACATCGGGAACATTTTTCCTGCATCTAGCCTGTCCAATACCTTAAGAATTGTATATGTTTCTATAAGGTCCCCTCTCATCCTACTAAATTCTAGTGAAATTTCTCATCTCCTTCCACCACCACCCCTGCTGTGCATTCCAGTCATCTATCGCCTGCTGTGTAAAATACATGCATCGCACATCTCCTTTAATCTTTGCCTTCTCACCTTAAATGTATGCCGTCTAGTATTTTAAATGTGCATCCTGAGAAAATGTTTTTATTAACCCTATCTCTCATTCCCATTATTTTATATACCTCTATCAGGTTGCCTCTCAATTTCCAATGCTTGACATTGCTTTATAACTTGTGGCAGAGGTGAGAAATAGCAAAATGAAATAAGAACAGAAGCTGCTGGAAACACAGCAGGACAGGTATTGTCCATAGAGAAGAAAACTGCTAATGCACCTGATCAAGATTTTTCAATAAACATTCAATACATGGTTCAAGTTCAAGTGAGTTTATTGTCATGTGTCCCTGATTGGACAATGAAATTCTTGCTTTGCTTCAGCACAACAGAACATAGTAGGCATTGACTACAAAACAGATCAGTGTGTACATATACCATTCTATATGTAAATACACACATGAATAAATAAACGGATAAAGTGCAAATAACAGACCATGGATTTTTAATGTTCAGAGTTTTGTCTGAGCCAAGTTTAATAACCTGATGGCTGTGGGGAAGTAGTCATTCCTGAGCCTGGCCGTTGCAGTCTTCAGGCTCCTGTACTTTCTACCTGAAGGCAGCAGGGAGATGAGTGTGTGACCAGGATGGTGTGGGTCCTTGATGATGCTGCCACCCTTTTAGAGGCAGCGACTGCGATAAATCCCCTAGATGGAAGGAAGGTCAGAGCCGATGATGGACTGGGCAGTGTTTACTACTTTTTGTAGCCTTTACCTCTTTAGGGTGCTCAAGTTGTCGAACCAAGCCATGATACAACCGGTCAGCAAGCTCTCTACTGTGCACCTGTAGAAGTTAGAGAGAGTCCTCCTTGACAAATCGACTCTCCGTAATCTTCTCAGGAAGTAGAGGCACTGATGTGCTTTCTTAATAATTGCATCAGTGTTCTCGGACCAGGAAAGATCTTCAGAGATGTGCACGCCCAGGAATTTGAAGCTCTTGACACTTTCAACCATCGATCCGTTGATATAAACGGGACTGTGGGTCCCCATCCTACTCCTTCCAAAGTCCACAATCAGTTCATAGGTTTTGCTGGTGTTGAGGGCCAGGTTATTGTGATTGCACCATATGGACAGTTGCTTGATCTCTCTTCTGTACTCATCCCCATCAGTGATACGTCCCACAACAGTGGTGTCGTCAGTGAACTTGATGATGGAGTTCGCACTATGACTGGCTACGCAGTCATGAGTATAGAGTGAGTAGCGGGGGCTGAGCACGCAGCCTTGAGGTGCTCCCGTGCTGATTGCTATCAAGTCTGACACATTTCCACCAATACGAACAGACTGTGGTCTGTGAATGAGGCAGTCGAGGATCCAATTGCAGAGGGATGCGCAGAGACCCAGTTCTGCGAGTTTGGTAACCAGCTTGGAGGGGATGATAATTTTAAATGCCGAGCAGTAATTGATGAATAACAGCCTGACATATGAGTTTTTGTTGTCCAAGTGGTCCAGAGCGGAGTGGTTAGTTTGTTCATTCCAAAATGATATTTATATCCTGAATAAGGCTTTTACTTCTATGGTGAATCATACAATAGGGCTGCCAGCCAGAACAGGAACAAGGGGGCACGAGGAGAATAATTCGTCATTTTATCCATCAGGAAGAACAAATCCTGCAGAGATGATTATACAGTGGTGTACAGGTGGGAAGGGATAGCCCCTGACGTCCCTTCAACTCCAGACTCCGTGAGATCGCCAGGCATCAGGCCAAACATGGGGGAGGAAACGTCTTCCAGGTTACCACTTATTGGCCTCCCTCAGTGAATGAGTCAGTATGCCTCCATATTGAACAGCACTTGGAGGAAGCACTGAATGAATCAAAGGCACAGAATACACTTTGAATGGAGGATTGCAGTATCCATCTCTGAAGGTATACAACTCCGTATACTACTTTGCAATCTCCTTTCATTTTCATATGTGTCAGGAAGAGTATGCAATCGTAGGTATCAATTATGTGTAGGGAGGAACCGCCAATGTTGGGTTACACCGAAGAAATGCTGGAGTAACTCAGCGGGTCAGGCAGCATCTCTGGAGAAAATTTTGGTCAAAACCCTTCTTCAGACATAATTTATACTAGACCAAGTGCAGACCCATTGGGTCTGTTCCCCCAATGTGCGATTGGGGGGGGGGGGGGGGGGCATGTGGGGAGAGGTAGGGAGGGGGGGGAGGGGAGGGAGAGGGAGGGGAAGGGGAGAGAGGGAGGGGATGAGGAGAGAGGGAGGGGAAGGGGAGAGAGGGAGGGGAAGGGGAGAGAGGGAGGGACAGAGAGGGGGGGAATTGGGGAGGGGGGGAACAGGGAGGGGGGTGAACAGGGAGGGGGAGGACAGGGAGGGGGGAGAGAGAGGAAGAGGTGGGGAGAGTGATAGAGGGAGAGAGAGAGAGCGAGAGTGTGAGAGAGGTGTGGCGAGAGGAGGGGGGAGAGGGGTCACAAGGTTTTTATCAAGGACTTGCGAGAGGCGCGATTGGCAGCACGTTGGGTTTGCAGCGGGAGGGAGGAGAGGGAAGGAGGATGGGGAGAGGATGGGGAAGAGAGAGGGAGCGGGCGGCTCGGATGGGGCTGACCTCGGGCGGTGTGGAGAGTCTGGCAGCTCTCGCAACGGAGGCATTTCAGGTTTCCCAGAGGGAGTATTGCCCCACGCGACAATAACTGCCGGTGACCTCCGGTGACCTCCCGATCTACAGAGCATTTTGAGAACGGGGGTGGAGCTGTTTGGAGTGAGCGGGCGGGGCGGGCCGGCGTGGAAGTCCAGCTGCGGGAGGCGGGTGCGAGCGCAAGGGCATTGTGACGTTCGCAGCTGCCGCAGCTGGGCAGCGGCTCCTTGAAAATA